>QEPC01012623.1:262173-287017 GCA_003113815.1 Sphenodon punctatus | reverse complement strand
GTCTTTTTTTAAACAAAAATCCAGGCTGGGCAGGGTGGGTGGGGGGTGTCCCCCCTTCCACCCGCGCAGCCTGGGAGGGGGAGGGGGAGGGAATTAATTTATTTCATTGATTTCAATGGGGACACAGCGCCCCATTGAAATCAATGAAATAAATCCGGTACCGGTATACTGGATTTAATCCGGGAATCTGGTTTTCAGAGAACCGGTAACCGGTAAATCCGATAGCCGGTAATGGGCCCGGGGTCCCACCTCTACTGGTTGGACTACAAAGATATTACAGTCAGACATACATTTATAAGTTAATTGCTTATACCACCAGGACCCTTTATCCAATCATTTTGCAATTTGGCATAGCTAGTAATATTGGAGAGGGGTACACACCTGCCAAGTTTCATCCACAATAGATGAGATACAAAGACGTTAGAGCCAGAAATGTATATGAATATTTTTGCAAAATAACATAATTCAACTGTTTATAAAATTGGATTCCTTTATCCAATCTTTCTGAAATTTGGTACACACAATGTGCCTTATAATTGAGGTATCATCCGTCCATGTTTTATCCGAATATAATGAACAACAAAAATGTTAGCATTGCAAATATGTTTTCCATGGAAATCGAAAATTAAAGCAAAAACAAAAACAAAATTTCTATATTTAAGTAAACAAAAATGAAAATTTAAATACAGAAAATGAAAAATGAAAGCTAAACATATAACATGGATCCCTGGTTCACACCTCTAATCATGATGCGTTCTGTGCGTAGCAGACCGGCCAAACGTGGGGCAATGGTCGAACATGGAGCTGCTGTCCAGACATACAGACATGGGTTCATCTGTTGGGTGAACCCATGGTGCAGCTCCACACTCAGCTGTACCATTCCCCATTCTGCACTATGGAGTTGGGGTTGCTAGCCTAGAGTGTCAGGTGAGTGCTGCGCAAGTGGTCCTCTGCCCGGGGAAACTGGCTGTTCATCTGTTGCGGACCCAGGTAGGCCTGGACGTGGGTATATGTGGGGTTGCAGCTTTGGGACCCGCCAGGCTCTGCATCCATCTTAAAACACACTGTGAGATTTAAACTTCCATCTTCCCTGCTCCCAGCAAAAGGAACATTTCATGTTAACTGTGTTTTCCCCATCGTGGCACAGTCCCTGCTCAAGGAATATAACAAACTATCAAAGGAGTTGATTTTTTTCCTATTCAGTATTATGATTGATTATTATGATGTATGGTTGACAATTTTTTAAAATTTGAAATCCCATTTTTGGGCATGTTTCCATGTTCATTGTGTTTGTGCCATTTATTTGATTTGTCATTGCTTATTTTATGTTTTTTCTCATGATTAATTGCGCTATTTTTTTCTGTTTTATTAAGCCTATTATAATCTAATTTTTCTCATAATCCCTTGATAGTTTGTTATATTCCTGGTTCTTGGTATAACAAATTTTTAGGTCCTCTTTTTGTTTCATTGTGTTTACAGTCCCTGCTCAAGCTTCCATGCTGACTGGTTCTTTTGCTTTTTTTTTAAAGGAAGAAGTGGCCCTAAAGGTAGGAACAGGGGACAGCTCATGACCACTCTAACAACCTAAGATGTGAGATGATGAAATTCTCCATAACTTCCTAGATTATACCTGGGCAATGGGTATGCTATAGCAGGGTCTATAGAAAGCTTTTTTTTCTCAATGATACATAGGTAGGTTGACAGGCAGATTTTTCAAAATGCTTCCTTCATAAATATAGAGACACATCTATCTAAAGTCCCATAATTTAACACTATGTTTTCATTTCCTAGTTGTATATCAGACACCCTGTTTTTCTCTGCTGAGTTGTCATCCCTCTCCATTCTCCCTATGAAAGAAAAGAAATCACTTTCAAAGTAGGAGAGTTAGTTATACATTGGTGAGCTAAAACATTGTCTCATCATAGCCAGCACACACAACTTGTCACCTATTTGCCTCCATGGCCACTTTTACACGGACGCCACCCACCCATGAACACCCGGAAACACCCATTGAATGGGTGGGAGAGCGTCCCTGTAAATGTCCATGAGTGGGTGGGAGTGTGTGCATGACCCACCCGCCAACACCCACCAACACACATGGAGCAGTTGTGAGGGAGCCAGAGCCCTCCATGGGTGGAGGTGGGTGGAGATGGGTGTTCAACACCTGAGCCTCTGTGTAAAAACCAAAACACCCACACCCACGTGGAATGGACCAGCAGAGCCCCACCGCACTGGTGCTATGGGGCATGCATGCGCCACCACGCAAACATGCCCACAGGGTGGGGGGGGTGGACCCAGATGTCCGGCCAAGAACCCATAAAGGAGGGAGGCACCAGGGCACACATGCGCGGGCTCCCACAATGGTGACCAGGAAGGCCCACAAGAAGGCAAAGGGAGTTGACACTGGCCCATGTGGGAGAAGGGGCTGGGTGAGCACGGGCACCCGGGAGTACCCGGGGGGGGAGAATCCCCAGAAAGGCGGTGCAGGGGGGGCAAGTGACCTAGGCTGAAGGCAGGGGGGGTTAGGGACCGCCAGAAGGGTGGCCCAGGATGGGAGGCATGAAGGGGGCCTGCGGGGGGGAAATGTGGGGAAATCACCAGGAGGTAACATAGTGCACATATCCTAGCACAAAGCAGAGGGGTCACACCGACAGCCCCCCGGTGGCTGACCCCCATGCCAGCACCTCCCAAAGGCATGGCCTAAGGACCAGCAGTGAGAGCGAAGTGAGGTGAGCACAAGGGAATCCACCCCCCCCACAGGAGGGGAGGGCCATGGGCCAGGCCCTGACCACTGGGCCAGGGAGCACAGGGCAGGGGACAACTGCTTAACCCGGTCCCCCATCACTGCAGGACAGCTCCCAGACAACGAAGCACCACACCACTAGGACGACGGCCGAAGAGGGCCTCCCAGGCAGCCAGGTGAGCAGAACGGAACTCTGGGGGGGGGGAGGAGTGAGGGCAGGCCCCACGGGTGGGCGGAAAGGGTCAGCAGGAGACGTAGTAACCCCTAATGCACTACTCCCAACAGGACTTGACCACCACCACGGCTACCACATTCACAGGGTGGGCCCCATGCCACCAAGCCGGTCAGCCCCTCACACGTGGGTCCCAAAAGGGGGAGACCTGGTCCAGGCAGGAGGTCAGGGACTTTATACGTATGGGGGTGGGTCTGAAAGGGTCCAGCACAATCTGGTATGCATTTACAAGACCAGGCAGGTCTATGAAGACATCACCCAGGAGATGCAGTTGCAGGGGTACAATAGGGATGTCTCCCAGTGCATGCAGCAGGCAAAGGACTTGAGGTCTGGATATAAACATATCAAGGACAACAATCTCAAGTCCGGATGGGCCATGCGCACAGCTGGGTTCCAGGAGGAGCTGGACAAGTTCCTATGCATGGAGGGGGACATCGTGGACTCCTGCACACTGGCAGTGCCTTTGCTGGGGAAGGCGCAGACCCCACAGACCAAGGGGGGGTGCCCCTGGCAAGGACAGCCAGTAAGCGGGAGGGGACAGCCCTGTTCCACAGGGGGAAAAGGCACCCCGGGGACCCGAACGCCAGACCACCACACTCCACGCCCCCCCAAGACCCACATGTCTACAGGCCACAGGGATAGGGGGCACATGCAGAGCAAGTGGAGACCCGGGACAGCCCTCAGGAAGTGGAGGAACAGGATCCAGGTATGAGCGCCCCAGCAGGGCAGGGGGGGTTGGAACAGCCCAGAGAGAGCAGCAGCAGCCAGGGCAGGGGTCCAGAAAACACTAATGATACCCCGTCCCATTGCAGCTCAAGGCAGCCTGAAGGTGCATGAGGTAGAGGTTGAGGAGGAGGATGAAGGGGACGCGGCAGCACCTGCACCACGAGGTGGGACACCTGCCGCAGCAGGGCACAGTGGCCAGGGGGCCAGGGGGGCCCGGGGGCAGAGGGGGTGGGGGGACAAGGGGGGCACCAGGGGGTGAACAACCACCAACAGCAGAGTCCAACAGGGGCGGGATGGTGGGTGCAGATGGGAGGGTGGATAGGTCCACAGCTGCTCCCACGGCACGCAACACAGTCAGGGGCCCCTCCCACGGTGATCAGCTGCAAGGGGGTCTTCCCACAACAGGACAGGGCTGGAGGACCCCACAGGGGAGGGTTGATGGAAGTTGTCACCCTATGGGGGCCACCCCACAGGCACTCCAGGTCGGGCGGTAGTGGCCATTGGGGCACACAGGTCCGATGCAATAACGATGTGTTCAAACTCTTGTTCACAGACCAGGTGCCTGTTTGCATGAGGGGAGCAGCTGACAGCAGTAGGGATGGGTGAACGCGGTTCTGAATTTCGGAGTTTGGACCAAACTCGGTCTGTTCGGTCGACCGAACTGAACTTCCGAACCAAACTTCCGAACTGAACTCGAATTTCAAACTGAACCGAATTTCCGAACTCCGTTCTGTTTGCCCATCCCTAGTGGCAACACACACCAAAAAACCTGGGTTTGAATGGCTGAACTTGGTTCGGAAGTTCAGAATTCGACCAAACTCAGTCTGTTCGGTTGACCAAACTGAACTTCTGAACCGAACTCGAATTTCAAACCGAACTGAACCGATTTTCCAAACTCGAATTTCAAACCGAACTGAACCAAACCGAATGTCCAAACTCCGTTCTGTTCGCCCATCCCTAGCCAGCAGCGTGGAGCAGAACCGGGAGATGCGAGCCAGCAACTGGTGCCAGAGGGAGGACCTCAGCAGGGAGCTGCTGGAGGAATTCCAACGGTTAGCCAAGGTGCACTCCCAGGAGCTCGCACTCACCAGGGAGCTCATCCCAGGGGAGGGGGAAAGGGACCAGGAGGTCCTGGCTGCCGTGATGGTCCGGTCCTGCACCAAGCACCTCTGGGACAGGCACCAGGCTGCTGCCCTCCAACACGAGCAGCGGCGTGCCTGTGGGGGGTGGAGGGTCAGATCACATGGCTCATGGACCTCATGGGGGAAGCCATGGATGCCCTGTGGCATGACCTCCAGTGCAACAGGCCATGCCATGCCGCAGAAGGAGGGTTGGCAGCTGACCCACACCATGGCGGCTTCCCACTGGTGCCAGTGCCCCCCCGAACCTCGGTCACCCATGGTTCCCCCAGAAGCAACCCTATCCTGGCCTGATCCACGGGGTCCCCCTCCAACACATGGGGCAACCAGACCTGCTTGTGGGGCCGTCCTTCAAGCCCTCACCCCCAGTTGTCCTGCCCCCATTGTCAACCCGACCTCTCAACTGGGAGGAGACCCACCCCACCCCAAGACCCTGCACCCCAGGATGACCAACCACCCATGGTGGCCGCCCCACACCCTCCGGTAAGGCTGCAGTACCCCAGCCCCCCGGGGGTGGTGTGCCACAAGGGGGGGGGTATTGTGAGTCTGTGCACCTGTGCGAGGCAGGACACCGGTAGGGAGCACACTGTAGAACCCACCCCTAGCAGGCGCACTACACGAGCTGGGGAGCAACGACCATTGCCAGAGGCACGCTTACCAGCTCTGTGACACTGTACTGGAAGGGCCACGTGTCATGCTATCGAGGGTGGCCCGGCCAGGGGCTCGCAACAATGGGGATCACCCTATGGCACGTGCGAAGCACAGGTGGGGGGTAGGTGGCTCCCTGGAGGACCATGGGGCACCAATTGGCCTGGGACCCTACATTGACAGAGATGAGTGCACAAGAGGATCCCTTACCCCATTCTTGTTTCCCCACACAGGGACCGTCAGCGGGTGCCAGTGTGGAGCAGCCTGCGGATGACAGGGAAGCTGGGCTATCCAGCTGGTGAATGCTGTGCTCGGCTGCAGCCTGGGCATGCTGGCCCGCGAGCCCCGGTGGTTTGGCCAAGAGGGGGAGCGGGCGTCCCAGATGTTGACCCCTACCCCATTCCACTGTACATATCCCCTTCAATAAAGGCATTGTACCTATACCTTGATGTCACTTTCTCTGCCCGGGGTGTGTGTGTGTGTGTTATGCGGTGTGCAGGGGGGCACCGGCATGTTGGGGGCTCTGTACCTGCCCAGCCGATGGGCTGGTGGCCAGCCCAGAGAAGCCTCATGCAGTGGAGGTGGCTGGAACAGGTGTATACTGAACCTGCACGGGAGAGCCAGCAAGTGTTGGCCAGTAGGGCTTTCTGGGGGCTACACACCCCGCGGCCAACAACGAGGGGAGGGCGATCACACCCAGGCAAACCACGAGACCCATTAACAGGAGCTTCAAGCCCACACATGGTTTAGAGGCACAGTCACAGGTACAGGGTAGTAAACAGCTTTATTGAAGGGGTTCACAGACCAATGGACATGGTTGTGGGTCGGGCGCTGCCCGGCGTTCAGTCGCCTGGACAATGATGTGGTGGCAGTCGGCAGATGGCATCCCTGTTCTCCTCTGAGATGCACCAGAATGCCCCTCCCTGGCCATGTTGATACAGGGGCATGGGGCCATCTCTGTGCACCGGTGGTGGGTTGTCAAGGACAGCACCCCCTGTCTTGCATACATTGTGTGCAAGGAAATGGGGTTCGAGGAAATGGGATTCCCTCATTGCATTGGGGCCACTGATAGCACCCACAACCCCATCATATGCCCCCCTCATGCAAAGATTGACTGCATGAATAGGAAACAGGCCTTCTCCATCAATCTGCAGGCTGTAATGGATCATAGGGACCTGTTCATAGATGTGTACCCAGGCCAGTCGGGATGGAGCCATGACGCGCGTATCCTGCATGCTGCCAGGACGAGGATGGGGGTGTGGTCCAGGTTGAATTGGCTTCTGTTCTTCAGGAGGTACCAGCATGTCTTGAGGTGCCCGAAGGCCCACTCCACCTTGCTGCGGGCAGACAACAGGTGCTCATTGAACAGGCAGTGGTCCGGGTTGCGCGCCACTGGATAGGCTGGCTTGAGCCATGGGTTGAGCGGGTAGGCAGGGTCCCCTATCACAAGAGGGGCCATGGGTACCCCCTCTATCACACGGTACAGGTTGGGGGCGATCTCCCCGTCGAACACGCATGCATAGAAGGGGGAGGCATGCAGGATAGGCGCATCATGGCACCATCCCGACTGGCCTGTGTACACATCTATGAACAGGTCCTTATGATCCACTACAGCCAGCAGATTGATGGAGAAGGCCTGTTTCCTATTCATGTAGTCAATCTTTGCATGAGGGGGGCGTATGATGGGGTTGTGGGTGCTGTCAATGGCCCCAGTGCAATGAGGGAACCCCATTTCCTCGAACTCATGCATCACCTCCTCGGGGTCATGGAGCTGAATGACCCGCTCCAAGAGGAGCTCCACGAGCAGGTCACACACATCATGCAGGGCCCAGTTCACAGTGGCGGTGCCCACCCTGAACTGCTCCCCCATGCTCCTACAGGAATCAAGGGTGGCCAGCCTCCACACCGCCATGGCCACGTGCATCCCTGGTGGCAGGGGGAAGCTCATGTTCATCTCCCACCTCCGGAGCTGGAGGTTGAGGAGCTCCCCCAAGTGGGTGAGGAGGGAGCGGGGCATCCAGAAGTAGTCTGACCATTCCCCATCCGTCCAAGTGGCCAACATGTTCTCCCACCAGTCGTTGGAGCGGGAGTGCGACCAGTGCCATCGCAGGGTCGGTAGGGTCACACGGTGGGTGTATATGTTGAGAGTCCTTCGGACTAGGATGAGCTGTCCTTGCTGGGACATCATGGAGCCCAGCAGTGCACGGCGTCAGATGGCTGCCCGCCTCACACATTGCATGATCGCCGTCCTCCAGAGGTTATCTGCCCTCCACCTCCATGCCCCCTGGAGGACGGACCTTTGACCATGCAGCTGTAGCTGGGCTATCTGCTGTAGCAGCATGCACAGCAGCAGGAGGGCCATGCCAAGGAGGTGTAGCAGCACAGCCCTGGGCTGTGGGTCCTCATCCCACACCAGCATGGTTCTGCAGCTCCCCACACTGGGCCAACTTCCGCTGGCATGTACCAGGGCTGCAGCGCTCTTGACTCTATGGACTGTGCCCACACCCCACTCTCCCCTGGTGGTGCAGGAGCTCCTCTGTGTCCACCCAGCCTGGGTTCGCCATACTTTGTGTGCTGCTTTCACCCGTGCTACAGATCCTCTGCCCCATGCCCTAATGCCTGCAGTGATTCCCTTATCTATGTACTGTGTAGGCCGGTGTGGGCAGGGCACTGATAGGTGATGCACCAGGGGTGTGATGGGGCAGCCACTGGTTGCCGGGTCCAGCGTGAGTGTGCAGGCCGCCTGGATGATGTGTGGGGGATGGGGCTGCGGTCACCATGGGGTACCCCTCGCCCTCCAACTGTTCTTCAGTCCTCAAAGTCAGGGCCGGCCTTTGCCTGCTGCAGCTGTGCACGGTGTGGATACAATGCCTGACTCGGCTGCTTGGCCTGGCGCATTGCCCAGCTGTGGGCTCCTTTATCTCTCTGCACTTGTGCTGCATCCCTTGTACCCTGTGTGTGGTCTGCGGCAACCAGTCCCCCAAGGGCCGGACTATCTCCATCATGCAAGGCTGCCTGTGGGTGAGGGTAGCCACACATTCTGTGCTCGGCCCGGTTACTGAATCCGTCTGTCTGCTGCCTGCTGCTTCACCGGAGCGGGCCCCACTCCTGCCATGGATCGTCATCCTGCATGTACCTCAGCTGGGGGTGTAGGGGAGGGGTGGCTGCCCTGTGTGGACATGCTGTTGGGGGCCCTCTGGCTGAGCCCCGACGTGCAGCTGTTGGTGGGAGACCCCCTGTTGGAGGGGGATGGCCTCCGGTTCCTGTTGCGGTACATGTGTATGATGGATCACCAGGTTGGGGCCCCAGCATGCTGGGTCCAGTCCATCGAGCTCAGCTTCACCCCCCTGTGGCTGCCTCTGTGGGGGTGCCCGCCCACCGTTGTCGTGTCATGGACCGATGTGGAGGTAACGGTGGATAGCCTGCTGATAGAGCTACCTGGTTTTGGCCTCACCCTGCTGTCTGGGGGTTCCCCCTGTTGCTGCCCTGTACACCAGCAGCCTCCTACAGTCCCGTGGCATCCCATGCACACCCTCGGACGTGGGGGACCTCCTGTGGGACCTGGACTTACTTTCCCCTGATGTCGGAGGCCCAGTCCGGAATGGGGACCCCTCTGGTGAGGATCTCACCACCCTTTGATTGCTGTGGGATCTTCCATCTGTGTGGGTTGCAGCCTCCGAGGGGGACCTCCTCCTGCCCCGCTTCCTTGTGGATGCTCATATGCGCTCCCATGGCTTCCGATGGGGCCTGTTCGCATGGGATGGTCTCGTGCTAGGATCACCTCCCCGGGAGCACTCACCGGACAGTCCATGAGTGGTTCCTCACCGCCAGCCGCTCACGGGAACCCCAGTGTCCTGGCCGGTGCATTGCCCACTCACCCCTTGCCTCCGGGTGGGCTTTGTGCTGCCATCTGCATCGCAGCTGGCTGCTGCCTAGTTCCCAGGACCCCATTGCGTACTCTGTGTGACTGCTGCTCCCTGATGCTGGGGCTGCCCCGGTGCCCTCACATGCTCTGTGCAGGTACTCCTGTGTCCTCCTGTTGTGCATCTCTTGCCTAGGCATGTGTCCTACTGCGTCCCCCTGCTCATCCTCTCTGTGCTTGGGGGCCCCCGCTCCCCTGGCACCAATAAACTGCTGCACTGTGATTGTCTGTCCTGCCTTGCTTCTGTTGCTGCTGTGACGGCTGGGTGCCCCTTCCCCTTGGCAGCCCTCTTGCCCCCATCTGTGTGGTTGTGTGCTGGAGGTGTGCTTGGTGTGTACTGGAGGGCTCTGGGCCTGTTGCTTGGGTGCCAGTTGTGTGGGGTGTGTTGCCCTGGCTGCTTCCCTGCTGGGTGCAAGTGCCTGTGCTCGCTCTGGGGGTGGTGAGGGAGGTGGGTGGTCGGCCGGGTACCCCCTGGCCTCACCTGTGTTTGGTGTGGCCCTGTCCCTCCCCTCCTCTCCCCTCTGCTGTCACCACCTGTTGGTGCGGCCCGTCATTGGTGGTGGTGATGGATGGGCGGCGGCACCATGAGCGCTGGGCAGTTGAGCATGAGTAGGGGTTGTGCTGTCCCCGACTTTGGCCTCTTTGATCCCCATTGGTGCAGGGGTCCGGGTTGTCTTCTGGGTGGTGGCACTCTGTCTGTGGGAGGTGTTCCCCTGGTGGTGTCTCTGCCCCTGACCCTCCCAGGGCCTGTTGGTGCGGGCGTTCCCCATTGCCCTGTTCCTTCTCTCCTGCAGCTACTCTTGTCATTCTGCTGGCAATCCTGCGCCTGGGGGCAATGATCCTGTAGCTGGAGCAGGCGGCCTGGGACATGCAGGCGGTGGTCCGGCTGTTCAATGGCATCTGTGAGTGTGCTGCCGCTTTGCTGGGCCCTGTGCCTGTATCTCTCCATGGGGGGTTCTGTTCCTGGGTGCCCGCGGCCTGCTCTGATGGCTGTCTCCTCTCCCTCTGTCCCCTTCAGTGCAAGCCATGATTGCGGAGCAGACCCGGGATGCAGGGGGAGTTGGTGGAGCTCCTCCTGCTCGTCCTGGAACAGCTGTACTGGCTGGACCATGCACAGGCCGAGCGCTGGCACCGGGTGCAGGGTCACTGGCGGTATTGACCGGGGTTCTTCCCCGGGCCTGCCTCTGCTGGTGCTGTTCCCCCTACTTCTGTTGCCCCCTCCCTGCCCTGTTGTTGTTGCACCCTGTTGCTGGTTCCCTGTCTTTTAATAAAGGCTTGTGTATTCCTTTCCTGGTGTGCCAGTGTTCTGAAACACCAGGAAAGGAACCAGTCTCCCCTTCTACAGGTGCCTCTGGGGTGTGTGGGGGTGTTGCCTGTGTTGTGTGGGTCCCTTCCCCCCCTTTCTTTGCCCCCCGTGAGCCGTGGGCTCATCCCTGTGTGCTTCTGCTGCCCGCTGTGTGTGTTCGGCTCTGCTGTGGGTGTGTGTTGGGGAGGGGGGCCTGGTGCTTGGTGGTCTGGGCTCTTTGTAGGGGCTGTGTGGAGTTGGATCCTTTGTAGCAGCTGTCATCCTCCCCTCTCCCTCCCACCCTGCCTGCGTGAGTCCTGGAGGCTGGGGGTGGAGCCACATTGCGCAGCTTTGTTTGCCCTCAGTCACCCATGTTGTGCCATCGCTGTGCTGGACAGGGCTTCCCCGCTGTTCCTGGCCATCCGTGTACTTGCACGGGTGTTTGCCGGGTATTTCCCGGGATGGGTGTTTGGGCGTTGGGTGTTTGTGGGCCCCTCCCCCTTCCTTCCCACAACCCCCCGTGGCACTGTCCATGTAAATGTTTGCCTGCGCGGCACTGCCGGGTGTTCGCTGGGTGTGCTCACCCACCCGTCCACACCCATCGGTACTGCTGCACCGTCCATGTAAAAAAGGCCCATTTCATTATAGAGTTAATTCCAGTCAATTAATTTCTGCATCAGTAATTATAGGATATATAGGCTATTTATTTATTTTTCACCTCAAGAATATTGGGGCATACTGAAATAAAATGGAAGGGGGAGGAAGTTCAATTTTTCTCCTGTCTAGTGGAGAGAAATGGGCACAAGATTGTTTTTTTAGTAGGTATTGAATAAATATACTCGATCAGAGTAGCAGATGAGAATGGTTGAAGCAGTGGGGAAGTGATGAGAGTCCCATGGCAGGTTGATAGGTTGCCCAGTAGGGATATGTGAATACTTGATACAGTCACAGATATTATTCTGGCATCTTAAAGGGATACCCAAAAATGCAAAGTCAAAGATGGCTGACACAACATTCCATTATGAGACCCTATTTTCATTTCTAATAACTTAACCAAACTTTTGTTGCTCAGGCTAATATTTTCTATGCCAAAGACTTGTGTCAGATTAGATTTGTTTTGGAAAGCTTCAGTTTGGTCCTTTTTGAGAAGATGATTAGGGAAAATACGTTGTTTTGAATGTTTTGTTCTGCTGGCAATGGCAGAATTTTTCCTTGTTAGATTGAAAAGGTTTAGTGCCTTCTTTGGAGAAGGGACTTAATGGCAGAAATGGGGAAATGTCTTTGTGTGAGGGATATTAATTTTACTGTCCCTTGGAAAATTCACCTAAATTTGGCTGAGTTGGGAGACTCAAATGTTACATTTCACACATACTTGGGAGAGACATGCTACAGGCTCTAGTCCCAAGTGCTTTCTGAAGAGTCCTTCTACACAGAACATGCAGTTGAGTGCAAGGTTGCATAGCTAAGGACCTTCTCTACAATAACTCCTTTTAGAAGGACATTCTCTATAATAACTCCTACCTGCAGCCAGAGATGCTGCTGTAGTGTCAGGCAAAGGAGCTGAGATAACCAACTGACTTTTCTGGACACCTAGTACCACTCTCCCTGCCATCAAGACACTCACTGATGAGGCCAAGACAATGTGCATAAAGAGGCAAGTCTACCTGATTCATTAGTACAGAAGGTTGAGAAAATGGTGAAGCTCTAGGAGGAGCAATGAGCAAATAAGGTAGAAGCAAGAGACGCAGGACGTTTTTAGATAAGCGGGATAATTTATTTTTATTTATTTATTAAAAATTTATATCCCGCCCCTCCTGCCCTCAGGGCAGCCTGGGGTGGTGAACAGAATTCGATAAAAACAATACAAAAATTTTAAAACAATTTAAGAATCTAGCAGATTGACAAATCCACTCTATTAAAAGTTGCGCGGGGAGATCTTATTCTTACTGGCAGTCGCCGGTTGCCACTGAAAACAGCAGTGGCTCACGCATTATTTTAAAAACCATATTTGTAAAACCTCCCAAGGTTCAATCCTAGGGATGGGCAAACAGATCGCAGTTCAGGTTCAGCCGTTCAGTTCGGCTGCGTTTGTTCCATCCGTTCGGTTTTCCCGTTCAGTTCGGCTGTGTTCAATTTGTCAGTTCAGATATTTGGCCGTTTGGTGGTTGTGGTCGAATGGTAAGTTCAGATTCGGTATTTAGTTCGGTCGAGATTGGTTCAGTCTTTAGTTTGGTGCAATAAGGAACTGAAAATAACATTTGTTTTTGAAATAAAAGGAAAAAACTAAAAAACATATTTCTGGCCATAAAATTTTTGCTTCTTATTATATTTTGATGAAATTTAGATAAATTATACAAGCAATGGGGGGCACAAGGTGTACCAAAATTTGGAATTATTAGATAAAGGAAACCGATTTCAGAAGCAATTGAATGTTGTGATTTTAAGAAAAGCTCCATACACATTCATGACTACAACTTCTTTATCTTGCATCCAATGTTCATGAAACTTGTGCATATTACATCCCTCCATATGCTTAATATTTCTCCCAATTTTAGGAAAGAGTGGATAAAGGGTCCCAAGGGTATAAGACATTAACCTGAAAATACATTTCCAGCTGTTACATTTTGATATTCCATTCTGTTTACAGGATATTTGACAGGAATGTATCAAATACCTTTCCTGCCATTTCAGCAAATGTACAGGAGATTTTGATAAAGGGACCCAATTATATAAGCAATTGATGTTGTCCCTGTGAAGATCATTATTCAGATGAATATCAGCATATTCAGTGCCAGTCAGAGGCAGGCACCCTGCATGGCAGGGGGAGAGAGACTGTAGGAGGAAGGATGTGGAGCAACCCCAAAGACTGACAGACACATTCAATGGCCAAACACATTACTGCAAGCTTCTAGCTTTACAGGACCAATTGGTAGTGGTTTCGAGGTGGGCATAGGGGGCGGCCCTGTGGCGGGCATAAGCAACATAACTGGGACTTCTGAGATAGCATCCCAGCAGTCAGGAGACATAGTTTAAACACATCCAGGCTGGCCAACTATCAATCACATCCTGCAGCACTGAGACAGAGGACATAAAATAATTTCTATTGATTCTTTCCTAAACAGGTGCTTCTGACTTCCCAGAAACAAGTGGGGGAGATATGTTGGGATGGTCCCAGCACAGAATTAGGATATTTGGTTGACATTTCTGTTGGCCAATTTGCATTACAAACCAATCTTATACCACAGTGACATAAAAGAATTCCAGGCATAGGCCCCTTCTCTACATATGTTGTACAGGCATATAAAATTGGGACCCTTTATAATATCTTTCTGATATTTGGCAGAGATGATCATGAAAGTAAAATATATAGTCCTGCCAAATTTCATTTACACTGGTTGGATTACAAAGATGTTATAGTCAGACATACATTTATATGTTAATTGCTTATACCACCAAGACCTTTTTTCTAATCCTTCTGAAATTTGGCAGAGATAGTTAATATGCGAAGGGATATAAACTGAACAAGTTTCACCTCCATTAGATGTGAGGAAAAGAAGTTACAGCTAAGTATATATATGCAAAATACAATAATTCAACTGCTTCTAAAATCGGATTCCTTTATCCAATTGTTTTGAAATTTGGTACACATAATGCATTCTATTTCAGGTAGAGGCACCCAACTTTCAGTCACATAGCTTAAAATACAAAAAAGTTACAGCCAATAATGTGTTTTCCATTGAAACCAATGGAAATTCAATTCCGAACTCACCAAACGCATCCGAACTGAACGTTTAAATTCAAGTTCGGTTCGAACGTTCGGTTTAGTTGACTGAACTATTCAAGTTCAGTTCAAACTCCGAACTTCCGAATTCGAGTTCGGTTCTAACGTTTGGTTCGGATGACTGAACTATTCGAGTTCGGTCTGAACTCCAAACTTCCGAATCGCGTTCGCCCTATTCAGTCCATTGTGGGAAATCCAGTGGTCTGTGTGGACAGCCAGCGTGCACAGTTCACAGGCAGAATGCATGTGCTGCAGGCATGCACATGCACAGCAAAGGCGTAACCCGGGACGACCTGACTCCCCAAGCCCACAACCCCATAGTCCAGGGGATGGAGCAGGCATGTGCACTCTGCCACTGCAGATGCGTAGCAGGCAGTATACACAGGTCACTGGATTGCCCCCATTTGTTTCTTGTACTACTCTCCGTGACAACAGAGAACAATTGCTCCCCATTGTCGCTATGACAATCTTTGAAATATTTGAAACTGTAATGACCCCCTAAATGTTTGTTTTCCAATGTTAAACACACACCAAGTTTGTTCAAGATTTCTTCAGATACCTTTCATTCAAAACACTTTATTGTCTTTATTGCACTACATCGACTATTCTCCAGTTTGTCTATAGTAGGGGAAGCCAAAGTTCCCAACCTCAAGAGCTGTAAAACAAAATCTTCACATGGCCAAGAACCACAAAACACATGTGCATGTGCGCACAAACCTCTCTTGCTTCATGATTGGCCAGCAGAGCCAGTGCTCTGCAGCCCTGACTGCCAGAATTTTGAGAAGCAGCTGTGATTCAGCTGTTGAGACTCAGGTGCAATGAAGTAAGACGTAACATCATTAAGAAAGCATGAGGCCCACAACCAGCTTAGCCAAGAGCTGCATGTGGCTGCTAAGCCACAGTTTTACCACCTCTATAGTATGAAGAGAAATTTATGGAATAGCTGGTTATTTAATACGGTGCGTGTGCGTGTGTATGTATTAGAGCTTAAAGAAATGTTTGTTTATTTTTATTTGTGATTATTATTTGTATTTTTGGATAGCTATCCAAATAAATATCCATACCCAAGGCAATATTTGTTAATATTTTCTGATATTTCATTTTGAATACTCCACAGTTTTTTTTCTGGTATCTTCAGGCCTTTTGGTTCAGAATATTCAGTAATTTCACTGAACATCAAACCAAAATGACCAGAAAAAACAACCCAGAAAATCAAAACAAAATACCCAAACAGAATATTATCGTGTTTTTTATCTGCTTTGTGAGACCAGATTTGAAATGGGCAAAATCAACAAATACTTTCTTCTCTGTGAATATTCATTTTGGTGGATATAAAACACTGTGAAGTCTTTGATAAATGAAAATTCTGGAGAATTCACAAATAGTCGGTGCCTATATGCCCTCTCTGGTTATACAGTTTGTGCATATATACCTGTAGGATATTTACAACCTTTTATAGCAGATTTATTTTTTAAAATATAAAATATAGAATTTCTAATCATATGCATTTTGTCAAGTTTTTCTCTGATTTGAGAACTCTCTTCATAGCTGTCCCTGTAAATATGACAATAAATCTCTAACCTTCCAGAGAACTGGTAAATACAGGCAGATGCACTTAACTGCTGGTGAGCAACAGAAGTCAGCCTGCAGGAAACTGCGGCACTAATGTAGCTCTTGATTAATCTCTAATTACACTTTTGTCATCTTAGCAGGGAGACAAAACTATAGCAGTTTCTAAATAGGCAAGCAGCATTTTGGCACCTAGCAACCAGCAGTTCTTTCATATTAGCTGCAGTGGACTCTATGCTGTTACAGGGAAGGTGGTTATGGATCACTGCTCTATTATTTATAGAGCAGCATTTACAGAGGCCTTCACAACAGTATATAAATTAGCAGCTTAATAGGCCATCGCTAACTAAAAACATGGCATGAGCTGAAGCATAAAGTATGAAATTAAAATGTGACTCGGAGATAATAATGTTTGTACCCTAGATAGAAAGGAA
Source organism: Sphenodon punctatus (assembly GCA_003113815.1). NCBI lineage: Eukaryota > Metazoa > Chordata > Lepidosauria > Sphenodontia > Sphenodontidae > Sphenodon > Sphenodon punctatus. Next base: position 270,538 of record QEPC01012623.1, on the reverse strand, counting down.
TGCTGAATAACTCTCCTTTTAACCATTTCAGAGGCAGCTTAGAAGCAATGTTATCACATGCATCACACATCTCACACACATACAAGATAAAGTAAGAGAATGTGTGTGTATAATATATGACATACAATAACATTGCTTCTAATCTGCCTCCAAATGATGTGTTTGTGTAAATATAAGTTTATTTTTATATATTGCACACATATATTAATTATATTATATAAATGAAATACAAAAAATAAATGAAATAATCAAACTAGAATAATCAATATGGATATCTATCTATCTATCTATCTATCTATCTATCTATCTATCTATCTATCTATCTATCTAACTAACTAGCTAACTAACTAACTGTGGCATGCACAGTTTGGACTGTGGCATCTATGCAGGATGATGTTAACTTAGGGAATTTAGAGTTGCTTAAAACTGAGGAAGGGATAAAAATTAAGGGATTTCAGGTGGAATTAGTTAGAGAACAGATAAATAACAATTCCAGGGTTCCTGATACAGTCCCCTAATATGTGCACAGTAAGAAGAATAAAAAGAATACACACAAATGTCTATATGCAAATGCTAGAAGCCTAAAAAGTAAGACGGGAGAATTAGACTATATGGCACTAAATGAAGATCTAGACATTATAGGCATCACAGAGACATGGGTTATTTTCAGATGTTACGAGATCACACTCAACCACAGTGAACCACGCTCAATCCCGCGGCAGGGCCAAAGCACCCTGAACATCTGTTCAGCAGCCGCCAGAAGTTCACCATGGCCAATACTCACATGGGGTCATTTTCAACCACTCTTCCGGGGCTCCCTGCTGGACAATCTCCGGAAGCGTGGTCAAAGAGATTCCCACCGGGAAACAACAAAAAGTAACATCTGGATGGCAATCACCGGCCGGAACCAAAGAAAATGATCCCCAGTCAGGGACAAAGCACGCAGCGTCAGGGCCAGGCAACCAACAACAACGCAGCCACCAGAGGGAGATTTAAAGAGAAACCTGCAGCAGGGAAGTGTGGCAGGATGGAGCTAGGAGGGAGGTGGAAGAGAGCGGTGGGAAAAAAAGTGAGGGTGGAGGAGGAGGAGGCAGTGGCAGCAGTGGAGGGAGCGCAGGCGGGGGAGGGGGAAGCAGGGGTAATGCTGAGGATGGAGGAGGCGGAGGGACAACACCCGCAGCAGCCGGGACAGGATGCCCCGGGGACAGCAGCTGGACCAGGGGAGGAGGCACCCCAGAAATGGGTAAGGGGAAACAAGGGGAGGGGAACAGGGGCCCAGGGGCACAAAGGGGGGGCATGGGGCCAGTCCAGGCTCCCGGCACAGAGGAGGGGAAAGGGGGCAGCCCGCGACAGGGGCCAGAACCGCATCCAACCATAACCTCCCCACCGCCTGCGTCCCGCAGACATGGAAAAGGGCCCAGGTGGACGAGCCCCTGGATGACACTGGCCCAGCCCGGATGGAGGAGGAGGCAGTGGAAGAGACAGTGGAGGAGGAGGAGAAGGAAGAGGAGGAGGAGGAGGACCCACAGGGTAGATGTGGGAAGAAGCCCTACCACAGAGGGGGCCAGTGGGGGCTGCAGGAGACCCAGGACTTCATATGGATCTGGGGGACCCTGGAGTACCAGCTGGATCTCACACTCAACCAGCACAACGAGCATGTCTACCAGGACATAGTGGGGGACATGGAGGCAGCAGGGCACCATTGCACCATGGCACAGTCCTGCTCCAAGGCCAAGGAGCTGAAGAGGGGGTACAAGGCCATCAGGGACAACAATAGGCGGTCTGGACAAGGAGCCCAGACTGCCCCCTTCTATGATGCCCTGGACTGAATACTCCACATGAAGGGGTCGATAGTCACCCCACGTCTCGTGGGGAGTGCAGTGGTCCAGGGCAGGGAAAGGGCCGAGGTACCCCTGCCCCTCGGTGCCCCCCTAGTAGACACAAGCTCCAGGGCCCCAGACCCCCAGGAGGAATGCCCCAGGACCTCCAGCACCTGCAGCCCCCCCCCCACGGAAAGCAGCACGGAGAGCACCACCCCCATGCTGGACAAGCAGAGTCTGAGGCTGGCACCCTCATCACCCTCAGCCAGTGGTCCCAGGCGGAGCACTCCCACACCGAGGGGCCGGCCTCGGAAGGATCCAAGACTGACATTGAGGGTAAGCGGGCGACCCGGAGAGGAGAGGGACCGGGCCCACAGGGGGCAGGAGCTGAGGGGGGGATGGAAAGGCCAGCCCCAGCCTCCCAAAGGCAAGGAGGGAAGGGGGCCCGGGCCACGGTCGCCCAACCACGCAACCCTACACCAACACACACACCCTTCACCCACAGGGCACGGAACACCTCAGCACAAGACCCAGGTGGGTGAGCAGGAAGGCACCAAGGAGCCCTTCCAACAGGCAGAGGAACCAGGTGATGCATGCGGTCTGTGTGGGAGGGTCCTCCGGGGTGCAGAGAGGGTGTCCCTGGACAGTCAGAGGGAGTGGGAGGGGCCAGGGAGGGGGGTGGTAAGAGGCCGGGTGACACGCCTTGGGGCCTTTGAGGCCCCTGCCCCATCCCGGGCCGGGGGCAGGTGCCCGGGGTGGCATCGGACTCACCCTCCTGTACCCACAGTGCAACCCCGGCAGCCAACATCTCCAGGGCCTGTACTCCCAGCACAGTGCATGAAGGAGCACAGGGCACGGGTCCACTGGCAGAGGGAGGACCAGGCAGAGGATATCGTCTGGACCTCGGCGGAACGGGGGAGAGGATGATAGTGGTCATGGACCAGATGGAGGCGGCCATCGAGCTGTCCCTGGAGCGGGCAAAGGTGCGGGACATGAGGCTCCAGGTCGAGGTGTGCCTGGAATGCCGGGAGCACAGCAGGCAGATGGAAGCGCTCAGCCGGCTGGAGCAGGCCATCACAGGCATGATGCAGGAGCACTCCATCAAAATGGACTTGTCCCATGATATTGGGACCTCCCTGCTCCTGCATGCGGGCATCATGTGTGACTATGTGATGGCAGCTGCCGCCCCCGGGCACCCTGCCTGCCCAGATCCCCATGTCAGGCCCCTCGGCACCCCTGCCCCCTGCCCTGCTGCCCCAGCTGCCCCACGCTCTCAGGGGCCATGCATCTGCCTCTCGGTCCCCCCTGCCCTCTGGAGGGTGCAACCACTAAGGGGGGCACCTCGGGTCCAGGCCCTGTCCTCCCCCCAACCACCACCACCCCTGCCGGACCAGGAGGCAGCCCAGGACACTGCTGGGAACATTGACAGCAGGGGGGGAGGGGAGCTCATAGGGCTCCATGGCCGACACCTGGCGCTCACGGGCCCATCCCAGGAAACGTGGGGGATGGGGGAATGAGGTGGGAGGGTTAGGCTGGTGGGAAGGGGGACACTAGAGGGGGCGGGGCACAACTGGGGTGAAGGGAGAGGGGTCGGGTGCACATGTACATGTGGGTGAAATAAATTGTGTTTGATCCATATTGCCTCCCGGGCCCATATGTGGGTGACGGGCGGTGACCCCCACCCGTGCAGGGGCTGGCCCAGGGCACCCCCAGGGGTGGGCCATGGAGGGGCAGCCCTCAGATCTCGGCCTCCCAGCTGATATGCCTCACCAGGGTGTCCTGGATGCGCTTGGCATAATGGTACTTCCTGGGGTTCTCGGTGTTCACGTGCAGGGGCACTGGGCCTGGGGCCCGGTTGGGTTTGGGGTATTCCAGGGCTTCCCCCTCAGTCTCGCACATGTTGTGGAGCACACAGCTGGCACCGATCACCAGGGCCGAGGTCTCCACGGTGTAGTCTTGCCGGCCAGCGAGGCCCCTCCAGCGCTGCTTGAGGGCCCCGAAGACTCGCTCCACCATGGTCCTGCTGGAGGATAGGCAGGTATTGTATAGCACCTCTGCAGGGGTGCATGCTGCCGGGTAGACCTTCAGTAACCACCGGGTGAGGGGGTAGTCAGGGTCGCCCAGGATACAGGGGGGCATTGGTACCCCCTTGATCCAGGTCATCCCCATGTCAGCGAAGTCCCCCCGGAACATCCGGGCATAGAAGGGGGAGATGGTCATGATCCGGGCATCATGACTGTGGCTGGAGTTGCCCGTGAAGATGTCTATGAACCGGCCCCGGTGATCCCCAGCTGCCTGCAGCTGCAGGGAGTGATACCCGTGCCTGTTCATATACTCTGCAGCGTCCCCAGAGGAGGGGCGGAGCATCTCTATCTGGGTGCTGTCCACGACTCCCATGCAGTTGGGGAAGCCTCCGGCCATGAATCCTGCCATCATGGACCCCTGGTCCACCAGCTGGATCATTCTGTCCAGGAGCATGCCCTCCACAGCCTCACACACATCCCGGAGGATACAGGCAACGGTGCGTAGGCCTACCCCGAAGTGCTGGGAGATGGACCGGCAGGAGTTGGGCATTTCTAGGGCCAAGACCCCTATTGCCACCAGCTGGACCATGGGTATGGAGGTCCTCATGGGGGTGTGCTGTCGCTCCAGCCAGGGTGTAAGGAGCTCAGCGAGCTGGAGCAGGGTGAGCTTGTCCATCCTAAAGTGGGCCCTCCAGGCTGCCTCATCCCACTGGCCCACCAACCCTGTGCCTGCTCAGCGACCCATATCCACCTGTCAATGGGCATAGCGAGCGGGGCTGCCCAGCGCATGGTCTCCCTCCCCCATTGGAGATTCCCGGCCCCTGTCTGTGGCTCTGGGCCCCCTCCGGGCCCCTCCCCCAGTCTGCCTCCACACCTGGGGTTACCCTCCATGGTTGCCTGCCCTGGTGCCTGGGTCCGGCTCTCTGCATGGCCTTGCTGACCTGCCTATGTCCAGCGGACTGTCCCCACTAGTCAGCGCTGCCACCTGCTGCCCCACCCCCCCTTTGGGTGCCTGTGTGACATCGGGGTTCTGGGGCCTCTGGACTGCCCCTTGTTCCTTCCTCCATGTGTGTGTGTGCATGCTTGGACCTGCAGCGCTGCTCCAGCTCTCCTGCCTGCCCTCCATCGGCCCCTCTCTGGGTGTGGGGTCTATGTGTGCCTCCTGGACTGTTCCCAGCCAGCTCGCTGTGCATTGCAGGCCCCCGCTGTGCCTTGGTCCCGAGCTCCTGGGGCCCCCCGTTCTGGGGCTGCCTGTGTTGCTGTGGGGGTGTCCTTGTGGACAGTTCTGCTGTGGGGGTTGTGGTTGCCGTTGCCTGTGTCCTGCCCTGCCCCTATGCAGTTTCCCCCCTCTTCCCTGTTCCACCCCCCCTGCTCCCGTTGTGCCTTGTGTGTTGTCCGGGTGCCCGTGTCCCCTTTCCCTTCCTTTCCCTTCTGTGTGTGTGTGTGTGTGTGTGTGTGTGTGTGTGTGCGGGTGGGCCCGGGTGTGTGCTTGTGCTGTGTGTTCCACTGTGCNTGTGTGTGTGTGTGTGTGTGTGCCCGGGTGTGTGCTTGTGCTGTGTGTTCCACTGTGACCCCGCTGTCTGTGTGCCTGTTGTGTGTGGTACCTGGACGACTCTTCTCCCTCTCCCCCCTCCCTTCCCGTTTCCCTTTTGTGGGCGTTCCCTTGTGTGCCTTTTGGCTTCATTTGCCCTCAGGTGTCCATGTCTGTGTCCTACCCCTGCCCCGTGGTTTCTGGGTGTTTTGACCATGGCCAGGAATCTGTGTCACATCTGTTGCACTGCCCCAGCCTGTGATCTGCCTGCCCGATTCCCTGCCGTGGTCCCGGTCCCATCACGTCTGTTCGGGGCTTTTATTCACTCCGGGGGATGGTTGTTCGGTTCACCCCCACCGGGAATCCACTGTGGTGAACTGGGCGCCCGTCACGTCTGAAATCACCCATGGTAAAACAAGGATAACCAATGGGACACTGTAATAGCAGGGTACAAAATATATCGGAATGACAGAGTAGATAGAGCTGTTCATGGGGTGGCTCTATATGTAAAAGACAACATTGAGTCAAGTACAGTTAAAATTTTAAAGAATGAAAACTGTTCCCTAGAATCTCTATGGATAGAAATTCCAGGTATAAAGGGGAAGAGTATCACAGTAGGGCTATACTATCATCCCCCTGACCAGGACGGAGCGACTGATAAAGCAATGCTGAAAGAGATTACACAGGCTACTAAAGTCGGCAGCATAATAATAATGGGTGATTTCAATTACCCTAATATTGATTGGGGGAATGTTTCCTCGGGGCGGGACGTGGAGGTCAAATTTCTGGATGCCCTAAATGACCGCTTCCTAGAACAGCTGGTTCTGGAACCAATGAGAGGAGGAGCTATTCTAGATCTAATCCTGCATATAAAACTTTATTTCGGCAATAAGCCATTTCAGTAGAACAAAAGAAGAAACAAAATCACCTTGCAGCCCAAAACCCATCATAAGGGGGCTAGGCACTTAGGAACCCATTACATGAGTTCCCTCCAACATAATTAAGCCCAATAGGAACTAACAAATTTCACCAATTATACAACTAGAATGACATATTAATATGCCACGAGAACTGTACTTAAACTGCACCTGATGGTAACTGTAAAAAAAACTTGGCGAAGGTTGAATGCTGCTACCAAATATTGTGCAATTGTTCAGGTCAGATCAGGATCAACATCTGCCAAGGCCAGTAAGGATAAATTATGATAATTTCTGTCTTTAAACTTAGAGCAAAAGGGAGTCAAATATACCTGTCGTGGGGAGTCATACAAATGACACTCAAACAAAATGTGCTCTGTCGTCTCCACCTGTTGGAGATCAAAGGGGCAAAGGTGGTCTATCCAGACAATAGCCTTAAAACGGCCCTCAAACACCATCGTTGGGAGGGCATTAAACCGAGCACATGTGAACAGCTGTTTCCCCCTTTGGGTAAGATTGGCGGTCAATTAATGGGCCATATGTGGACTAGCTGGTATTAATGAAAGATAATCACGCATGTGCAAAGAGGCTCGTACCTTAGCATAATCCTCCTGGCGGGCAATATCCACGTGTCTAGTCATAATCTCACTGCCTCTTAACCACCGCAGGATTCTTTCCTGCCCAGTAATCGGGGCTAAATCCCAACTTATAGAGTTGGCCTTCTACTGCCCTCTGCCAGCTACTTAGAAAAGTGTACTCCCTCCAGAACTTTATTAGACCCACCTGGTGGGGACTGCGGGTTTTAATCCAAAATTTCCAAACCTGGCACCAGGCCACCACCTACCAACTCTGCTGTCCAACCTCAATCCTTATGGCAGCATATGGTGTGCCCTTTGGAGCCCTGAGTAATCTCTGATAGGCTCCTTCCTGAATCCCATCCGCTTTACTAAGATTAGACTGAAGCAACGGAGTCCACAGCTCAGCCCCAAAAAGGAGCTGAGCCCGAGTCTTGACATTTACGACTGCTGGGGCCAATGCAACTCTCCCAGAGTTGCTAAAAAGCTGGAGTATCACCTGGGCTAAACCTTTAGCAGTTGCTAATGCTCTCTCATAGTGATCCTTCCACACACCCCGGGCCTAGAATAACAGGTCCAGGTACCTAAAAACTTTGACCTGAGCAATTGGTTTACCACCCATTGACCAACTATGAATCTTCCTCGATTTAGAAACCACCATTATTGTAGACTTCTCACAATTTGTGACAAGTCTATTAAATAGACAAAAATCTGAGAAATAGGCTAGTTCTCTATCCAAGCCTGCTTTGGTCTGGGACATCATAGCAATATCATCGGCGAACAAAGGACCCGACCCCAAGATCTAATCCCGAGTAGCATGCAGAACCTGGTGCAAGGAGTAACTGTTAGGGATGTGTGAATGCAGTTCGGGAGTTCAGAGTTCAGACGAAATTCGGTCCGTTCAGACGACCGAACCAAGAGGCCGAACCGAACTTGATCTGAACTCGGAAACGACCAAACAGTTTGGTATCGTTCGGGTGAGTTTCGAAGAGTTCAGGTAGCAAAAACTTGAATGGGAGGGGGGCAGCTGAAGAGCAAAATTCTTGGTACCAGGAGTGGAGAGGATTGGAGTAACAGTCAGCCTGCCCAATCACCATCCCTTTTTTCCTCAGACCACAGGCTTCGCAGTCTGAAATTGGACATGGGGGACATGGGGCTAGGCTGCACAGAGCCAATGGGGCTTTTGGTGAGGGGGGGAGTGCAGCAAGTAACAAAAGTCATTGCCCTTCCCCTTTCCAAAACCTTCTGAGCTAGCCACTGTTCCTGACAGCAGGCGTTTTCAGAAGTCTCCCTCTCCAAGCAGTTTTGTGTTCCTTTCTATTCCTAATCCATTGCCATCCTCCTCCTATTTCACCCATCCCACACATTTACCTCCCTAGTTTCATTTATTTAGATTTGATTAGATAGATTTAGGTGTTATTTTTATTTTTTAACCCTTTCTGTGTTCTTTCTCCCTACCCTCTCTCTCTCTCTCTCTCTCTCTCTCTCTCTCTCTCTC
>QEPC01012623.1:124589-259670 GCA_003113815.1 Sphenodon punctatus | reverse complement strand
CTCTCTCTCACCAACACGCACACACGCAGACTCTTCTCCCCTCTTCCTCTCTCTCTCTCTCTCTCTCTCTCTCACACACACACACATGCACACATCCACTTTTCTCCCCCCCACTCTCACTCACTCGCTCTCACAATCACACACGCACACAGACTCTTCTCCCCCCCACTCTCTCACAAACACACATGCACTGTTCTCCCTCATATGCACACACACACACACTCTCTCTCTCTCTCTCTCTCTCTCTCTCTCTCACACACACACACAAACACACATGCACACATCCACTTTTCTCCCCCCCACTCTTACTCACTCTCTCTCACAATCACACATGCATGCACTATTTCCCCCTACTCTCTCACAAACACATGCACACAGACTCTTCTCCACCCACTCTCACAAACACACATGCACTGTTGTCCCTCACACATGCACGCACACACACACACACACACACACACACACACACACACACACTCATTCTTCTCACCAACAATGCCATCGCCACTTGCAGCCTCACAGGAGGTTCAGGAGGGACTGTAGAGTTTTTCAAAAGGCCCCGTGATGCTGCAGAACACACGGGGGGCCACCGCCATCTTGCTGTTCCTGTCTGGGCATGATGGGAAATGTAGTCCTAGCATGCCCAGAAAAGAAACATGTCTGTAGCCCCAGTGTCCCTAGTGGTGGCAGCAGCACTTGCAGCACCAGGCCAGTGAGGGGGGAGAGGACTGGGGGAGTGGTGTAATTCCTCTTCCCCCACCCCCCTCCATAAGTCGCCAGGCCTGCCAGGGGTCCTGGGGAAAAGGGGAGCCCAGGCATAACAGCATAAGGAAAGTTATGAGACTCTGCTTTTAAAAATCATGTAACTTTTATCAGGAGCCAGCTCTGTCACAAAGACTTTATCCTGTAGTCAATTTCATGTCAATTACCCACTTGCCTCAGAAAGCCAGCAAGAGGAAGCCCTAGTCAGTTTCATGTCAATTAACCCCCCACCCCCATCCCTGCCTCACTCCCTACTTTTGACTCCATATAAAAAGTCTGCACCTTTTCAAAAGTTGCAGACTTTTAGAAGTATGGAGTCAAAAGTCTGCAACTTTTCATAGGCGTGAAAAGTCTGTAACTTTTGAAAAGGTACAGACTTTTCACTTGGTATGAAAAGTTGCAGACTTTTCACGCCTATGAAAAGTTGCAACTTTTCATAGGCATGAAAAGTCTGCAACTTTTGAGAATTTGCAGACTTTTCACTCAGTATGAAAAGTTGCAGACTTTTGACTGTACTTTTGACTCTATGAAAAGTCTGCAACTTTTCATAGGAGTGAAAAGTCTGCAACTTTTGAAAAGTTGCAGACTTTTAAAAGTACGGAGTCAAAAGTGACTTTAAAAGTACGGAGTCAAAAGTTTGCAACTTTTCATAGGAGTGAAAAGTCTGCAACTTTTGAAAAGTTGCAGACTTTTAAAAGTACGGAGTCAAAAGTTTGCAAGTTTTCATACCAAGTGAAAAGTCTGTAACTTTTGTAAAGGTGCAGACATTTCACTTGGTATGAAAAGTTGCAGACTTTTGACTCTGTACTTTTGATTCTGAAAAGTCTGCAACTTTTCATAGGAGTGAAAAGTGTGCAACTTTTCAAAAGTTGCAGACTTTTACAGAATCAAAAATCTGCAAGTTTTCGTACCAAGTGGAAAGTCTGTAACTTTTGAAAACTTGCAAACTTTTCACTCTGTTTGAAAAGTTGCAAATTTTTGATAGGGAGTCAAAAGTACAGAGTGAGGCCAGGGGGGTAATTGACACGAAGCTGACTAGAGCATCCTCTTGCTGTCTTTATGAGGCAAACGGGTAATTGACATGAAACTGACTAGAACTTAAAGTCTTTGTGACAGAGCTGGCTTCTGATAAAGTTACGTGATTTTAAAAAGTAGAGTCACGTAACTTTCCTTATGCTGTGTTTTGCCAATCAGCACCTGCTCAACTGTGCATGCATGAGGCAGCAGAACCAATTTTTTATCATTAATAACTTGGTTTTGGCTGCACCAATCACTATCATATTACTGAAGCAATTGTTATAGATCTCATGCTCCAAGCCTGTGATGTTTTGGGCTTCAGCTCATCCAGGGGGAGGAGATATTGATGATTCAAAATTGTGAGCACCTGCTCAATCAATTCACTTTTAAACAGTCATAACATTTTAGTTTCCTGATGGATCATCTTCAAACATTGTGCATATGATGGTCCTCTCAAATTATAGCCATGGATACATTTTCAGAAATGTATCTCAAGCGGTTTCCTCAAAATTGGGGCTTAAGCAGTCCCCTGTTTATAATGGAGAGTGGTTGTGCATTTAACTTCCTTACAATTAGATAGTTACTATAGATAGATACATAGTTGTAGGAGTTAGCTTAGTTATCAAGATAGATAGAGATAGTGTTAGTGTGTAATAGTTATTCAGTTTTAATATTTTAGAGTGTGTTTGTAGGGCTAGGCCTTTGTAGATATAAAAGTCCATTTAGTTCCATAGATTTTAGAATACTTAATAGTAGTTAGAGTTAGTGTATATATATATAAATAATATTAGATAAAAATTTGAATAAATAAATAAAAAATATACATGTATAAAATGTACAAGTGCATTCCTTGGGTTGGAAGGCATGGAGGAGGGAAGCAGGAGAGGCTGATCTACTGCCCATAAGGCGGGCAATGGGGCACGTGGCAGAGGTGGTAGGGGCTGTGCCAGCTGAGTGGCATCAGGCAGCAGCCAGAGCCCATCACCACGCCCCAAACTCCACAGGCCCTCTTTTGGGTGACAGGCTTCCAAGGCTCCCAGCAGTGGCACTAGCTGGGGTGGTGGTTCGGTGGCACCTCCTGCCAGCGTCCTCCACTGTCACGCAGGGCAATGAAAGGCTTGCAGTCCAGGAGGCTGAGGCTGCAGGAGTAGGTGCAAGTGCTTCAGGGGCAGGGTCCAATGTTCACAATAGGCCACCATCATCCCCCATTATTGTGGTGATCCCCAGCAGTCCAGGTCTAGTGGATCCCCCACCGGCTGCTAGAGACAGGGCCCGATCCCTGGGAAATGGCAGCAGGGAGAGGAGCAGCAGCAGCAGCAGCAGCTATAGGGGGTACAGGGAGAGTGGCAGCAGCATGGTGGGCAGTCCAGAAGCCTCAGGGTCTCAGTACTCCCCTTCATGGGACATCACTCTGATTGGGGACAGCGAGGCAGACACTAGTCCCATGGAGGAGATGTCTGGAGCTGAGGTGATGGCTGTCACTCTGAGAGCTGTGTTGCCACCATGTTCTGCCCGTCCCAGCAGCGCTGTCAGTGGTGCATCAACCGGTGGGGGCCATAAGGCAGGAGGGGACAAAAAATCCTCCATCTGGGCACATTTTAAGTTGGTGCAGGTGAATGATCCCAGGGAGGTGCAGTGCACTTTGTGACAGAAGGTGGTGAAGTGTGGGCAGGTGCTCATCAGTCTTGGCACAGCTGCCATGGTGAGGCACCTCAAGGGATGCCACAGTGCTGTGCTGCTAAGCGGGCAGGCAGGAGCAGTGGACGCCAGCAGGTTCCAGACTGCAGCAGAAAGTCATTAGCCTCCATCAGCAGGCAAGCATCCTGCTCCAATAGCTGCCTCTAGCAACAGGAGTGGTATTGCTGCTAGGGGGGAGCAGCAGGAGCAGCATCAGCATCAGAATCAGCATCAGTCCACCATGGAGGAGCTGGGGTGGGGGTAGCTGCCAAATCTCTCATCAGCTGCAGGACGTGGAGGGCAGTGTGGCTTTCAAGCGAACGTCATGTGCCTGTTGGGGGAAATGATCGCTCTGGATGTGAAGCCTTTCTCAGCGGTCAGGGACATGGGGTTCAGTCACCTGATTGGCTTTCTATCCCCCCATTTTAAGCTGCCCTTGTGCACCACCTGAGTCGTCAGGTGGTGCCAGTCCTGTACCATGCTTTAAAGGAGCGGGTGAGGGAGCAGCTGGCAGGGGATGGGGGTGCTACCATCCACTTCACCACAGACCTGTGGTCGAGTCGGAACGCTCATCATGCCTACTTGGTGGTGATGGCGCACTGGTGGCAGGACCTGGAGACAGCATTTGGGAGTGGCAGGAGGGGTCCTGAAGTAGGGTATAGGTGGGCCCTGTTTCAAGTGGAAGTAATGGATGGTCCCCACACATCCAGGAACATAGAGGCAGCCCTGACCACCATTGTGAGTGAGTGGGTCATGCTCCCTTCACCAAGGGGTGCGTGGTCATCAATAACGCAACCAACATCTTGAGGGCAGTCCGCAAGGGGGGCTTCACTAGCATCCCTTGCACCACACACATCCTTCACTAATGGTCAGGAATACTCTGGGTTTGGGGGAGAAGGAGATTGGGGCAGGAACCCTTAGCTCCCTGATGAAGTGGGGGAAGAAGCTGGCTGGTTTCTTTAACTGGAGCATGAAGGGCAGCGACCTCCTCCAGGCAAAGCAGGCTGAGCAAGGCTCCCCAGTGCACCAGCTGGTGCGGGATGTGTTCACCCGGTTGAATTCGACTATCCTGATGCTTAAGCGGCTTCTCAAGCAGAAAGCCGTCTTGCATCCGGTGCAACTGGTGACAGACAGCGGGGCACCTCCAAAGTAAAATGGGGTGTCCTGGCGCACACTGTATTTGTTTTGAGACCATTCCTGGCCGTGACAGAGACCATGAGCTCGTCCACAGCCACCATAAGCCAGGTGACCCCGCTGGTGCAGAGTCTCCTCAAGAGGCTGGAGGAGATTCTCCAGAAGCAGGATTGTGGCCCTCAGGGCAGGAAGCTGGCTGATGAGGTGGTTCACCTGGTGCAGCAGCTGAAGGTAGGGCCGAAGGCATGTTTCAACAAGCTCCTGGGGTGAGTGGAATACATTCTGGCAACCAAGCTGGATCCCAGGTTCAAGGGCAGTGTGGCATGACAGACACCACTCTATGGCCACTGGAAGGGTGAGCTCTGGTGGAGGGGGTCCGGCAGGCAGAGCAAGATCTGGAGAGTGTACAGCAGTGGCAGCATCAGGATGTCCCTGGGGATGGTGGAAGTGGGAGCAGCCACCCCTTTCAGTCGGCGGGGTCTTTCCCTGCCCCCAGCCCTAGTGGTAGAAACAACAGTAGCACACTGAGCAGCAGCAGCACCCCTATTGCCAGCAGCAGCAGCAGGCCCTATGTGCAGGCCACTCTGGGGAGCATGGGGTCATGAACAATAGGGCAAGCAGCGTGTCTTAGGGCAGTGGTGGAGGTGGCGCCCGGGCAGAGTTACCAGAGGGAGTACGATGGCACATCAGCAGCAGTGGAGACCTACCTGGAGAAGGAGCCGTGCATTGGGCCCAGAAGCAATCGCTTGGCCTACTGGGCCAGCAAGAACAACATGTGGTCGGCCCTGTCCAAAGTGGCCAAGGAGCTCTTGCCCTGCCCACCAACCAGTGTCCCCAGCGAGCGGGTGTTCTCCATGGCAGGAGACATTTGATCTCCTTACAGCCTGAGACTGGGGGCCAAGTTGGTGGAGCAGTTGCTGTTCCTGAAAGTGAACCTTCTGCTTCAGGGATTCCCCGAGCTGCCCCTGGACACAGATTGATGGTGCAGTGACACAAGCCATCCCATGACCGGGCAGTCTTGGGACGGGGATCCTCCTCAGTTTGGACTGCTGCTGCTGCTGTTGAGGTGCTGTCCCTCCCTCCCAATGCCCAGCACCCACCCTGCCTCTCTCTCTCTCTCCCTCTCTTTCATACTAGATGACCTTGGCTGGCTTATCTGACTGATTGACCTCATGACACAGGGTGGCATTGGGAAAATGTAACCCTGCCAGCCGACTTCTGGCTAAACGATCTCAGCCTGCCTATCTGACTGGCTCTTTTGTGCACACTGCACAGTCTTTGCCAGCCTATCTGAGTGCCCTGCCAAGGTCCCAGTCTGCCTTCCCTACTGCCTCTCACGCCATGCTGCCTGTCTGCCCGCCTTTTGGGCAAAGCTCAAACCCTCCTCAGCCTGCCTGCCTCTCATGCCACACTGTCTGTCGGCCTGCCCAAGTTGCAAAGCTCGAACCCTGCCTCAGTCTGTCTGCCTCTCATGCCATGCTGCATGTCTGCTTGCCCGCCCGCCCAGGTCTCCAAGATCAAAGCCTGCCTTAGCTTGCCTTCCCATCTGCTGGTCCATGGGTGCTCTCCCCTGGGAAATCCAAATGTGACCACGCAATCCTGCTGCTACCGTTGGCTGCTGTATGGGAGCTCTTCCCTGGAAAATCCTACCATCCTGGCTTCATGGGTGCTGCGCACAGGAAAATACTGCTGCTGCCATCTCTGCTGCACCACGGGTTCTGAGCCCGGTCAATACAATGTCTGCTGCTGCTGCCAATGTCGCCTATGCTGTCTGTGCCATGGGTTCTGTGCCCTGGCAATCCCATGTCTGCTGCTGTTGCTGCTAATGCTGTCTCTGCTGTCTGTGCCAAGGGTTCTATGCCCTGGCAACCCAATGTGTGCTGATGCTGTCAATGCCACCTATGCTGTCTGTGCCAAGGGTTCTGTGTCCTGTCAATCCAATGTCCTCTGCTGCTGACAATGCCGCCTATGCTGTCTGTGCCAAGGGTTCTGTGCCCTTGCAATCCCATGTCTGCTGCTAATGCCAATGCCGCCTTTGCTGTCTGTGCTATGGGTTCTGTGCTCTGCCAATCCAATGTTCACAGTTACTGCCAATGCCACCTATGCTGTCTGTGCCAAGGGTTATGCTGCCAGGCAATCCAATGTCTGCTCTGGCTGCCAG
This sequence comes from Sphenodon punctatus, assembly GCA_003113815.1. Taxonomy (NCBI): domain Eukaryota; kingdom Metazoa; phylum Chordata; class Lepidosauria; order Sphenodontia; family Sphenodontidae; genus Sphenodon; species Sphenodon punctatus. The sequence goes on along the minus strand of QEPC01012623.1, from coordinate 252,919 downwards.
TGCCACCTATGCTGTCTGTGCCATGGGTTCTGTGCCCGGGCAATACAATGTCTGCTGCTGCTGCCAATCCCACCTATGCTGTCTATCCCATGGTTTCTGTGCCCTGCATTCCAATGTCTGCTGCTGCTGCCAATGCCGCCTATGCTGTGTGCCACAGGTTTCCTGCCCTGGCAATCCAAATTCTGCTGCTGCTTCTGCCAGTGCCACCTATGCTGTCTATGCCATGGGTTCTGTGCCCCAGGAATCCAATGTCTGATGCTGCTGCCAATGCCACCTATTCTGTCTGTGCCAAGGGTTCTGTGCCCCGGCAATCCAATGTCTGCTGCTTCTGCCAATGCTGCCTATGCTGTTGGTGCCACAGGTTCTGTGGCCCAGAAATAATGTGTCTACTGATGTTGCTGGCACTTCACGTCAGCCATTTCCTCCTCACTCTTGTAGACAGCCATAGCTCAGATGAGTGCGCCGGTGGGCGGGAGCTGGGTGATCATGAGATTCACCACTGGGCAAGGCTTGGCCACTTTGCAGTAGAGCTTCTTCAGTTCTATTGAGTTCGACTGAAGCCTGCAATGCCCGGCGAAGCACTGGTGCCAGACACCGAGCCATGGCCGAGCCTCTGCCGCTGCTCCAGCACTGCTCCACCAATGCCAGCCAGCCTACAATGTCTGGTCAAGCAGGGGTGTCACCCACTCCAGCCCCAGGAACCAACATCTGGGTTCTGGGGCCTATGTTACCAGTACGGGGGGCTGTCGTTCCAATTCACTGTCCACAAATTTCCCACATCCCTGGCCAGCCAGCCTGCAATGCCCAATCAAGCAGGGGTGCCATGAAACAAGGCCTGGTCGGGCCTTTTCCGTGGCTCCACCAATGCCAGCCAGAGAGGGCTGTCCATCCACGTCATCTAGAAGCTGGCACTCCTGTCCCAGGACCCACCATCAGGGTTCTGGGGTCATCATTCTGCTCACAGGTAGCTGTCATTCCATGGCATCAAGAAAGAGAAAGCCACTCAAAGCCCAGGACCCACCATCAGGGTTCTCGGGCCTACATTCCAGCCAGGGAGGGATGTCATTCCACTTCATCAAGAAGCTGTCACTCTGGCTGTAGGACCCACTGTCATGGTTCTGAGGCTGTCATTCGGCTCACAGGGAGCCATCATTCCACCACATCAAGAAACAGCCAGCCACTCAAGCCCCAGGACCCACCATCAGAGTTCTGGGGCCTACATTACAGGCAGGGAGGGCTGTCCATACATGTCATTCAGAAGCTGCCACTCTAGCTCCAGGACCCTCCCTCAGGGTTCTGGGGCCATTATTCTGCTCACAGAGACACATCATTCTACTGCATCAAGAAACAGCAAGCCATTCCATCCCCAGGACCCACCATCAGGGTTCTGGGGTCTACATTACAGGCAGGAAGGGTTGTCATTCCACTTCATTGAGAAGCTGCCACTCTAGTTCCAGGACCCACCCTCAGGGTTCTGGGGCCATAATTCCACTCACAGGGAGCCATCATTCCACTGCATCAAGAAATAGCCAGCCACTTCAGCCCCAGGACCCACCATCAGGGTTCTTAAGTCTACATATAAGGCAGGGAGGGCTGTCCATCCATGTCATCTAGAAGCCTCCACTCTAGTCCCAGGACCCACCCTCAGAGTTCTGGGGCCATCATTCTGCTCTCGGGGAGCCTTCATTCCACCACATCAAGAAACACAGCCACTACAGCCCCAGGACTCACCTCAGGGTTCTGGGGCCTACATTCCAGGCAGGGAGGACTATCCATCCACGTCATCCAGAAGCTGCCACTCTAGTCTCCGGACCCACTCTCAGGGTTCTGGGACTGTCATTCCGCTCACAGGGAACTGTCATCCTATTGTATCAAGAAGCAATTACTCCAGCCCCAGGACCCACTGTCAGGGTTCTGGGGCCTACATTACACGCAATTAAGGCTGTCCATCCACATCATCTAGAAGCTGCCACTCTAGTCCAGGACCCACCATCAGGGTTCTGCGGTCATCATTCTGCTCATGGGGAGCTGTCATTCCACTGCATCAAGAAACAGCCAGTCACTCCAGCCCCAGGACCCACCATCAAGGTTCTGGGGCCTATGTTACTGGCAGGGAGGGCTGTCCATCCACATCATCTAGGATCTGCCACTCTAGTCCCAGAACCCACCATCAGGGTTCTAAGGCCATCATTCAGCTCACAGGGAGTTGTCATTCCACCGCTTCAAGAATCAGCCACTCCAGCCCCAGGACCCCACACGTTCGACCGAACTCAGCCATATTGAACAACTGAACCTGAACTTGGTTTTCAAACCAAATGGCCAAACATCTAAACCCCGTTGTGTGCGCACATCCCTAGTAACTGTGGCTGAGCCACTATGCAGTAGTGATCATAATATCATCACATTTGACATTATGTCTGTAGGGAGAAAGATAAAAAAAAGTACAACAGTAGCATTTAACTTTAAAAAGCAAGATTATTATAAAATGAGGAAACTAGTTAAAAAGAAAATAAAAAGCCCAGTTGCAAGGAGTACAAGTTTGCCAGCGGTGTGGAGACTGTTTAACAACACCCTTCTGAAAGCCCAGATTAAATGCATCCTGCAAGTTAAAAAAGGAAGCAGGAAGAATGAACATCTTCCACTGTAGTAAAATGGGGAGGTGAAGGAGGCTATTAGAGCCAAAAAGGCATCCTTCCTTTAAGAAATGGAATGCTAGTCCCGATGAAAATAATACGAAAGAGCATAAACACTGGTAACGTAAATGTAAAGTGTTAATAAGGTAGCCCAAGAGAGATTTAGAAGGGAGTCCTGCTAAAGAGGCAAAAAAAAGCAACAAGCACTTTTTCAAATACATCAGAAACAGGAAGCCTTCTAGGGAGTCAGTTGTGCCATTAGATGACAAGGGAGTAAAAGAGGTACTCAGGGAGCATAAGGACATTGCATAGAAGCTTACTGAGTTCTTTGGGTCGGTCTTCATTGGGGAGGATTTGAGGGAGGTACCCACACCGGATCCTTGCTTTGTGGGTGAGGTAGGGGTGTGCATGTCATTTTCATGATTACAGTAATGATAATGGAAATTGTCATTTTTGTTATCATTATTGCAATAACTAAAATGACAAATAATAATAATAAAAATAGAAATGAAAAAGACACTTTGTTTTTGAAATAAAGGGAAAAAACTGAAAAACGTATTTCTTGCTATAATCTTTTTGCTTCTTATTCAATTCTGATGTAATTTAGGGAGGATGTGCCCCCATGGAGAGCACTATGTGTACCAAGTTTCAAAAGGATTAGAAAAGGGTAACCAATTTAAGGAGCAATTGAATGTTATGATTTTAAGAAAAGCTCTATACACATTCATGACTACATATTTTTTTATCTGCCATAAAATTTGCATAAAACCTTTGAATATAATGTCCCTCAACAAGTTTAACGCTCCTTCCAATTGTCAGAAAGATTGAATAAAAAGTCCTGATGGTATAAGCCAATATCTTTAAAATACATTTACAGCTGTAACATGTTTATATTCCATTCTGTTTACAGGATATTTTGCAGGAATGTATCATATATTTTGCAGGAATGTATCTGCCGGGGGTGCCCTCCTGGAGGTCCCCCGTGTTAAGCGGGGGGCCACGCTGGAGCGGGCATTCTCGGTGGTAGGGCCGCGGCTGTGGAACTCCCTTCCGGAGGAAGCTCGCCTGGCCCCAAGCCTTTTGACATTTCGGCGGAACTGTAAGACCTGGCTGTTTGCCCAGGCCTTTGGGAGGGAGGGGGGGTGATTTTTAATCCCCCACCTATATATTTATTTATGTTTGTACACTGCCCTGTTTTATTGATATATTTTATATTTGTATTTTAAATGTTTTAAAACTGTTTTTATTGTTGTTAACCGCCCCGAGCTGCATGGCAGGATGGGGCGGTATAAAAATCTACAAAATAAAATAAAATAAATAAAAATAAATATACCTTCCCTGTCATCTCTGACAAACTACTGGTCAATTTTATAAAGGGACCCAATTATATAAGCAATTGAATTTGTCCTCTTGAAGACCATTATTCAGATAAATAGCAGCACATGCAGTGCCAGTCAGAGGCAGGCACCAGACATGGCAGGGGGAGGGAGGATGCGGAGCAACCCAAGACTGACAGACACATTCATTGGCCAATTACCGCATGCTTCCATCTTTACAGGACCAATTGGTAGTAGATTTGAGGCGAGAATAGGGGGCAGCCCTGAGGCGGGAATAGAAGGGACATAACTGGGACTTTAGGGATCAATCAGGAGACATAGTTTACACATCCAGGATGGCAAGTTATCATCACAATCACATCCTGCAGCACTGTGAAAGAGGACATAAGAGAATACTAATTGGCTCTTTCCTAAACAGATGCTTTTGACTTCCCAGTAACAGGTGGGGGAGAGATGTTGGAATGGTCACAGCACAGAATGAGGATATTTGGTTTAGGAATGTGTGAACACGGGGGGGTTCGGGGTTTGGCCCGTTAGAGGTTCGCCCCCCCCAAAGAATTTGGGTTAGGGTTGTTCAAGCCGAACCTGTTCGGTTTCACCGAACCCATTTGGGAGGGGGAACCCGGTTTCCCCTCCCCCCTCCAGACTGTATTGGTGGAAGGGGTGTCGGGGCTCACCTTGTCTGCACCTTGCCCAACCTCACAACCTGTTCAAAAAATAAAAAATAAAAATAAAAATTACCCACTCCAGGGATTGACCTACCTGGTGGTGCCGGGGCTCCAGTCCTGTATCCGGTGGTGACAAGTCCGACTCTGGCAGCACTCCAGAACACTTCAAGTCTCTTCTAGGCCTTCCAGGAACTGAAGGAGGGCTTCCGTCCCGTCCCTCAGTTCCTGGAAGGCCTAGAGGAGGCCTGAAGTTCCCCGGAGCACCGCTGAATCCACCGCCGCTGCCACTGCCACTGCCACCGCTGGACCCAGGACCAGAGCCCCGGCACCACCAGGTAGGTCAATCACTGGGGTGGGTTTTAAAAAAAAATAAAAAATTCCAGGCTGGGCATGTGGGGGAGAGGTGAGCCCCAGATCACCTTCCACCTGTGCAGCCTGGAGGGGGAAGGGAAAACTGGTTCCCCCTGTCCCCTGCCCCCTGCCCAAATGGGTTCAAAACCCAAACTTTTTTCTGCCGGTTCAAGTGGGGGGAAGTTCAGGTTCAGGGTGTTCATGAATGGCCCAAACACCCAAACTCTGTTTGCACATCCCTAATTTGGTTGACATTTCTGCTAGCCAATTGGCATCACAGACCGATCTTATACAACAGTGACATGCAAGAGAATCCCTGGCATAGGCTCCTTCTCTGCATATGCTGTGCAGGCATATAAAATTGGGAACCTTTATCACATCTTTATGATATTTGGCAGTGATGATGATGAAAGTGTGATATACATCCCTACACAATTTCATTACACTGGTTGGACTACAAAGATGTTACAGTCAGACATACATTTATAAGTTAATTGCTTATACTATCAGGAACCTTTATCCAATCCTTCTGAAAGCTGGCAGAGATAGTAAACATAGAATAGAAGGGGTATAAATGTGCCAATTTTCATCTACATTAAATGTGAGATAAAGATGTTACAGCTAAGAACGTATATGAAAATATTTGCAAAATTATATAATTCTTCTAAATTTGGATTACTTTATACAATCTTTTTGTAATTTGGTACACACAATGCCTTCCATTGCAGGTACAATCCCTCCAAGATTCAGAAAAATATAATGAAAAACAAAAATTGTACAGCCAAAAATATGTTTTCAATTGAAACCAATGGAAAATGAAAACAAAAGCAAAAACAAAAACAACAAATTGATATTTTTGAAAACAAAAATGACATATTTGAATAACCAAAATGAAAAAATGAAAACAAAAATAACATGGGCCCCTGGTGCACACCTCTAAGGCGAGAATTTGGAAGAACAGTTACAAATCAATGTGATGTTAGAGAATGTTCTAGGGCAAATTCACAAACTGAATACTAACAAGTCACCAGGGCCAGATGGCATTCATCCCAGAGTTCTGAAGAATCTAAAATATAAAATTGTAGACCTACTGTTAGTAAGTTGTAACCTGTCACTTGAATCTTCACTGTACCTGAGGACTAGAGGGTGGCAAATGTAACCCTGATATTTAAAAAAGGATACAGAGGTGATCCTGGAAACTACAGACCAGCAAACTTGATGTCTGTGCTGGGGAAAATGGTGGAAACCATAATTAAGAATAGAATTACAGGACATTTTGACAAACATAACTTAATGGGGCAGAGTCAACACAGACTTAGGGTGATTTCAGATGTTACGTTTTTGGCATTCACCACAGTCAACCTCAGTCAAACATGGGGGGTTGAGGGGGTGAAAGAGCTGTGCACATCTTTTTGCTCGCATCCAGATGTTCACCACAGTCAAACGTGGCCCAGGGTGGATCTAACCACGCTTCGTGAGGTCGGGGCGGGAGGAGGTCCAGAAGTGTGGTGAATGTTCACCATGGTAGGGGTGAAAGAAAAGTAACGTCTGAAGGAAACCCCCCCAGCCTCGGTGAAAGGAAATGACCATGGGCCGTGGTGATGGCACGCAGCATCACTGCCAGGCAACCAACAACAAGTGGCACACGGAGGGAGATTTAAAGGGCAGGCAGCAGTAGCGGAAGGTGGTGGAGAAGTCTATGGAGAAGAGGGAGGAGTAAAACGTATGGAGGATGGAGCTAGAGGGCAAGGAGGTGGAGGTGCAGCAGCAGCAGCAGGGGGAACCCCAGAAAAGGTAGGGGTGCAGCCAGGAGTGGGTGGGTCAGGGCTAGGGAGAGGGAGGACATGGGAAGGGGGGAAGGAGGGAGGCTCTGCAGCCACCAAGAGCCTAACCAGCAGTCCCCATTGTACCCACAAACAGACCAGCAAGAGGGCATGCGCCCCAGAGGAACCCGAGGCCAGAGGGAGCCAGGGACAGGCGGCGGGGACCGCGGAGGAGGAGGAGGAGGCAGTGTAGGGGCCATCACCCAGGTGCCGGTACCACAGGGGAGTTTAATGGGGGCTCCATGAGACCCATGACCTAATAGGTATCTGGGCAACACCTGAGATGAAGGCCAAACTGGTGATTAACACCCAGAACAAACAGGTGTTCGCCCAGATAGCCACAGAGATGGAGGAGGCCAGATACGACCGCACGCCCAGACAGTGCTGGACTAAGCTCAACGATCTCAAGATGGACTATGAGGACATAATGGACAACAACCGGCACTCTGGGTGGGCGACATGGGTCTCCCCCTACCTGGATGAGTTGAGCCAGGTGCTGCACCGCAAGGACTCCATAGTTGCTCGGCACCTGGTAGGAGGGGGCTCCCGGGAGGAGCGACCCACGGATGAGCACCCACGTCCCCTGCAGCCGGAGAGCACCGGGCACGGAAGCCCCAGAGGAGTTGCCAGGGACATCGGGGACGTGCGCCCGGTACACCCCCAGCCTGACCACTGACAAGGGTATGCACGCCCCAGCTGACTCAGAGGAGGAAGAGGGTGAGGAAGAGACCATCACCCTGCACCCCACGGCATGCCGGCCCAGGGACCAGGCAGACAAAGCCCTAGTGACCGACCAGCCTTGGAGGGAACAGACACAGAGGGAGCACGTAGGGGAAATTCGGGGCACAGGCAGGGACCACAAGGGGAGGGGGGGCACAGGAGGTGGAAGTGGATGGCAGCAAACCCCCACCCCCCATTCCCAATGTAGGGAAAGGGCACAGGCAGAGGGAGCTGCACAGGGGCCAGCGATGCCCATCCCAGGGTGAAGGAGCATCCTGAGCACGGGGACAGAAGGGGGACAGGGGAACATGACCCCACATGCTTAACCAACCCCTTTATCTAACTACCAGAGCCACACCGGGCATGGGAGGGCTGCCGCCGGGGGCTGCCGGTACCGCCGGCCCAGAGGATGTGGGAGCACTGAGAACAGTTGCGAAGGGGCCGGGAGGACCTAGCACAGGAGCTAGACACCAACAGCATGCGGCAGACTGAGGAGATGCTGGAAGCTGCCAACCGGCTGGAGGAGGGGACCACGAGGGCCCTGCAACAGGTGGAGGGGAGGGACCAGGCGCTGTTGGCAGAGATGTGGAAGGACTGGCAGCTCATGAAGCGGGACATGGACTGCCAATTGGAGGCACTCCAGGCCCTCCAGGACCAGCAGGACCATCGGTCTGAGGAGCTCGGCCGTAAACTGGACCGCTCACTGGAGCAGGGCACGTCCCAACTCCTGCAGACCGGGGTCTTGAGTGTTATTATTATTATTATTAACAAACATTTTTATAGCGCCAGCAGTGTACCTGGCACTTTACAAAGTAATAAAATAGACATGGTCCCTGCCCCTAGGGCTTACAATCTGAGAGACAGGAGCTGGGGGAGAGACTTAGGAAGGGGAACAGAGGGAGAGACAAGGGGTCTAACATTCATGAAGATGCGAGGTCTCAAGTGCACGTACTTGGCTTGGTTACGATGAGAATGACAGCAGGCAAGTCCATGTTGCAAGGATAAGGGTAAACCGATCGTAGGTATAGGAATAGTGGCTCAGCAGGATAAAGAGTCAGACAGAGCAGAGCGAAAGAGGTGAGTTTTAAGGAGAGATTTGAAGGTATGAAGGGAGGGGGCAAGGCAGATGTGGACAGGGAGGGAGTTCCAGGCATGGGGGGCAGCAAGTGAGAAGGGACGAAGGCGCTTAGGGGAGCAGGGAAGGCATGGAAGGGTGAGAGAAGGGACAGAGGAGGAGCGAAGTGCACGGGCTGGAGTATGGAGGGCGATAAGTGCAGAGAGGTAGGGGGGTGCAAGGTTGTGAAGAGCTTTATAGGTGAAGACTAGGAGCTTGTGCAGGATTCGTTCAGGAAGGGGAAGCCAGTGAAGCGAAGAGAGGAGGGGATGCACATGGTCGAAGCGACTGGCAAGGTAGATGACCCTGGCAGCAGAGTTTTGGACAGAGATGAGGGGAGAAAGGTGATACCGGGAGTGCCTTCATACTGGAAGCAGCCCTGCCAGATGCTGTGCCAGCGCCTGGACCCATGCCCCCTCCACCACCACCCGGCCGTACCACAGGCCCTTCCGGCGCCGCAACCCCCACCGCCCCAACAGCACCTGGGACCAGGGATCAAGGGACACATGCCCCCACAGCTCAGACGCCAGCAGCTGGGCCGCCAGACCCCGATACGGATGCAGGCGCACAGGGGGTGGTGGACAGGGGCCCCCCAGGAGCGGCGGGCAGGGTACAGGGACATGGTCCCTGAACCTTCTGGCTGACAACACCTACCTGAACTGCTTCCACATGGCCGGACGCGACTTCTGCTGGGGACTGTGGCAGTGGCCCTGCTATGTGCACCTGCTGTCGGAACAGCTCCCTCCACCTAATGGGAGCCCCTGCAGCTGGGTGTAGGGCGCTCCAGGCACATCTGTCATCCGGATGCCTCCTCAGCGCCTCCGTTCCGTCTGTGTCCTGGGTGCTCATGCCACTGCCTTCTGCCTCTTCAGGATGGCTGGATCCCCTGGGACCTGCTGCTGGCTGCCTGCCGATTGCCCCCTCGCCTGGGACCTGCTGCCGCCGCCCCTGACCCCTCTGTGTGGCCTCTGTTGTGGGTCATTGTGTTGGTTCCCTCCCTCCCGGACTGGGCCCCGTGCCCCTCTTGCTGCTGCCCCTTCTCCCACACCCTGGCTCCCACTCTGTATGGCTCTGCGCCGGGCCAGTGCTGCTTGTGTCCTCAATAAACATCTGTTGCACTTCACTGTGCCTTGTGTTGCCTCCTGTGTCCTTGGGCTGCTGGATCCCCCTTCCCCTTGCCCGCTGGGGTCCTGCCCCCTCCCCCTCCTGGTGGACTGGTCATGCCAGCCCCTGCCCCCCCACCTCCCGTGTATCTGACCGGTCGTGGGGTTCCCTGTCCCCCCCTGGTGTGTGCCTCCCCCAGCCCCCCTGCTTGGCTCCCATTTGTTGTGTGGGTGTGCTGCTTCGTGTGTGTGTGTGTGCGCTTCTCATTTTGAAGTGTGCGCGTCTTCCGTGTGACTGCTGTTTGCGAGCGCTGTGGCTCCCTCCACCCCCTCACTTCATGTTTCCCTTCCTTGGGCGGGGCCCTCCGCTGTCTTTGGCTTTGTTTGCCCTCAGGTGGCTGCCCATGTTTGCGTCCGCATAACCCCTGTCTCTTATACACATCTAGATGTGTATAAGAGACAGGCTTCGTGTGTGTGTGTGTGCGCTTCTCATTTTGAAGTACGCGCGCCTTCCGTGCGGCTGCTGTTTGCGAGCGCTGCTCGCGCTGCAGCTCCCTCCACCCCCTCCCTTCATGTTTCCCTTCCTTGGGCAATGCCCTTCCTGTCTCTTATACACATCTAGATGTGTATAAGAGACAGGCTCACCACAGCCCATGGTGAAGCAATTGACACCGAGGTGGGATTCACTGTGGTGAATCTCACCGCGTCACGTCTGACGATATGCTCGAGGAAATATGCTCGAGGTCTATAAAATCATGAGCGGTGTGGAACTAATAAAACAAGGAACAGTTGTTTACCCTCTCAACTAGTACTAGAACTAGGGGACACTCCATGAAACTCATGGGTGGCAAGTTTAAAACAAATAAAAGAAAATATTTTTTCACTCAGCGTATAATTGGGTTGTGGAATCTACTGCCCGTACTATCTACTGCCAGTACTAACTGGTAAGGGTCAGTACTATAGCTGAGTTTAAAAGAGGTTTGGATAAGTTTCTGGAAGATAGGTCCATTAGCAGCTATTAGCCAAACAGGATCAGGGAACATGATGGGAGCTGGGGGGAAACAACAGGGAATGGATCCCCCATTGTGACCTGTTTTGTGCTTCTCCCAAGCCACCGTGATTGGCCACTGTCAGAGACAAGATGCTGGTCTAGATGGACCATTGGTCTGACCCAGTATGGCACTTCTTATGTTCATATGTTCTTATCTATCTATCAATCTATCTATTGAGAGAGGGAGAGGGAGAGGGAGAGGGAGAGAGAGATCTGTTTCAATGAATATCCATATTGATTATTCTAGTTTGGTTATTTCATTTATAATTTGTATTTGGGTAAGTCATTAAGATGTCTGGGTTACTCTGTTTTAGCACTGTTAGTGCTGTTGCATATATGCAATAGCTGAAATGATGTAACCAAAATACTAAAATGACTGAAATGACTGAACAGAAATAATTCAAAGTACTGATTGGTACCCGATGTTGTTGTTTGTTATATCTTACCCTTCCCCTAAGGCTCAGACAGATAAGATAGGTGATTCTGTGACATTCTCATTGTATAGGTTTAGTATATAGAATATATTTTTAGACTTTTATGTTATCTGTGTGATGGACTAGTTTGTAGGTGCTAGATGGTATCCATTAATTAGATAGCAAGGTGACAGCACTGCTCGAAGTGTCTTTGCAGAAGTACCTTATTAGGCGGGAAAAGTCAGACAAATAATGCCAGGTTTCTTCACCCTGCCATTCTTCTTCAACTTTGCGACGAAGAGGTGCCACTCTAAAGAAAGACCTCACACCTCTGCCTTATGACATTCACAGAGAATGAGATTCAACAGTGATGAAGGACCCTGAATTATTCCTCAAACTTTTAGCCCTGCTTGGTTAATTAATTAAAGAAGAGCATGGTTTTCATTTTCAACCTTGACTCGTGGTGAATTAAAGGAATTAGTTTAGAAAGGAAAATTATAGAGACTCAAGCAAAAAACAAAAGAGGATGATGCTTTCATTTTTACACTGAAGTAAATTAAACAATTTTTTGAATATAAAAGAAAGGTCTACTTATTATCATTTGTTTTATTAACACCTAAACAACCCAGCTAGAGTTGAAGCTCTACTGTGTTAGGGGATAGGCCTGAAACAAGCAATCATAGCAAATGCTATTTTGAAACAAATCATTCGCCTCCATTTGCACTTATGAGGTAACTTACTGGCTTTCCCACCATTTTTTGCTGTTTTCCAGCATTTTTTGATATTTTTATAGTTCAGTAAATTGTTTGGTAAATTGCAATTATTTGATAAATCAAACATCCCAGTGAGCGGAGACTCTCGCTGCCCTATCCCTAATGCAAAATGAGTGGAGGGCGCTAACATTATGGTTTATACAGGATTGGCCAAGAGGTGTGAAATTGACCAAAAGTGTTGCAGAGTATTGTAAATAATGTAAAGTGACATAAATTGTTGGGAAAACCTGGAAATTGATGAAAATTGATCAAAATGCTGGAAATTGATTAAAAATTGACAAAAATACCAGAAATTGATGAAAAATGACAGAAATGTTGGGAAATTGCAGGTTCCAATCTCTCAGTGGCACAGAATTACTGACCAGTGAAGAAATACTGATGAGCATTCAGAAGCACTCCTGAAAGGTAGGGATTTCCCAACCATTAAGGAACACTTGCTCTTGCCTCAGCTCTGTTAGGGACTAGGGGCATAATAATAAGGGGAAATAGGGGAAGATCTCCCCCTCTCTGTTTATTTCCTGTGGTGAAAAGGGGAGACTTTCCCCTCAAATTTGGGGGTGCCCATTGGAGCTGAAATGAATATCTCCAACAAATATTGTATCCAACAAATTTGCCCACTTCACTTCAGGTTTGACAAAGCAGATATAAACTGGTATTTGTCCCCATTTCACTGAATATCTGTATTGATTATTCTAGTTTGGTTATTTCATTATTTTTATTGGGGGGGGGAGTCATTTTGGGATGTTTTGGTTACTCTGTTTCAGCACTATTAGTGCTATTGCATATGTGCAATAGCTGAAATGAAGTAACCAAAATATTGAAATGACTTAAATGACTGAACAGAAATAATCCAAAAATCCATACTACCGATTGGTACCCAGTGTTATTGGGTCACTCTGAGTACTGGAAATTCTTTGAGTATATTCATTTTTTAGGGTATTTATTCCAGATCTAGTAAAAAATGCTTCAAGAATCAAATAATACAGTCATGACCTGATGCATGTTTAATGCTGAATTAGGGCTGAATCAAGTTTTTGCACAAATGGGAATTCTTGTTTGAAATCACAGTTCCTGATACTGTCTTGGTCAAGTCAAGAAATTATTAGTACTCAACAAAGTTTCAATTGACATATCATTTCCCGATTTACTGATAATATCCTTTCTGTAATCCCATTTACCATATCAGAGAGGCAGTTGGTGAGACGAGCTTGAACAGACGGGGAGAGGGAAGGAGTGGAGAGATAGAGATGAGTGTCGTCAGCGTATAGGTGGTATTGGAAACCATGGGAGGCAATGAGTTTGCCTAGGGAATGGGAATAGAGAAGAGGAGAGGGTCAAGGACAGAGCCTTGGGGAACCCCGACCGAGAGGGGCAGGGAGGAGGAGGGGGAGGAGTTAGGAAGAGATACATTGATGGAGCTGTCAGAAAGGTAGGCGGAGAACCAGTCAAGGACAGAGTACTGGAATCCCAGGGAGTGAAGTGAATCAAGCAGGAGCGAGTGGTCAACAGTGTCAAAGGCAGCAGAGAGATCCAGGAGGACAAGAATAGAGTAAAGGCAGTTGGATTTAGCCACAAGAATATCATTGGTGATCTTAGCCAGAGCAGTTTCAGTGGAGTGAAGGGGGCGGAAGCCAGATTGGAGGGGGTGAAGGGAGGAGTTGGCGGAGAGGAGGTTGAAGCAACGGAAGTAGGCAACCCATTCAAGGAGCTTGGAAGCATAAGGGAGGAGCAAGACAGGATGGTAATTAGAGGGTTCAGAGTGATCCTTAGTGGACTTTTTGAGGATGGGGGAGACAGTGGCGTGTTTAAAGGCAGAGGGGAAGGAGCCGGTTGAGATGGAGAGGTTGATAATGTACAGGAGGGGAGGGGCAACGGTGGAAGCAATGGAGGTCAGGAGGCAGGAAGGAATGGGGTCCAAGGGGCAAGTGGAGGGGTTGGAGGAGGAGAGCAGGGAGGAGATTTCCTCAAGGGAGGCGGGAGGGAAGGAGGACAGGAGAGAGGTGATGGAAGGAGGGAGAGGGAGATGGGGGGAGTTGTAGGGGGAGAGGACTTGGAAGTGATATCCAGGCGGATCTTGTCAATTTTAGAGGTGAAAAAGAGAGCAAGATCCTGAGCGGAGAGAGAAGAGGAAGGAGGAAGGCAAGGGGTGGGTTGAGAAGGGTGTCAAAGGTGGAAAAGAGGTGGTGAGGGTCCCGGGAGCAGGACTCAATGCATGAGGCATAGTATTGCTGTCCAGCGAGGGAGATAGCAGAGTTGAGCAATGAGAGGCAGAATTTGAAGTGGAGGAAGTCAGCGTGGTAGTGGGATTTGCGCCAGACGTTCAGCAGCCCTGGTAAAGGAGCGGAGATGGCGAATGGTGAGGGTAAGCCAAGAGTTACAGGAGCGAGCTGGACAGGAGGAGAGGGGGGCAAGGGAGTCGAGGGTAGAGGCATGAGAGGAGTTGAAGGTTGAGATGGCAGAATTGGGGGAGGAGAAGGAGAGGAATGAGGGGAGAAGAGGGGAGAGGGAGGACGCAAAGTCCTGGGGCACAATGGCCTGCAGATCACAGAAGGGACGGGGAGATTTCTGCAAAATCAGCATTCTCCTCCAATGTGCTTAGTGTGGAACTCAGAGCTTTAAATATCTGAGGGCAGTTTTCTTCCTTACAGAGAACATGAGTACCTTCCATTGAAGGCAATGAGATTTAATCATTACTCAACAAAGAAAACCACATACTTGGCTCTGGTACTGCCTGGTCTAACACTTTATAGAGAGTTTTCCAGCATGAATTATCAATTAACATCCCACTCCCTGTGGGCCATCCCCATGGGAGGAAGTGATGCAAAGGCCTTCTTGGAGCGCTAGTTTCTTAATAAGTCCTGTGCCCACCCAGCCTGGCAAGTGGCTTTTTGAGAAACAATTCACAGAAGCTCCTTCTTCTCCTGGATGAACTTTTATGTGACTTATTGTACCAAGGTGTCAGGGTATTTGCCTGCAAAGGACCTGGGATGCACCAGAATAACACACTGCTTCTGTGGTCCACAGCCTAGCAGCAACAGGTAGGGGAACATACAGGAAGATATGTTTCACCTACCTCTTGCACAGGCTCTACTATGCTGCTGGTCCTCCTGTCCCCCCCTCTCCCCCAACTCCTACAACCATGCCATCCATCTGAGTTCTTCCACAGCTGACAAGATGTGGCACGGTCAGGTTTGCCTGGGCATGAGTCTTGTCAGGACCCAGCCCCTGAATCCACTTACACTGGGAATTAGCCCTCCCAGTCTCTTTCTTGGAAATTAGCTCTCAAATTCTTTAATCCCTCTCAGTCCCAATACACTATATTCTCCACCAGATACAAAAATCTCAGTTTCTCCATATACATACAGTCTGTGTGCACAATCTCTTTACTTTTCTAATGCCAGGAATGAGTGGTCTGGCATCCCCAGTCCCTATCACTATCACAAGCTCGGCCAGGCACCATGTCCACTGGCTGACTACTGCAGGTCCTTGTAACCAGGCAGCAAGTCTTTGACTCAGTCTCTTATGCTCTTTGGATACCAGGTGCTTCCCCTTCAGCTCCCTGTCTGGGTATAGCTCAGCTCCAGCTTCTGCCTTGCTCACAGTTTTCAGCAGTCTATCCCCAATATATAGTCTTGTAGTCAGAACAAAGTCCTCTGCCTTTTACCCAGTCCTTGGCATTCTCACCAATTATCTATAGCCAGGAATAAGCCTCTCTGGCAAACCAATATTCAATTAAGGGTGTGTCAACACATACTTGCCCTCAGTTGGCAGCATCTGTGAGCAAATCAAAAGCTGGAGCTGAGCTATGTCCAGATAGGGAGCTGAAGGAGAAACAGCTGGTATCCAAAGAGAGTGGGAGCCACACATGGCAAGAGCACAGAAAGCAACATATGTTAACTCATTGATGCTCATGTGGGACCACCCACAATCTGCCTGCAGCGGCCATGGACTCTTCCCCAAAAGGTCTGCTGTGGGCAGGGCAATTCTTCCTACTGGGGGAAGCCCCAGTTGTGAAGGGACTGGGGCTCCTGCAGGTAGACCAGGAGAGTAGGGATATTTCCTGGTAGGGATCAGGGCATATTTTCTCTGGAATAGCTGTCCCAGGCTTGACACGTAGTTAACACAGAGACAATCTGACCAAGAGATAGGAATATGTGGAACTACTCTTAGAAGACTTGATCAATAACTTCTGTTGACTGGTTCTATTCTAGAGAAAGTGTGTGTGTGACCTGTATATTATATAGGGATGATGAATCTGTGAGATCTAAGGAGATCTAGACTATTCCTGGTATTTTGTGTTGTGTGACAGTCTTCTTTTAAAAACAAAGTTAATTTCTTTTAATGAGATTAAATCCTCTGACTCCGCTTTAGGACCCATGTGGTCAGAATAGATCACTGTGTGCACATTTAACAGAGCTATATACAAGGGGGAAAGTTTGCCTGTGGCAATCTGATTGGAGGATTGGGACCATATTTTGTATGATTAGTCATTACATTTCTTGGGAGGAAAAATGCTCACATTAAGTAGTGACGTTACATTGACTATGAGTGTGATTTTACTTCAGGCATCAGTGGGGGAAAGGTGTCTTATAAAGTCATCCTTTTTATTAGGTCACAATTCTCATTTGTGCAGATGTGGAAGAAGGTTGTGTGCAGCTAAGTTGTGCACCAAAGTGCTGTGCTAGACTTAACTGGGTTCAAAATCCTCATTCAGTGAGAGACATTGTTATGCAGCCTAGCCATGGCCAGTCTGTTACAGAGCTGTGGCCTCTGTGGCAAAATTCCCTTGCCCTGACACAAACCACCTCTGACCCCCCTTAGCTGAAACTGCCAGTCTGGCTCAGCCAACGCCCAGGCCGCAGCAAGCACCTGTTAAGGACTTCCTCATTCCTGGAATTCCTAAAAGGGGGGGGGGGACCTCTACACCTGAGACAGGTGACGTAGGATGAGCAAATCATAGAAGGAGAGGGGCTTCTGGGTTAAAGCCAGCTGACCCTCCTGGACAAATGAGAACGAAAGTCAAGGACCAGCACAGGCATTTTGGCTCTCTCTCTCTCTCTCTCTCTCTGGACTCACTGAACTGCTGCTAGGCTGGTGACCTCACTATCTGGAGGCACATGGCTAAACAGTAACTCTGGCCTTGTCAGAAGAAGAACTTGGACCCCATAGGAAAACCATCACCTATGGAGAACTGATAAGAACCAGTGAGTACTTGCTAGCTACAGTTTATAGGAAGACGCTTTCTAAATGGGCTACCATGTCCACAGATACAAATTCTGATTGCTCAAAGGGTTATCACCCCTAGTTCTATGCTTTTATTCCTTTTTGTCTTATGTACCAGTAAAGACTAAGTTTTCTTTTTACCCTACTGGGGTGTGTGTGTGTGCGTTATTGGCTGCGCAATAAACGCCTCCTTTGGGCCAGATGGCCAAGCCTCACTACTAAGGCTCAAAAGGGGAAAATATACCTATTTGTCTAGGGGTCAACAGCTTTGGGAACCAAGGGAAGCCTTCTGTGGGTAGCTCTGGGGATCTGCCTCCAACACAGTGGAGGAAATTCCAGGAACAGAGTGCCAGGAAAGGGGAGTGCTTTTGGGAAACTGTGAGGCTTATGCCGTTTGGGGTTCACATATCTTGAGGGGTGTGAACCCTCAAGTGGTTCCACTGCCCTCAAGTGGTGGCAGTGGAACAAAAGGGTTTGGGGGGGGGTTGCCAGCTGTGGGAACCCCAGGACAGAGATCAGGAGAAACACAGTGAGGTGGGTGTCTCAGCTGTATAGCACCCCCTACTGGCATTTCACCACAGCCTCAGCCTATGGCCGAGGTGGCTTCAGGTGCATTTACGTGAGGGGTGCCAAACAACTATGCCCCAGGCAGCTGAATCATCAGCCGTGTGTCTATCGTGCCACAGCTGCCTGCCATAAGTTATTGAATGAGTGGTGGCTCAACAGCTCCAGGAGCATCTGGACAGCATCAGCTTCCTTGATCCCTCGCAGTCAGGCTTTCATACAGGCTATGGCACTCAGACTGTCCTTGCGGCCTTGGTAAATGATCTGTGCAGGGTGTTGGACTGAGGCCGGTCCACTCTTCTGATTTTGTTAGATCTGTCAGCAGCTTTTGACACAGTTGACCATGAGATGTTGGTGACTCACCTGCAGGACCATGGTGGGGTGGTCTCTTTTCTGGCCAGTAGAACTCAGCATGTGGTTCTGGGGGATTTTACATCACCCACCCACCAACCCACCCCAGGATCTCACGTGTTCCACAGGGTTCCACTCTGTCCCCTCTCCTGTTCAACGTTGGGCGAGGTCATGAGAGGGTTTGAGGCTGGGTGTCAGCGGTATGCTGATGACACCCAGATTTACCTTTCATTTTCATCTGATCCAGTCCTGGCAGTCTCGGTGTTTATCCAGTGTCTCACTTCAGTGGGGTATTGGATGATGACGAGCCATCTGAAGCTGAATGGAGGTGATGTTGGTGGGAAAGGACAAGGGAGTGGAGACCCCCATCATTAATAGGGTGCGACCCTCCTTCATCCCTGAGGTTCAGAGTCTGGGAGTGCTCCTCGATGCACAGCTCCACCTGGATGCCCAGGTGGCAGCTGTAGTGAGGAGTGCTTTTTGTAAGTTACATCTGGTTTGTTGTCTTCTTCGGCCATTTAACTTGGGCTCTGATCTGGCCACTGTCATCCATGCATTCATCACTTTGATATCGGACTACTGCAATGCACTCTACGTGGGGCTACCCATGGTGAAGACCCAGAGACTGCAGCTAGTGCAAAATGTGGTGCCCGGCCTCCTGACAGGGATGGGCTTCCAAGAGCACATAACACCAGTGCTCTGTTCTTTGCACTGGCTGCCTATAGCCTTCTGTGCCCTATTCAATATGTTGATTATTACCTGTAAATCTCTATACAGCCTGAGCCCTTCATACCTGCAGGACTGCCTCACCCCTCATGTTCTGGATCGACCCCTGCAGTCAGCCAGGGGCGCCCTCCTGGAGGTCCCCTGAGTCTTCTGAGTGGCAACGTTCATGAGGGCATTCTTGGTGACTGCACCACGGCTGTGGAACTCCCTCCTGGTGTAGAGTCACCTCTCTCCGGATCTCCCCTCCTTCTGCAGACAATGCAAAACCTGGCTGTTTCACCAAGCTTTTGGTGAGGGAGATGGGTAGTGTGAGGGGGTCTTTTTCTGAGAGGGAGGTAGCGGGTTTTATTCAGGCCTCGTTTGATGATTTTTTTTAAAAAAATAATTATATTGTATTTTGTAATTTTATATTATGTTTTTATTGTCTTTTGTAAACTGCCCCGAGCTACCATTTGACAGGAGCAGGCGGGTTATAAATTTTGAATAAACGAAACTTATCCACAACTAATGGGTGGGTGTGAAGCCTTCCCACTGTGGGCAGAGCCCCCCTTCCATTAGTACTGACTAAGCACTCCTGCTTTGCGCTGGCTGGCAGAAACCGCAGTTTACGGCACCTGGGGCAAGCAGTTGTGGTACAACCAGCCCACAGTTGATGATTCAGCTGCCATTGGGCATGTTTGGTTGGCGTCCCTCATGTAAATGCGGCTGTAACTACTTCCACGTTGGCCATAGGCTAGTTACAGCAGTGTGAGAGTGAAGAATACACCTCTGTACCTGGAGGCACACTGAACTTAAATGGTAGTATTGGAAGTCTAAGCCTTCAAAAAAGGTCGAGATTCGATTTTCTCTGGACCTCCCCTCTTTCCGTAGACAATGAAAAACCTGGCTGTTTTGCCAGGCATTTAGTGAGGGGGACAGGCAGTGGGTGGGAAGGGTTTTTTGTTTTGTTTTGGAGGTAAGGGGTCTCTTTATTTTTCTCTGGCCTCTGTTGTTTTTATGGTTTTAAGAAGTTTTATAATATATTGTATTATAAATTTTTTTCCCGTATTTTGCATTTTTATACTCTATATTTTTATGTGTTTGTGTTGTTCAGCACCCTGAGCTGCCATTGGGCAGGAGGGTGGTATATAAATAAATAAATAAATAAATAAATAAGTAACTAAATAAATAAATAACCTCTTTTTTTGCATGCAAAGTGACCCATACTAATACTTAATTTCTAATGACATATCAAAATCCTCATTCATAGTAGGAGGAATCATTGCCCAAACTTACGTGTACATCTTCTTTACCTTCTTATTTGCATGCAAAGTGCCCTATTGTAATGAGGTATCAAAATCCTCATCCATGACAGAAGGAATCATTGCCTAGGCTTACTTGCACATGCAATTTATGCACCTGGATGTATGACAATTGCAACCTTAAGGCACAATATTACATCACTAAGTAAATGGCAAAACTCTCATTGCGGCCAATACCAAGAGCCGCAGATCCCACACATGAGCACGCATGCATGCAACTTCCGCACGGCACAATGTACCCACAATGGAGGTATGTGAGGTTTGTAGGGTTTGTGCGCAGCGGCACCCAAGATCCACAGGGCTTGGGATCAGCCCCACCAACTTTAACAGTGGATGAGTGTCCTGTGAGTCTTTAACAGAGTTCACAGACAAGTCATTCTTGCAGATGGCTACACATTCTGCAACTTGTGAGATTAAGAAAATATATTTAACAAGAGAAAAACTGAAATTACATAAAATACTTTATTCTAGGTATTGTATTCAAAAGCAGGTACAATACTTGCTAGGGAGTAACTAGGGCTGAAACGAGATTTCACCAAAATGGGAAATCTCATTGAAATCCCAGTTCCTGATAACGTCCTGGTCGAATCAATACCCTCTCAGTAACTGATAATATCACAACTGACATTGTATTTCTCAGTTTACCAACTTTCTGCTTTCTGGAATTCCACTTACCACTTTGCCCTTCATTTCAAATCCCAAGAGGTAATACAAATGCAATACTACATTTCTTGCACTCCATTTTACTTTGTACTTCCTTGTCACTCATTGGCTGGTATACAGGTTATTTTATGATTCTGAAATCCAGCTACAGATTGGTCAAAGCAAAGGGAACAACATAGAACAACAATTATGATTGGAGGCATCAGTGAGGAGGTAAAGGGGCACTGGAGGGAGGAGTGGGCTATTTACATAGTGATTGGACAGAAATGGAAATGCAAAAACAACAAACCCAGAAGTAAAACAATATCCTCAGCAGTATGGTAAGCTGTAAATGAACAGTATTCAGTATGTGGTAAACAGTAACTACAAAGTTGGTTAAATTGGGATGGTGTCTTGCAATATTGCAAGAGACAAGAAATTGCACCAGTATCGGGAGATTGTTAGGAAATCAGTCCCGGTTCCTGATATGGCAAATTACTTGCAATTAAAAATTTTGTTGCTTGCTTCAGCCCTAGAGTAAACCAATATTGTACTGTAAGGTTAAAAAAAAATAATCAGCAAAATGTCTTTAGTAAAGTCATGAAAAAAAAGAGAAAAAGATTAAGAAAAATAAAAAATGATCTATAGTCAATTACTTCTAATGGCATGGTTTCCCAAGATTTGTTTAAAGATGACACCTTGGTTTTAATTAATCATTTTCCAGGGGTGTTTTTTTCAATGAAATGTCTCTCTCTGGTGAGTAATTTAGAATAAATAAATCTATACTTATATCAATACAGAAAACAAAGCCCTTTTATTAACCCTGTGGATTTATTAGACATGCATAGTTAAGGATTAGAAAGAACTTTTGACACCAAGGTTTAGGGTCATTAGATGGGTCACTGGAGCTTAGAGCAATAAATCTGTGCAGAACAGTTCCAATAGATGATTTCAATCAGGCAATTTGTTTATCAATCATTATAAATCTCCATGTAAGAAACATAGACACAACCAAAAAGGTGTACATTTCACTCCATCTTCAGTTTCTAATATTCAAGAAAGACCCTTCCCTTCAACCCCGGATATTCAAAACATATTTATAATATATTTTGTTAATATAAGAGGAAGTTCCCTTCATATTAAGATTAGTTACGTTAAGGTCTGCATTTCAAATGAAGTTCTTCAAGTCAAATTATTTTCATTGTGTGTGATTTTGGCATTAGTGGTGACTTGCATGTCAACAAAATGAACCTTTGTAACATGCACAATAGTGTTTTCTAAAATCATATCTCAAAACGGAATTGATATACTGTTTTTATAAAGGAGTAAAAATATGTTCTTATGGATGGAAATATTATTTTGTTATGCATATCTTACCCACTGCAGATGGGGTATATCAATATACATTGATATAAATGAAAATAAATAAATGTCTTACTTGAATTACTGTATCATGATGAATTCCTAGGAATTATGATTTCTGTCAACATCACTAGTGGAAAAAGAAACTTGCATGCTGGATTTTTTGTTGTTGTGCTATTGTTGTATTTGTCTTTTAGATAGTTGTAATGGATTTCTTAAAGATGTACAAAAGATTTCTTTCCATTGTATAGTCTCTGAACTTAATTATAAAACATGCATTAGTAAAACGGTCCACAAATATTTTGATAACTAGCACAGGCCTTTCCTCATAAAGTCCAATGGAACTTAGATATGGTGAATCCTTTGGCTTCTCTTTGGCAGTTTCTAAACAAGCAGAGCTGGGTGGTGGTGGTCCTTGTCAACTGATTGGAACAGCCCTGAAGAGCCCACTCAGGAAGAGTGCACGGGGAGGGATTCTAATGGGTGGCTCCCTGTGTGGCCCTCACACCCACCCAGGAAGCCTCTATACACTCCCGCCAGCATGGACAGGCCATGCAGACAATTCATATGGTTGGCTACTCCCCCTCCCCCCACCCGGCAATACTCCCTACCCCAAACCCCACCCAACTGCTTGCCCTCTGCCATGACAGAAGACTGAGGACACCATGGAAACAGGAAGCTGAAGCAGTCAGTAACCCTGTTCTCCAAATAACAAAGGATCCATCTTCAGGAATCACAGTAAAGGACTAGTGTTTAAAATAGGCAAAAAATGAAATAATGTTCTTGGAAAAGAAAGAAAGGCCATTTTTAGAAGAGATACAACCACACAGGTCCACCCATGAACCACACATCCAAATGCTCGTCTGAAGGTGGTAGGGGTGGGTGTGTACAACCTCCCCATGGATGCACATATGGGGGAGGGGGCATGCAGGAAACTGCTGTCTGATCAGCTGTCTTCCATGGGGTTGGCTCCTGTCTTATGCGTCATGAGGGGGGCTTGTTGTGTTTTGAGCCAAAGTGGTGTCTTATTTCAAAAACGTCCTTTAAGAACTCCCAGCAGGGCTGTGGAATGGACATGGGAGGTGGATGGCTAGGGACCTGTCTCCTGACATGTGTGGGTACTCTGGTTCACACAGTCAGGGAGTGCGTGGGTGCCTCCCCACTGTCTTGCCTTCCCCCACAGAGGGCACTCTGGCTTTTTCTCCAATGCCCTGTGAGTGTGTGTGTGTGTGTGCTGTGTCAGTCATGGGAGCATACCCCCACCTTCAGATGAGCATTTGGATGCGGGGTTCATGGGTGGACCTAGTTGGTTGCTAGGGATGAGCGAAGAGATCGTGGTTCGGGTTCGGCCATTTGGTTTGGTCCGGTTCGATTCAGCAGTTCGGTTCAGCCATTCAGTCCGGTCGCTGCGTTTGGGTTTGGCCTTTCGGTTAAGTCATCTTCGGTTCGGTTTGGGCATTCAGAAAAAGGCTCTCTGTGCAAGAGATGATGGCCACAGACCCATGATGGTGGGTCCTAGGGCTAGAGTGGCAGCTTCTAGATCTTAGTCACAGCCCTCCCTGCCTGTAACTTGGCCCCAGAACCCTGATGGTGGACCCTGGGGCTGGAGTGGCTGTTTCTTGATGTGGTGGAATGACACACCTCTGTTCGAGGAATGCTGGCCCCAGACCCATGACGGTGGGTCCTGGGACTAGAGTGGCAGCTTCTAGATTCATATTGGCCACAACCATCCCTTCCAGTAATGTAGGCCCCAGAACCCTGATGGTGGGTTCTGGGGCTGGAGTGGCAGTTTCTTTTTTTATATATATCTATCGCTACACTAAATCCAACTGCTATTAACTATTCTAAAACCTATTGAACTAAATGGAATATCCTAATAATTAACTACAAAGGCCTTGTCCTAAAAACACACTGTATCTCTGTCTATTTCTATAAGTAAGCTAACTTCTATGTATAGCTATCTAATAAGTATCTATCTAATAACTATCTATCTATATATAGAATATTACACAGGGGGAAATACAAAGAACACGGGGGGGGGGGGGAGGTGTTACAAAACTGAAATGAAAATCAATCTAATAATAATCCTACTCTAAATAAATACAAAATTTTAAACAGGGGAAGGGAATAATCAGGAATGGAATAAGAGGGAGAGGGAAAGGATTCAATGGAGGGGCGAGGGAGGAAGGAAGATTGAACACAGGGAACACAGAGAGGGATAAAAACAAAAATTAATAACTAAATCTATCTAAGTTAAGTGAAATAAATGAAAATATGGAGGTAGATGGGTTGGATTGGTGAAATACGAGGAGGATGGCAATGGATTAGGAATAGGAAGGAAAAAAAACTGTCGGGAGAGAGGGAGACTTCTGAAATGCCTGATGTTCAGGAACAGTGACTAGCTCAGAAGGTGTTGGGAAGGGGGGAGGCAATCGGTTTTGTTTCTTGCTGCGCCCGCCTCACCGCAAGCCCCATTGGCTCTGTGCAGCCTAACCTGTGGCCAATCGCAGACTGCGAAGCCAGTGTTCTGAGACGAAAAGGGATGGTGATTGGGCAGGCTGGCTGCTACTCCAGGCCTCTCCACCCCTGGTGCCTGGAAGTCTGCTCCTCAGCTGACTCCTTCTCCCTGCCGTGTTTGGCCTTCCAGTGACACCACGTTTTTGCCACCCGAACTCACCTGAACGCGATCCGAACTGACTGAACTGTTCGGTCATTTTGGCGTTTGGAATTGAGTTTGGTTCAGCTGGTTCGGGTTTGGGTTCGGGTTCGGTCATCCAAACAGGCTGAGTTTGGGCCGAACTCCAAACCTCCGAACTGTGTTCGCCCATCCCTAGTGGTTGCATCACTTCTAAAAATGGCTTCTTTCTTTTTCCAGAAGATTAATTAACTTTTTACCTATTTCAAACACTAGTTCTTTACCGTTATTCCTGCAGATGGCTCCTATGATATTTGGAGAACGTTGTGTAGGAGTAAAGGTCAGCATGCATTCATCTGACAGAAAGATCAAATTTAGACCTGAAATATGGAAAAATCTAGGCAAGTACTGCTTCTGTCAGAAGCAGGGCATTCACCAAAATGTGTGTGACACTAAGCGGCTTTCCCACTGTTTTTGCCATTTTCCAATATTTTTCACACATTGAATCAAAGGTGGTCACAAGTACCGCTCATGTCCTGCATACACCCTCAGGCGCAGTAGCTATGAAAACCTGCTGACTAAGCACCAGGTAAGTGCTGGAAATTGCCAATAGTGCTGTAAAACTGCCATAAAACAGTTGTAAAATTCCAGGAAAAGGATGAAAAAGTCCCGGAAAATTACAAAAAAAATGTCAGAAGTGCAGAATCACCAGAAACTGACAAAGTACTGATGGACACTCGCAAGCACTCCCAAAAGGCTGGTATTTCATTTCGGAATGTGAACACTTGCTCTCGTCTCAGCCCTAATCAGATCTTAGGTGCTGATTCAATGGGTATTTTCAGACAAGAGACACTCCACCCATTACCCCCACCCACTATACATGTTGCAGGGATGAAGTGTTGCCCTATTGGTGCCTTGTATCATGTATAGTGGGTGGGAGGTGGGTGGGGCATCTCTTGTCTGAAAACACCCAGTGATGCACATAAGTAATGTATATCCATAATTTTAAATTTATATTAATCAAGGTGAAAATTCGCTTTTCAACTGGAATTTTGGCAAATATTGAAATTCTAAATTTGGAATTCTAAGTTCAGAAATTTAATTTGCAAACTTCAACAGCTAAATCTTAGTTGTACTATTATGGAAATTTAAAGGATCCATACAGTGAAGATAAATTATACTTCTGGACCAGTGTAAAGACAACTACTTCATGTAAAATGAGAAGCAGGGCTGCTAGAGATTAAGTAAATGTTAAAGTAAAGCAGCCCTACCAGATATCATCACCCAGGCAATTTGACTGGATTTTGTTTCAGAGGGACTTGTACCTATCCAAAGTCAATATGCTCAGTGCATATTTGATTTTGTTCAAAATGGTATATTTTCTTTGTGTTTGTGAAAACCTACTACTTGATGCATTGCCTGCTGTCAGCATCCTGTGCCCCTAAAGAATTACTTGAGATAAATCACACCACCAGGTTTTGGCCTATCCTGCATGCCTTTGGAGAGGCATTAAGTACCTCAGCCTTGTGTAGCTTACATTAGTATGCATTACATTACATAGGAGAGTCAAAGGTACAGATATAAAATTAATACAGTTCCATCAATCAAATAAAAATTTAATCTTGAGTGTTTTTGTCAGTGTTTGTCTCCATTTCTTTCAAATGAAATAAAACCTCGTTTAAAATGCTCCCCCATTCCCACCACCCCATCTACCAAGTATAGGAAAGGGTTGTTATGTTTAGTGGGAGGTAGAATGATGTGAGTCTGCAGTAGTGGCAGCAAGAGACCCTGTCACTTTGCTTTGTGGCTCTAGAACTGACATGGACAGTGGGTTTAGGATTCACAGGTATTATCTGCACTTTGGTTAGTCCTTTAGGTACCCAAGCAATATCAATGACTGGAAATGGCTACTTGCACATCCAATGTTGGGGGTATTTTCTTTGGGTATTTTCAAGTTTCCATTTTTTGGGTTTGGTTATTTCAGCTTTTGGCAATATTGATTGCATTGTTTTCAGAAATTGTGCATATTCAGTACTGCCAAATATTGCCAAAATGATTATTTGGGTAGTGTAGTGTATAAGACACAGGCGCAGGGTACTGTCCATAATAAAGGCTGAACATTTTGTCTTCTTTAAAATGATGAGGGGTTATCGTACCACCGTGAAATTATGTTGTGTTGATGTGTTGCTGGAGAGGTTGCTGCTGTCAAAAAATCAGCTTGATCTGAAAAGTAATGGCTGAGAAACAGTGTTTCAAAAATGGAGGGGGGGGGGTTGCTAGTTAAAAAAATTAGCGACTGTTTAAGCCCCAGGATTATAGCTGTTAATTAGAACGTGGTATGGGGATGCCTTGTTGATGAAAAATTCAAGCTTGTTGCCGAAGGTGCCTTTGCCTTATTTGGTCAATATCCTTCCTGTGCATTAAACTTTTGGGGATGCTTTTGCTTTGGGGATTCATTTTATCCAATGGACAGAACATTCAGATGCCATTAAGCAATGGATGCACAGTTACTCTTAAGTCTAGCTGAGTGATGTATAGTGTAAGGGGAGTGTAAGAGTGTAAGTGGAGAGTGTTGATAAGTGGGAGTGTTGCTGTGTGGAAGTAGGTAGAAATTCTAGTTCTTAATTGTTAGACCAATTGGAGCAGTGTGGCTTCTTATTAATAAGAGAATAAGAGTGATTCAAACGCCTAAGAGCTTCCTCCTCAATCGTATGCATGTTTACATTCAAATTCTTTTTGGCACAAGGGACCTGTGCCTCATAACCAAGAGTGTCTCACAACATTGGTATGATTGCGAGACACTCTCGGTTACAAGGCACAAGTCCCCTCCGCCGAAAAGAATTTGAATGTAAACATGCATACAATTGAGGAGGAAGTTCTTAGGGGTTTGAACCACTCTTATTCTCTTATTAATAAGAAGCCCCACTGCTGGGATGTTGAAACTACCATACCAATGTTGTGAGATGCTCTCAGTGATGAGGTACAAGTATCTTCCACCAAATATAATTTGAAGGTAAACATGCACACGATTGCGGAGGGAGCTCTTAGGACTTTGAACCACTCTTACATTCCTCAGGTTCGCTTATTCTCTGGCTTTCTTCACCAGACAAGCGGCACCCCTTCCTCTGCTGCCCGAGCTGCTCCCCACCCCAACTCTTTTGTCTGCTTCATGAAAGTGGAAGTAGGGGGTGGGGTGACTATATCTGTCTGCATAGGCAGCATGAGGAATATTTTTGCAGAGACAGTTCAGTGTTAAAAGCTCAGGAGTCTAGGAGCGATTCTCCGTGAAGTCCCAGGAGTTGCAGGACCCAGGGTTTCTGGCAAGGGGAGCAGAAAATTAACAAACCCAGGTGAAATCCTGTGGCGGATTGGGGTGGTGGAGAAGGGATCTCCCTCTTGCAGGTCTTGGATGTATCAGTTTGCATACAAGAGGAATGCTACATTTGATGGGACTTGCACATCAAAGAGAGAGAAAACTGTTTGAAGCTAATTAAAGTACCTGCTGTAGATACTAGCGCTTCCCTTCCCATATCTCCATACTAGCTCCTCCACATCTTCCCATAGTGGACTACCTTAAACAACTAATATCTTGTCTTTGTTGGCAAACACTTGTTCTCTCTTTTCACTGAGGAGAACAAGGATGTCAAGGATTCTTGTTCTCCCTGTTTTACAGTTGAACAAATTACCAAGGGTGGTCTGTCTTTTGCTAGAAGTTTTGAAATGGAGGCTGGACATCCATCTGTCAGGGATGCTGTAGATGCAGGATTCCTGTATTGAGCAGGGGGTTGGATGACCTCTGAGGTCACTTCAATATATATTTCCATAATATTCCTCAGTGTGAGGATGGGAGATGATGGAACTACCAAACAATGTTGTGAGACACTCTTGGTTATGAGGCACAACTCCCCTGCATAGAAAATAATTTGAATGTAAATATGCACATGATTGAGGAGAAAGATGTTAGGGGTTTGAACTAGTCTCACATTTCTCTGGTTTTCTTATTCTCTGGCTTTCTTCCCCAGATAAGAAAGCCCTTTCCTCCACTGCTCCCCACCTCACTCTTGTCTGCTTTATGAAAGTGGAAGGAGGGGGCAGGGGTGACTATATCAGTCACTTCAGTATATTTATTTATTTATTTATTTATTTATTTATACAAAAAATTATATCCGCACCCTCCTGCACACTGGCAGCTTGGGGCAGCATGCAACATAAATGCAACAATCAATAAAACCGTCTAAAGTACTACAACACATAAAATATACATCATAAAATTCAGCAGAAACTAAGACAAATAAAACCCCTCCGCCCACCCTCCCCAACACCATCCCCAAAGGTCCAGTGGAACAACCAGGTCTTACAACATCTATGGAAAGTGGGGAGGTCAGGGGACAGACGGGAATTTTCTCTAAATATTCTATTTCTCAATGTGAGGGTGTGGGATGATGGAACTAACTACCATACCAATATTGTGAGACACTCTCGGTTACAAGGCACAAGTCCTCTCTGCTGAAAAGAATTTCAATTTTAACATGCACACTATTCAGTTCAGTACATATTTTCTTAATATTCTATTCCTCAATGTGAGGATGAGGAATGAGGGAGCTATGAACAATGGCAATGTAAAAACATTGAACTTATAAAAGTATTCAGTATCAAGACTTTCACACATTGCCCAGATGAAACGCTTTCCAACTGTGACGTGGACGTTGGAGCGTGTGTGAAGGAAGGGGAAAGTGATTGACAGGATGTCTGCTTGTTGCCTTTTGGCTGCCGTACTTGTAGTTAGTTGTGACAACAACCAGCACAATGGTAGGACCATGAGCAAAATGGTGGCCTTTCAAGTAGCACAACAGTAGAACCATGCACAAAGGTACTTTGAATAGGTCCTACTTTGGAGCTCAAAATGGTGGCCTCTAGGAATTTTGATTTCACTTCCAGCCTGCTGTGCATGGAACATGTGTCTCCTCTAACTCCATCCACACCACGTGAGGGATCAAGCATGCGTATGAATGGGAGAGGGGGAGAAAAAGTCTGATTTTGCAAAAAAGGTTTCATAAGGGGAACTTGTGCTGATTTTGATTGAAATTGTTTTGCTCATTTTACAGAAAAACAGCTTAAAAGTTCTTCTTCCCTCTCCTGTCATACACATGTTTGATTCTCTGAGATGGTGTGGGTGGGGTTAGAGGAGTGGAGTGTGGGTAGAGTGTGGCTGGGTCAATTCAGAGATGGCTTTTTTGAATAACAGAAAATGTCATGCTATATGCAATTGTCACAAAAGGAAAAAAAAAAAACATTATTGGAGGCTGCTGAGAAAACAGGAACACTTGTTCTTTTGTTCTTTTGTTCAGCAGTTCTTCAGCCACATGAATGAGTTTTTGGGAAGAAATAGCAAAAAGAATGAAAAAAGAAGGCTACCAGTAAGGCTGAAATGAAGTTTTTGGAAGACTTCAGACTTTTCCGAGTATTACGGTATTTGGTTCGGAAAGGCCAAATTCCGAAGTTCTCAGGACCAAGGCCATTATTCGGAGAACTTTGGAAAATTTCAGAAACCTCTGTGTGCATGGGAGGCTGCTGGACAGTTGAGCTGCTTCTTGAAATGAAACTTAGTGCCATATTTGGTAGGAGGGGGTTATGGGAGGGAATAACTGAGTGATGGTAAGCCAGATGGCAAGTTTTGATTGGCTTGCCAAGTCAGATGGTCGACTTTTAAACTGTCTGGCAGCGCAAAATAAAAGTGTCTGCATTGCAGTCATTTTGTCCATTCTCTTTGGTGAATTTGGCTGCACTGCATGCTACAGTACTGTTAGATCTAGAAGTAATTGGGCGGAGGGGAGGAGAGGAGTGTCTGGTCTGGTCTGGTCTGGTCTGGTCTGTCCTGGCATGGCATGGCATGGCATTTGTGATGTGTGAACGTGGTTTGGATGTTCGGGGTTCGGCCCAAACTCAGCCAATTCAGTAGGGATGTGCCAACAGATCGCGGTTCAGGTTCGGTCGTTTGGGTTGGTCCGGTTCGGTCGATTTTGGTTCGGTTTGGTCATTCGGAAAAAGGTATCGTGAAATCCCATGATCATACCGGAAACCGGGAATTCGCGTGCGTGCGGAGCTTGTGTGGGTGAAAGTGTGTGTGTTGTGGCTGGCTGGGTGTTGGGTTTTGTTTAATGTGTTTTGGCTGTGACTGTTGGTTTTGGTTTGACTGGTTGGTGAGTGTTGGTGGATGACTGTTGGCTGTCTGTTGTTGTTGGTTAAAAAAAAATGAAGAAGACTGTTCTAATTAAATGCCGGGGGAACAAGGTGGTGTTCCCAGAGCTGGTGGTGGAGGAGGAGGAGGAAGAGGTCGCGGCCCCAGTCCCTGGACCGTCGGTGGTGGTGGCCGACTCCTCTGATGAGGAGCAAGCAGGCACAGGAGGTGCTGCCAGGTTTGTAAACTTTTTTTTACTTTGAGGACAAGAAAGGCTGTATCCGTTAAAGCGAGCTCACTGGCATGCGGGTGGGTGCGTGGGTGGTGGGCATCAGTCAGGCACAAACAGTGGGCATCAGCGGGTGTCAGCAGATGTCTGCCACAGAGAGAGAGGGTATTGTAGTGTGGGGGGCTCTTCCAGCAATCAGGCACGAGCACGAGCATGAGCAGCACCCCCACCCAAACATGTGCCTGCCATCCATCCCTAGCAAGGGTCTCCACTCTCCAGTTGCCATCCCTACGCACCCCCAAATAAGGGCAGGATTTGCACGTGCCACTGCCAGACAGCAGGCGCAGAAGGTCTAATGTCTGGTGGTGGTTTGATAAGGCTAATGGATTCACTATCTGCATGGTAAGGCATGGGGGCTGGAACAACAGGGAATGTATTGCCATATGACCTCTTAGGAAGTCCCCTGCAGAGAGAGATTGGTCACCCACCCACTTGTGGAGACAGAATGCAGGGAGGGTTTGACAGACTATTGTTCTGACACAGTATGGTACTTCTTATGTTCCTATCTTTTTATGTTCTCTAGATATGCGACAAATGATTTAAAAGGCACAGCCAGGAGACCACATCTGGTCTCATAAGCCACATCGAAAAAAAACATAATATCGATCTGGCACGTGGTCCTTCTGGGTCGGGAAGGCACAGCGGCAACAGGGACTCTGGCATGGAGGAACAGTACCAGAAGGAAGGGGGGAAGACCTGGCAGAAACACCGGCACCTGAGCCCTTCTACCTCCAGCTCTGCTGGTGAGGAGTCTCCAGCCCCCCATGAGGAGTCAAAGGAGGAAAGGGCCTTCCATGGACAGCTGCAGAGGCCCTAAAAACAATATACGGTGGCGGTGAGGGTCCAAGGCTGCAGGATGGAGGACTAGCTGTTACGCCGATTCTGGATGCTGAGAGCAAGGGAGTGAAAGGCGGAGGCATATGCCAAGTACCTCCGCATGGAGTGGGAGGAGTTTGAAGTGCACCGGCAGATGGTCGCCACATGGAAGACCTCCGTGGCAGAGACCGAGGAGTTTGCCCAGCAGCATGGGTATGATTTGGAGGCGGACGTGCTGCCTGGCCCTGGGTCCCATGCACCCATTTCCCAACATTCTGGGGGACAGGCAAACAGACTAATTTTTTGTGTGTGTATATATATTAATGTCTGTGTTTTGTTTTATAACATTGTAATGTATGTTGTTGTTGTTGTTGTTGTTTTAAAAGTTTTTATAGAAGTTTAACGGTTATATTGGTTGTTACATTTAATAGCTTTGTTTGACCTTCCAATCTTTTATCCCTCTGTGCTGAAGTTCTGGCAGGTGGCAGAATCTCATTGTATATATACAGCTTGTAACTGAGATCCCTTCCTGACAGCAGCAGCAGCACTAGGTAGGGTATTAGCCCCAAGATGTGCCAGCAGCAAGGTCTCAACTTGCAGACAGCCCCCCAGGAGGGGCAGGGCTTGTGTCTGTGTGTGGGTATGCCAAAGAGAAAGAGAGACAGGCTCCATGAGAGCGGGCAGCAGGTGGCGGGTGCTGGATGAGGACAGTGGGTTTCCGGGGTACAGAACCCCTGGCACAGACAGCATAGGCGTAGATATATGACATTGGCAGCAGCAGCAGTCATTGGTTGCCAGGGTACAGAACCCTTGGCACAGACAGCATATATGCCTGGGGGGCATTGTCACTAGCAGAAGAAGACATTGATTGCCAGGGTACAGAACCCTTGTAAAGACAGCATATAGGCCTGCGGGGCATTGGCACTAGCAGAAGCAGACATTGGTTGCCAGGGCAGGCAGGCAGGTGGGATGGCATGAGTGGCAGTCAGGCAGACTGAGGCAGGGTTTGAGCTTTGCAACCTGGGTGGGCGGGCAGGCAGCGTGGCATGAGAAGCAGTAGGGCAGACGGGCTTGGGCAGGCTTTGAGCTAGGCAACCTGGGTGGGCAGACAGGCACCTTCACATGGGAGGCAGGAAGGCAGACTGAGGCATGCTTTGAGTTTGGCAGCAAGCTGGGTGGGCAGACAGGCAGCATAACATGAGAGGCAGTAGGACAGGCAGGCTGGAACATTGGCAGCAGGGCACTCAGATAGGCTAGCAAAGACTGTGCAGCACGAGAGAGCGAGAACCAATTAGTGTCACATTGGCGGGCCAAAATCATGTAGCCATAGGCCAGCTGGCAGGCTTACAATTTCCCAATGCCACCCTGTGTCATGAGGTCAGTCAGATAAGTGGTCTAGTATGAGAGAGAGAGAGAGAGAGAGAGAGAGAGAGAGGGGGGGGCAAGGCGGGCACCAGGCATTGGGAGGGAGGGACAGCACTTCAGCAGCACAGCAACAGTAGCCCTAGCCCAGATTGAGGAGGAGGAGTCCCGTCCTATGACTGCCCCTTGCATGAGATGGGATGGCATGTGCCACTGCACCATCAGTCCTTGTCCAGGGGCAGCTCAGGGAATCCCAGCAGCGGAAGGTTCACCTTAATAAACAGCAACTGCTCCACCAACTTGGCCCCCAGTCTCAGGAGGTGCAGGGAGCAAATGAGAACATAGAGCACCATAGAGAACACCCACTTGCTGGGGACACTGATTAGTGGGCAGGACAGGATACCCTTGGCCACTTTCGACAGGGCTGGCCACACATTGGCCTTGCTGGCGCAGTAGGCCAAGGGATCACTGCTAGGATCAATACTTGGCTCCTCCTCCAGGTATGTCTCCATGGCTGCTGAGGCACCATCGTACTCCCTCTCTTAGCTCTGCCTGGGAACCACTGCCACTACTGCCCGCAGCCACGCTGCTTGCCCTATTGTTGTGGGGGACCCCATGCTCCCCGGAGTGGCCTGCGCATAGGCTGAACTGCTTCTGCTGCTTGCTGCTGGCAACAGGGGTGCTGCTGGTGCTGGCGTTGCTGCTGCTACTGTTAGGGCTGGGGGCAGGGACAGACCCTCCTGGCTGAGAGGGGTGGCTATTCGCACTCCTACCATCCCTAGGGGTGTCCTGCTGCATAGCCCGCTCTGCCTGCTGGACCCTCTCCACCAGCACCTCCTCCCGGAGGGCACAGAGTGCTGTCTGGCATGCCATGCTGCCCTTGACCTTGGGGTCCAGCATTGTTGCCAGGACATATTGCTCCCGCTGCAGGAGTGCATCAAAATGCGTCTCCAGCCCTGACTTCAGCTTCCGCACCAGGTCAAGCACCTCATAGGCCAGCTTCCTGCCCACATGGCCACAATTACCACTCCCTGAGAATCTTGTCCAGCCTCCTCTGGAGACTCTGGAATAGAGGGGTCACCTGGATGAGGGTGGCAGTGGAGCTGCTCATGGTCTCCATCACGGCCAGAAATGCTCAGGATGAAGACCGTTTGAGTCAGGAGCTCCCATTCTGCCCCATTAAACCCTTCTGGTGCCCCACAGTCTGTCTTCAGTTGAACCTGATGCAAGGCGGCTTTCTACTCAAGAAGCCTCTCGAGTATCAGGAAGGTGGAATTCCACCTGGTGGCCACATCCTAGATGAGCTGGTGCCCTGGGGAGCCTAGCTCGGCCTGCTTCTCCCGGAGGAGCTCACTGTTCTTCACGCTCCAGTTGAAGAACCCCACCAACTTCCTCCCCCAATCTGTCAGGGAGCTAAGAGTGTCTTCCCCAATCCCCTTATCCCCCAAGCCCGGAGAGTCCCTGACCACTAGGTGAAGGGTATGTGTGGCGCAAGGGATGTTGGTGAAGCCCCCGTCATGGACTGCCTTTAGTACATTTGCGGCACCACACACCCCTTGGTGAAGGCCGCGCCTGGCATAACCCACTCCCTCACCATGGCAGCCAGGGCTAACTCTATGTTCCTGGAGTTGTGGGGACTGTCCATGACTTGTGCCTGAAGCAGGGCCTACCTATACCCTGCTTCAGGAACCCTCCTGCCACTCCCAAAAGCTGTCTCTGGGTCCTGCCACCAGTGCGCTGTTACTGCCAGGTACACGTGCTGGGCGTTCCTGCTGGACCACATGTACATGGTGAAGTGAACTGTTGCCCCCCCCCAGCCCCTGCCAGCTGCTGCCTCAGCCACCCCTTCAAAGTCCTGTAAAGATCTGGCACCACAGTCCGACTGAGGGTGGTGCAGGATGGCAGCTTAAACTGGGAGACCAGGAACCCAACCAGCTGCTGGAAGTCCTTGTCCTCTGCAATTAAGAAAGACTGCCCAGTCAGAGCAATCATTTTGGCCAACAAGGGCTTGGTTTTCTCTTGAATGCCATACTGCCCTGCTGCCGATG
This sequence comes from Sphenodon punctatus, assembly GCA_003113815.1. Classification (NCBI taxonomy): domain Eukaryota; kingdom Metazoa; phylum Chordata; class Lepidosauria; order Sphenodontia; family Sphenodontidae; genus Sphenodon; species Sphenodon punctatus. Next base: position 217,436 of record QEPC01012623.1, on the reverse strand, counting down.
GCCATGGCAGCTGCCATCACCCCAGCTCCTCCATGGTGGACTGATGCTGATGGTGAGGCTCCTGCTGCTGTTTTTCCCCTCCTGTCCCTGCTGGTATAGGCAGAAGTTGGTGCAGGACGCTTGCCCACTGAAGGAGCCGGGTGACTGGCTGCTGCAGTTGGGAGCCCACTGGCATCCACTTCCCCTGACTTCCTGCTTAGCAACAGAGCACTGTGGCATGACTTCAGGTACCTTGCCATTGTAGTTGTCCTAAGGTTGGTGAACACCTGCCCATGCTTCATCAGCTTATTGCACAAAGTGCACTGCACATCTCTGGGATTATCTGCCTGCACCAGCTTAAAATGTTCCCATACAGAGGATTCCCCCCCCCCCCGCCTTCTGGCCTGCCCCGGGTGACACACTGCTGCCAGTGCTGCTGGGAGGGGCAGAACTTGGCGGCACTGGTGACACAGCTCTGGGAGGAGGGACAGCCATTGCCTCAGCTCCAGACATCTCCTCTGCGGCACTAGTGTCTGCCTCTGACTCACTGTCCACGATCACGGTGATGTCCCATGAAGGGGAGTACTGGGAGCCTGAGGCTAGACTGCCCGTGCCCGCCATGCTGCTGGCACTCTCCCTGTGCCCCCCTCTATAGCTGCTAGTGCTGCTGCTGCTGCTACTCCTCTCCCTAATGCCATTGTCTAGGGATTAGGCCCTGCCTCTAGCAGCCGGGGTGGGATCCACCAGCTCTGGACTGCTGGGGATCACCTCCACAATGGGGGACATTGGTGGCCCTGGAGGAACATCAGAAGCAGCAACACCTGCTCCTGCAGTCATAGAAGAGACAGCTGCAGCCGCATGTACTGCAGACCTTCCAGGCCCTGTGAGGCAGTGGAGGGCACTTCCAGGAGGCGATTCTGAGCCACTGAAGCCTGTTGCCCTAAAGCAGTCCTATATCTATCTATCTATCTATAGTACCAATCACATATATATATATATAGAGAGAGAGAGTTATAGAGATAGATAGAGATAATGTGTAGTGTGTAGTGATTCAGTTTTAATATTTTATATATGATTATATATATGTGATTGGTACTATAGATACTATCTATCTACTATAGATCGATAGTTGTAGGAGTTAGCTTAGTTATAGAGATAGTACCAATCTATAGTATCAATCATATAGATACTATAGTATCTATAGTATCAATCACATAGATACTATCAATCACATAGATACTATAGATACTATAGTATCTATAGTACCAAACACACACACACACACACACACACACACACACACACACACACTATGTAACTAACTATCTATCTAATATCTATCTATTTATACAATATTACACAGGGAGAAACACAAAGAACACAGGGAGGGGTACAAAACTGAAATGAAAATAAATCTAATAATAATCCTACGCTAAAGAAATCCAAAACTTAAGACAGGGGAAGGGAATCAGGGATGGAATAAGAGGGAGAGGGAAAGGATTTAATGGAGGTGGGAGGGAGTAAGGAAGATTTAACACTGGGAACATGGGGAGGGATAAGAACAAAAATATTTGATTGGTACTAGATAGATAGATAGATATATTGTTCATGACAGCAGGGGCTTTCAGAAGGGTCCCTCTCCTAGCAGTTCTCAGCTCCCTGATCCATTGCCATCCTCCTTCTATTTCACCAATCCAACCCATCTACCTCCATATTCTCATTTATTTCGCTGAACTTAGGTAGATTTAGTTGTTAAATTTTGTTCTTATCCCTCCCCGTGTTCTCTATAACTAAGTTAACTCCTACAACTATCTATCTATAGTAGATAGATAGACTCTATAGTACCAATCACATATATATAATCATATATAAAATATTAAAACTGAATCACTACACACTACACATTATCTCTATCTATCTCTATAACTAAGCTAACTCCTACAACTATCTATCTATAGTAGACAGATAGTATCTATAGTACCAATCACATATATATATATATATATATATATATATATATATGTGTGTGTGTGTGTGTGTGTGTGTGATTGGTACTATAGATACTATCTATCTACTATAGATCGATAGTTGTAGGAGTTAGCTTAATTATAGAGATAGATAGAGATAATGTGTAGTGTGTAGTGATTCAGTTTTAATATTTTATATATGATTATATATATGTGATTGGTACTATAGATGCTATCTATCTATTATAGATAGATAGTTGTAGGAGTTAGCTTAGTTATAGAGATAGATAGAGATAATATGTAGTGTGTAGTGATTCAGTTTTAATATTTTATAGTGTGTTTGTAGGACTAGGCCTTTGTAGATATTAGATATTATTCCATTTAGTTCCATAGGTTTTAGAATAGTTAGTAGCAGTTAGAGTTAGTGTAGATATATATAATATTAGATTACAAATTTGAATAATTCTTTTTTAAAAAAATATAAAATCTTCCTGTGCATTATTTGGGTGGGAGAAATGGAGAAGGGAGCAGGAGAGGCCAGTCTGCTGCCCATAAGGCGGGCAATGGGGCACATGGTAGAGGTGGCAGGGGCCGTGCCAGTGGAGTGGCAGGCATTAGCAGCAGCCTGAGCCCATCACCATGCCCAAACTACACCTGCCTGATTTTGGCAGACAGGCTTCAGAGGTTCCCAGCAGTGGCACTAGGGGTGTGGTTCAGCATCACCTCTTGCCAGCGTTGTCCACTGCCACGCAGGGCACTGGAAGGCTTACAATCCAGGAGGCTGTGACTGTTTCTGCTATGGCTGCAGGAGCAGGTGCAGGTACTTCAGGGTTGGATGTTCCTCCAGGGCCACCAATGTCCCTCAATATTGAAGTGGTCCCCAGCAGTCCAGGGCTGATGGATCCTACCCCACCTGCTAGAAGCAGGGCCTGATGCCCGGGCAATGGCAGCAGGGAGAGGAGCAGAAGTAGCAGCAGCAGCAGCTATAGGGAACACAGGGAGAGTGGCAGCAGCATGGGCAGTCAATCAGCCTCAGGGTCCCAGTACTCCTCTTCATGGGACCTTTCTCAGATTGGAGACAGCGAAGCAGATTCTAGTCCTGTGGAGGAGATGTCTGGTGCTGAGGCGATGGCTGTCCCTCCGAGAGCTGTGTCACCACCATGTTCTGCCCCTCCCATCAGCGCTGTCACTGTTGTGTCACCCTGTGTGGGCCAGAAGGCAGGAGGGGGCAAAAAATCCTTAGTATGCAGCATTTTAAGTTGGTGCAGGCGGATGATTCTAGGGAGGTGTAGTGCAGTTTGTGCCAGAAGTTGGTGAAGCATGGGAAGGTGCTTACAACCTTGACACAATTACAATGGTGAGTACAGCAGCAGCAGCAGCAGCAGCAGCAGCAGCAGTAGTAGCAGCAGCAGCAGCAGCAGCAATGCACCAGGGAGGATCTGGGGTGGGGGCAGCTGCCAAGTCCATTGGCAGCTGCAAAACGTGGAGAGTGGCGAGGCTTTCAACTGAAAGCCAAGTGCATGCTGGGAGAAATGATCATGCTGGATGGCCAGCCCTTCTCGGTGGTTGGGTTCCTGGGGTTTAGGTGCATGATTGGCTCCCTGGCCCCCCAGTTTAAGCTACCCTCATGCACCACCCAGAGTCAGCATGTGGTGCCAGCCTTGTACTGGGCTTTAAAGGAGTAGGTGAGGGAGCAGCTGGCAGGGGCTGGAGGTTACACCATCCACTTCACCACACACCTGTGGCTGAGCAGGAACTTGCAGCACATCTACCTGGCAGTGACGGCGCACTGGTGGCAGGACCCAGAGGCAGCATTTGGCAGTGGCAGGAGGGGTCCCGAAGTAGGGTACAGGTGGGCCTTGCTTCAGGCCGAAGTCATGGATGGCCCCCACACTGCTTGGAACATTGAGGCAGCCCTGACTGCCATGGTGAGGGAGTGGGTCATGCCAGGTGCACCCTTCACAAAGGGGTGCATGGTGATGGACAATGCGGCCAACATATTGAGAGCAGTCCATGAGGGGGGCTTCACCAGGATCCCTTGAGCTGCACACACCCTTCACCTGGTGGTCACAGATTCTCTGGGCTTGGGGGAGAAGGGGATTGGGGCAGGCACCCTTAGCTTCCTGATCAAGTGGGGGAGGAAGCTGGCTGGTTTCTTTAACCAAGGTGTGAAAGGCAGTGACCTCCTCTGAGTGAAGCAGGCAGAGAAAGGCTCCCCAGTACAATAGCTGGTGTAGGATGTGTCCACCCGTGGAATTCAACATTCCTGATGCTCGAGCGGCTTCTCGAGCAGAAATCCTCCTTGCATCAGGTTCAACTGGTGATGGACATCAGGGCACCTCCAGGGAACAATTGGGTTGAATGGGAGATCCTGGTTCACACGGTCTTTATGTTGAGACCCTTCCTGGCCGTGACAGAGACCATCAGCTCCTCTATGGCCACCATCAGTCAGGTAACCGGTCTGGTTCAGAGTCTCCTCAGGAGGCTGGAGGAAATTCTCCAGGGATGGGATTGAGGCCCTCAGGGCAAGAAGCTGGCGACTGAGGTGGTTGTCCTGAAGTGGCAGCTGAAGGCAGGGCTGAAGGCGCAGTTCGATCATCTCCTGCAGCAGGGGGAATACATTTTTGCAACCATGATGGACCCCCAGGTCAAAGGCAGCGTGGCACGCCAGACACAGCTCTATAGGCACTAGAAGGGTGAGCTGGTGGAGAGTGTCCAGCAGGTAGAGAGGGCTGTTGAGAGTGCGCGGCAGCAGCAGCAGCAGCAGGACACACCTGGGGATGGTTGGAGTGGGAGTAGCCACCCCTTTCAGCTGGCGGTGTCTATCCCTGCCCCCAGCCCTAGCAATAGCAGTTCCAGCAGTAGGTTGAGCAGCAGCAGCAGCACCCCTATTGCCAGCAGCAGCAGCTCCTATGTTCAGGCCACTATGGTGAGCATGGGCCCATGCACAGCAGGGCAGGCAGCATGGCTGACAGCCATGGTGAATGTGGTGCCCAAGCAGAGCTACGTGAGGTAGTATGACAGCGCGTCAGTAGCAGTGGAGAGCTACGTGGAGGAGGACCATGCATTGATCCCAGAAGTGATCCGTTGGCCTACTGGGCTGGAAATACCAGCATGTGGCCGGCCCTGTCCAAAGTGGCAAAGGGTCTGTTGTCCTGCCCACCAATGAGTGTCCCCAGCAAGCGGGTGTTCTCCATGGCGGGGGACATTTGGTTGGTGCACCGCCTGAGACTGGGGACCAAGTTAGTGGAGCAGTTGCTTTTTATGAAGGTGAACCTTCCACTGCTGGGATTCTCCGAGCTGCCCCTGGACATGGATTGATGGTGCAGTGGCATACACCATCCCATGCCAGGGACAGTCTTGGGACGGGGCTCATCCTCAATCTGGGCTCCTGCTGCTGAGGTTCTGTCCCTCCCAATGTCCGGCGCCCGGCCTGCCCCCTCCCTCTCTCTCTCTCTCTCTCTCTCTCTCTCTCTCTCTCTCACACACGACAGCCTCGGCCAGCCTATCTGACTGACCTCATGATTCTGGGTGGCATTGGGAAGCTGTAAGCCTGCCAGTCGTCCTCTGGCTAGATGATCTCTGCCTGCCTATCTGACTGGCTCTCTCTCGTGCTGCACAGTCTTCACCAGTCTATCTGAGTGCCCTGCCAAGGTCTGAGCCTGCCTTCCCTACTGCCTCTCATGCCATGCTGCTTGTCTGCCCACCCAGTGTTGCCAAGATCAAAGCTTGCCTCACCCTGCCTTCCCTCTTGCTTCTTATTCCACACTGCGGGTCTGCCTGTCCAGGTTGCCAAGCTTGAACTCTGCCTCAGTCTGCCTACTGCTCATGCCAAAGTGCCTGTCTGCCTGTCCTGTGTGCAAAGCTGAAGCCCTGATCCAGCATGCCTGCCTCTCATGCCAAGGTGCTTGTCTGCCTGCCCTGGCAATCCTGGGTGTTGTGCCCCACTGGCCTGGTAATCCTGATGCTGCTGTCTGCTGGTTAATGGGTGCTCTGCCATGGCAAATCCAAATGTGCCCACACAATCCTGCTGCTGCCATCTGCTGCTGTATGGGAGCTCTTCTCTGGCAAATCCTACCATCCTGGCTCCATGTGTGCTGTGCACAGGAAAATCCTACTGCTCCCATCTCTCCTGTTCCACTGGTTCTGCGCTTTGGCAATCAGATGTCTGCTTCTGCTTTCTTGGCTGTGCCACAGGTTCTGTGCCCGGGCAATCCAGTGTCTGCTCCTGCTGCTGCTTCTGCTGTGCCATGCGTTCTGTTACTGGGCAATCCAATGTCTGCTCATGCCAATGCTGACTCTGCTGTCTGTGCCATGGGTTTTGTGCCCGGGCAATCCAATGTATTCTGCTGCTGCCAATGCTGCCTCTGCTGTGCCACGGGTACTGTGCCCGGGCAATCCAATGTCTGCTGATGCTGCCAATGCTGTGCCATGGGTTCTGCTACTGGGCAATCCAATGTCTGCTGCTGCTGCCAATGCTGCCTCTGCTGTGCCACGAGTACTGCACCCGGGAAATCCAATAGGGGTGTGTAAATGCGGTTCAGAAGTTTGGAGTTTGGAACGAACTCCGTCCATTTGGCCGACTGAACCCAAACTCGAACCTGAACCCGAACCCAAACCTAAACCGATGGAACCTGAACTCAATCTGAACTCTGAAAGGACCAAACAGTTTGGTCACGTTTGGATGGAGTTCAGATCAGTTCGGGCAGCAAAAACGTGACTGGAAGGGAAAAACATGACAGGGAGGAGGATGCAACTGAGGAGCAGACTTCCATGCACCAGGGGTGGAGAACCTCGGAGTAGCAGCCAGCCTGCCCAATCACCATCCATTTTCTCCTCAGACCACTGACTTTACAGTCTGAGATTGAACATGGGGGACGGAGGGTGCACAGAGCCAATGGGGCTTGTGGTAAGGCGGATGCAGCAAGTAACAAAACTCATTGCCCTCCCCCCCTTCCAACACCTTCTCAGCTAGCCACTGTTCCTGACAGCAGGCATTTTCAGAAAGCTCCCTCTCCTAGCAGTTTGTGTTCTCTGTCCACTGCCATCCTCCTCCTATTTCACCCATCCTACACATTTACATCCCTAGTATCATTTATTTAGATTAGATTAGATAGAATTAGACGTTATTTTTATTTTTTACCCATCCCTGTGTTCTTTCTCCCTACCCTCCATTGAATCCTCCTCTCCTCCCTTTATTCCATCCCTGATTCCCTTTATATTATAATTTATAATACATTATATATACAATGCTGAAAACTAGGATTACAGACCTTGATGCCCAAACCTCTAGAGCAACTGCCTCTATGATTAGGACATCGCCTTCATATCAATACTTGATCCCCGAACAGGGTGGGGCAGATTATATTATGTGGGACCTCCCTTTCCAGCATAAGTGTGTGTTTTTCACTTTACGGTTACAGATTATGCCCTCAGATGTGCTGGAGGGGAGGTATTTAGGTACTCCCTTTGCGGATAGACTGTGCCCCTACTGTTTAGTCGATGCTGAGGATCTTGTTCATTATCTCTTCATATGCCCTATGTTTCCCCACCTACGCAGGAGGATGTGGGAAATGATAGCAATCCCCCCCTAATTTAGCAATAACGCAGAAAATAGTGTATCTCATTTCAGATGGAAATCAACAGCTTACCGAGATGCTGGCATTTTTTGACTATCTGATGCGAAAAAATTAGGGAAAAGAAACTGAGAATGGCGGAATAACCTGACTGGGTTAGTAGGTCGATTTTCTTTCTGGCTCGTGGTAACTGGGCTGCTCATGTTCTGTATGATAATGGATAATAGGTTTTTTTGAGCCGGTGTTTCTCATCCTATGGAATGTTTGTATTTAATCTAATTTTATTTTCTGTATGCAACACATATTTCGTTTTGTCATAGCCTATGGCCAGTACAATAAAGATATTATTATTATTATATAAAATAAACAAATAAAAAATAATATAAAATCTTTGTGTGCTTTGCATTCTTTGAGTTGGAAGACATGGAGAAGGGAAGTAGGAGAGGCTGGTCTGCTGCCCATAAGGTGGGCAATGGGGTACGTGGCAGAGGTGGCAGGGGCCATGCCAGAGGAGTGACAGCATGCAGCAGCAGCAGCCAGAGCCCATCACCACGCCCCAAGCTTCTCAGGCCTGATTTTGGGAGACAGGGTTCAGAGGCTCCCAGCAGTCTGGGGGTGGTTCAGCGGTGCCTCCTGTCAGCGTCCTCCACTACCACGCAGGTCACTGGAAGGCCTGCAGTACATGAGGCTGCGGCTGTCTCTGCTGCTGCTGGAGCAGGTGCTGCTTCCAATATTCTACCAGGGTCTCCAATGTTCCACCAGTGTCACCAATGTCCCCCATTGTCGAGGCGATCGTCAGCAGCCCTGGGCTCGTGGATCCCACCCTGGCTGCTAGAGACAGGGCCTGATCCCTGGACAATGACAGCAGGGAGAGGAGTAGCAGAAGGAGCAGCAGCAGCAGTAGCAGCTATAGGGAGCACAGAGTTGCAGCAGCATGGTGGGAAGTCAAGTCTCAGGGTCCCAGTACTCCCCTTCATGGGACATCACCATGATCGGGGACACTGAGGGAGAAGAAGACACTAGTCCCGCGGAGGAGATGTCTGAAGGTGAGGCGATGGCTGTCCTTCCTCCCAGAGCTGTGTCGCCACCAAGTTCTGCCCCTCCCAGCAGCTCTGGCAGCAGTGCATCACCCTGTGTGAGTCAGAAGGTAGGATCTGGGAAAAATCCTCTCTCTCTGCACATTTCAAGCTGGTGCAGGCGGATGATCTGAGGAAGGTGTAGTGCACTGTGTGCAATAAGGTAGTGAAGCATGGACAGGTGCTCACCAACCTTGGGACAACTGCCATGGCGAGGCACCTCAAGGCATGCCACAGCACTCTGCTTTTAAGCGGGCAGGCAGGGGCAGTGGATGCCAGAGGGTTCCCAACTTCAGTGGCCATGCCGGCCAGTTGCCCACCTCCTTCAGCGGTAAAGCATCCTGAAACAACAACTATCTCTAGCAGCAGGAGCAGTATTCCTGCTAGGGGTTAAGAACAGCAGCAGGAGGCTTGCCAACAGCGTCAGTCCACCATGGAGGAGCTCGGGTGGGGGCAGCTGCCAAGGCCATTGGAAGTTGGAGGTAGGTGTGGCTTTCAAGAGAAAGCCATGTGCCTGTTGGGCAAAATGATTGTGCTAGATGGGCAGCCCTTCTCCTTTGTACAGGATATGGGTTTTAGGCAGCTGATTGGGTTCCTGGCCCCCCAGTTTCAGCTGCCATCGCGCACCACCCTGAGTCGTCAGGTGGTGCCAGACCTGTACAGGGCTCTGAAGGAGTGGGTGAGGTAGCAGCTGGCAGGGGCTGGGGGTGCCACCATACACTTCACCACCAACCTGTGGTCCTGTCAAAATGCACAGCATGCATACCTGGCCATGACAGCGCACTGGTGGCAGGACCCGGAGGCAGCATTTGCCAGTGGCAGGAGGGGTCCCAAATCAGGGTATACATGGGCCCTGCTTCAGGCACAAGTAATGGATGGCCCCCACACTGCTAGGAACATAGAGGCAGCCCTGACTGCCATGGTGAGGGAGTGGGTCACGCCAGAAACAAACTTCACAAACGTGTGTGTGGTGATGGACAACACAGCCAATATATTGAAGGCCGTCTGTGACGGGGGCATCACCAGCATCCCATGCACAGCATACACCCTTTACCTGGTGGTCAGGGACGCTCTGGGCTTGGGGGATAAGGGGGTTGGGGCAGGCAACCTTAGCACCCTGATCGAGCGGGGGAGGAAGCTGGCTGGGTTCTTTAACCAGAGCATGAAAGGCTACGATCTCCTCCAGGCAAAGCAGGCAAAGCAAGGTTCCCCAGTACACCAGATGGTCCAGGATGTCTCCACACGGTGGAATTCCACCTTCCTGATGCTCAAGCGGCTTCTTGAGAAGAAAGTCACCTTGCATCAGGTTCAACTGGTGACGGATAGCGGGGCACCTCCAGGGTATGATGGGGCAAAATGGGAGATCCTGGCTCATACAGTCTTTGTACTGAAACCATTCCTGGCCATGATGGAGACCGTGAGGAGCTCCACCACCACCCTCAGCCAAGTGATCCCTATGGTCCAGAGTCTCCACAGGAGGCTGGAGGAGATTCTCGGGGGGGGCGTGATTGTGGCCCTGAGGGCAGGAAGCTAGCCAATGAGGCGGTTGAAAAGACGCGGCAACTGAAATCAGGGCTGAAGGTACAGTTTGACTAGCTCCTGTGGCGGGAGCAATATGTCCTGGCAACAATGCTGGACCCCAGGGCCAAGGGCAGTGTGGCACACCAGACACAGCTCTATGGCCACTGAAAGGGTGAGCTGGTGGACAGGGTCTGACAGGCAGAGAGGGCTATGCAGCAGGACGCCCCTGGGGATGGTGGGAGTGGGAGCAGCCACCCTTTTCAGCCAGTTGGGTTTATCCCTGCCCCCAGCCCTAGCGGTAGCAGCACCAGCACCAGCAGCACCCCTATTAGCAGGAGAAGAAGAAGCAGCTCGTCCTATGTGCAGGCCACTCTGGGGAGCATGGCGCCATGCACAATAGGGCAAGCAGCATGGCTGAGGGCAGTGGTGGAGGTGGTGCCCAAGCAAAACTACCAGAGGGATTATGACGGCACCTCAGCAGCCATGGAGACCTACCTGGAAGAGGAACCATGCATTTATCCCAGCAGTGATCCCTTGGCCTACTGGGCTGGCACGGCCAACATGTGGCCGGCCATGTCAAAACTTGCCAAGGCTATACTGTCCTGCCCACCAACCAGTGTCCCCAGCGAATGGGTGTTCTCCATGGCGGTGGACATTTTCTCCCCGCACCACCTGAGATTGGGGGCCAAGTTGGTGGAGCAGTTGCTGTTCATCAAGTTGAACTTTCCACTTCTGGGATTCCCCGAGCTGCCCCTGGACAAGTATTGATGGTGCAGTGGCACACACCATCCCATGCCAGGGGCAGTCTTCTGGGATGGGGCTCCTCCTCAATCTGGGCTACGCTGCTGTGCTGCTGAGGTGCTGTCCCTCTCTCCCAATGCCTGATGCCTGCCCTGACCCCCCACCCACTCTCTCTCTCTCTCTCTCTCTCTCTCTCTCTCTCTCTCTCTCTCTCTCTCTCATACTAGATGTCCTTGGCCGGCTTATCTGACTTACCTCATGATGCAGGGTGGCATTGGAAAACTGTAAGCCTGCCAGCCGGCCTCTAGCTAGATGATCTCGGCCCGCCTATCTGACTGGCTCTCTCTCTTGCATGCTTCACAGTCTTCGCCAGCCTATCTGAGTGCCCTGTCAAGGTCCCAGCCTGCCCTCCCTACTGCTTCTCATTCCATGCTGCCTGTCTGCCTGACCAGGTTTCATAGTTCAAAGCCTGCCTCAGCCCGCCTGCCTGCCTCTCATGCCACGCTGCCTGTCGGCCCTCCCAGGTTGCCAAGCTCAAAGCCTGCCTCATCCCACCTGCCTGCCTCTCATGCCACGCTGTCTGTCTGCCCACCCAGGTATCCAAGCTCAAAGCCTACCTCTCATGCCAACGTACCTGTCTGCCTGCCCAGGTTGCCAAGCTCAAAGCCTGCCTCAGCCCACCAGCCTGCCTATCACATGAAGTGTGCCCAGCAAGCACTAGTAATTCTAGGGACATCATTCAACTCCCATAGGCTATCATTCTACTGTACCTGAAACAGTCATGCCCATCCCAGGAACCATCAACAAGATTCTGGGACCATCATTCCAGTCACGGGAGACTGTAATTCTATTCCACTGCATCCAGAAGCCCAGTGTCTGCATGCCAGCCTAACCCCCCACACCAGCCTACTCCTCCGCACCCACCCACCAATGCCTGCTGAAGCTGCTGAAAGAGCCCCTCTGACCACCAGCACCCCTTGTCTGCTGCCTGCTGCCAAAGAGCCTGTCTCTCTTTCTCTCTGACACACCCACACAGACACAATTCCTGCCCCTCCTAGGGGCTGTCTGCAAGTTGAGACCCTGCTGGTGGCACATCTTGGGGCTAATATGCTAATGCTACATCTGCTGCTGCTGTCAGGTAGGGATCTGCCAAGCTGTATATACAATGAGATTCTGCCACCTGCCAGAAGCGGCACATCCTCCACCATTTGGTACCCTTGCTGGAGGGCAAATTGCATGACCCCTGCCACGGATGCCTGCCATTTGCAGACCGACTGGTGGTAAGGTTCACATCAGTGATCTCAGCCTGGAGGTACTGGGAATAGGCCTCCAACCTGAGTTCCTGTACCTCAGCTCCTGAAACTGCTCCACCAGTTGGTCCTCCATTGTCAGGGCTTGCATCCTTAGCCCATTCATGTACTTTTTCTGTTCCTCCAGAAAGTTCTGGGTTGGTCTCTCAAGTTTGGCCCGGAAAGACCTTGCCACTTCAGACTCCTCCCGGGGGACTGGAGAGTCCTCAGCGGCGCTGGAGGAGGGGGAAGGTCTGTGCTGGCGGCGGCGCTTCTGCGTGCCTTCCCCCCTTCTTCCAGTGCTGTTCCTCCACCCTGGAGTCCCGCCACCTCACCTTCTATTTGTGCACATTTTCAATGTATGTGATTAGGCACGATGGCATCCCCTGGCAGCCCCTTTTGATTTTTTTGCCGCAGATCTAAAGAACATAAAAAGATAGGAACATAAGAAGTGCCATACTGTCAGACCAATAGTCTGTCAAGCCCTGCCTGCATTCTGTCTCCACAAGTGGGTGGGTGTCAAATCTCTCTCTGCAGGGGACTTCCTTACAAGTCATAGGGCAATCAATTCTCTGTTGTTCCAGCCCCCAAGCTTTACCTTGCATATGGCATATCCTCCTTTCAGGCTGTCATACCACCGCCAGACGGTCAGACCTCATGTGCCTGCTGGCAGCAGCTCTGAACTCCATCTTGATGATTGGGTTCTGGGGGCCCGGACACCAGTGGCAGTGGTGGCATCATCACCGTCTCTGAAAAAGGAACACATAACAACACCTAAATATCATACATTTATTTATGATGATGCCTCTAGCCTTGGGGTGCTAGGGATGGTGGCAACAGGAGAGACCTGGCTGGCACGTGCAAATCCTGCCCTCCTTGGGGTGCTAGGGATGGCAACTGGAGACCCTAGCTGGCACGTGCAAATCCTGCCCTCCTTGGGGTGCTAGACAAACAAAATAAAGTTTACAAACAAAAATAAAGTTTACAGACCTGGCAGCAGTGGCACCCCCTGTGCCCTCTTGCTCCTCTGATGAGGAGCCTACCTCCACCACCTCAGAAGGTCCAGCGGCAGCCTCTTGTTCCTCCACCTCCTCCACCTTCACCTTCCGAAGACGCATCATCATTTTTTTCTTTTTCCCTCACACACAGCCAGACAAAAAACACTCATGCACCACCTCACACAACCAACCAGCCAAAGCAACACACCCAAACCACACCAAACAAAACCACACAGCCAGCCAGTCAGCCACAACATACACGCTCTCTCTCCACACAAGCTCCACACAAGCTCCACACACACTTGAATTTCCAGTTTTCGGTTTTCGACGTGATCACGGGACCATACAAGACTGAGACTGATACCCCCCCCCCCAACATTCAGTCGAACCAAACTCCACCGAACCGAATGACCGAATCCGAACTTGGTCCCCAGACCGAACAACTGAACCTGAACTCGGTTCCTGAACAGAACGATCGAACAGCCGAACACCTGAACTGCGTTCTGTTTCACATCCCTACAATCCAATGTCTGCTGCTGCTGCCAATGCTGCCTCTGCTGTCTGTGTCATGGGTTCTGTGCCCAGGCAATCCAATGTCTGCTGCTGCTGCCAATGCTGCCTCTTCTGTCTGTGCCATGGGTTATGTACCCCGGCAATCCAATGTCCGCTTCTGCTGCCTCTGTTGTCTGTGTCATGGGTTCTGCTACTGGGCAATCCAATGTCTGCTGCTGGTGCCAATGCTGCCTCTGCTGTGCTAGGGGTACTGTGCCCGGGCAATACAATGTCTGCTGCTGCTGCCAATGCTGCCTCTGCTGTCTGTGCCATGGGTTCTTTGCCCGGGCAATCCAATATCTGCTGCTGCTGCCAATGCCACCTCTGCTGTCTGTGCCATGTGTTCTGTTCCTGGGCAATCCAATGTCTGCTGCTGCTACTTCTGATGCCTCTGCTGTGCCTTGGGTACTGTGCCCTGGCAATCTAATACCTGCTGGTGCCAATGCTGCCTCTGCTGTCTGTGCCATGGGTTCTGTGCCCAGGCAATCCAATGTCTGCTGCTGCTGCCAATGCTGCCTCTGCTGTCTGTGCCATAGGTTCTACTGCCTCTGTTGTCAGTGCCATGGATTCTGTGCCCGGGAAATCCAATATCTGCTGCTGCTGCCAATGCTGCCTCTGCTGTCTGTGCCATGGGTTCAGTGCCCTGGTAATCCAATGTCTGCTTTGCCTTCTGCTGCTTCTGCTGTGTCATGGATTCTGTGCCTGGGCAATCCAGTGTCTGCTGCTGCTGCCAATGCTGCCTCTGCTGTCTTGTGCAATGGGTTCTGTGCCTGGGTAATCCAATACCTGTTGCTGCTGCCAATGCTGCCTCTGCTGTGCCATGGGTTCTGTGCCTGGACAATCCAATACCTGATTCTGCCAATGCTTCCTCTGCTGTGCCATGGGTTCTGCTACCGGGCAATCCAATTTCTACTGCTGCTACCAATGGTGCCTCTGCTGTCTCTTCCATAGGTTCTGCTACCAGGCAATCCAATGTCTGCTGCTGCTGCTTCTGCTGCCTCTGCTGTGCCACGGTTACTGTGCACAGGTAATTAAATGTCTGCCACTGCTGTCAATGCAGCCTCTGCTGTGCCACGGGTACTGTGCTCTGGCAATCTAATGTCTGTTACTGAGTAGTCACGTGATTCACCACCAGGCAAGACTTGACAAATTTTCAGAAGAGCTTGTTGGTCAGATCCAGTGAGTAGGATGCAAGACTGCAATGCCTGGCCAAGTAGGGGTGCCAGCCACCAAGCCCTGGCCAGGCCTCTGCCACAACTCCACGAATGCCTGGCAGCCTGCAATGGCCAGCCAAGGATGGGTGCCAGCTGCAATTACTGTGACCTGACAATCCACTGTCCGCTGCTGCCGCCGCTGCTGTGCCATGAGTACTGTGAACTGGCAATGTAATTTCTGCTGCTGAGGCTGCCACTGTTATGCCATGGGTACTGTGCCCTGGCAATTGAATGTTCACTGCTCCTGCCTCTGCTGATGCCACCTCTGCTGTGCTGGTACTGCACATCAGCCATTTTCTCCTTGCTCTTGTAGATGGGCATAGATTGTATGAGTGTACAGGCAGGCAGGGGCTGGGTGTCCATGAGTTTCACCACTGTACAAGGCTTTGCCCATTTTGCAGTAGAGCTTCTTGAACTCTGTCAAGTACGATGCCAGCCTGCAATGCCTAGAAAAGTAGGGGTGCCAGTCACCAAGCCCTTTCTGGGCCTCCACTGCTGCTCCACTGATTTCTGGCAGCCTGTAATGTCCGGCCGAGTAGTGGTGCAAGCCTCCAAGCTCTGGCAGGGCCTCTGCCACTGCTCCACCAATTTCTTGCAGCCTACAACGATCATCTGAGTAGGGGTGCCAGCCACTGAGCCCTAGCTGGGCCTCTGCCACTGCTCCGCTGATGCCAGCTTCTAATGCCCAGCCAAGTAGGGGTGCCATACTGGCCATACCACATAATGCATAGGTGCCATACTGCAGAGCACCCACTCATGGCCACACACAGAGCACTTGCCAAAAATTCAGAGTGCTTACTGAGAGGGAAGTTGAATAGCTCCACCAATACCAGCCAGCCTGAAATGCCCGGCCAAATAGGGGTGCCAACCATGAAGCCCTGGCCAGGCCTCTGCCACTGATCCTCCAATGTCTGGCAGCCTGCAACACCTGGACAAGTAGGGGTGCTAGCCACCAAGCCCTGGTGGGGCCTATGCTGCTGCTCCACTGATGCCTGGCAGCCTGAAATGCCTGGGCAATTAGGGGTGCCAGCCACTCCAGTCCCAGGACCCACAAACAGGGTTCTGGGGCCTACATTCCAGGCAGGGAGGGCTGTCCATTCATGATATCCAGAAGTTGCCATTCTAGTCCCAGGACCCACCATCAGGATTCTGGGGCCTACATTACCAGCAGGCTGTTGTTCCATTTCATTCAGAAGCTGCCACTCTATTTTCAGGACCCACCATCAGGGTTCTGGGGCCATCATTTCACTCACAGGGAACTGTCATTCCACTGCATCAAGAAACAGTCAGTCAGTCCTGCCCCAGGACCTACCTTCAGGGTTCTGGGGCCTACATTACAGGCAGGGAGGGCTGTCATTCCACTTCATCCAGAAGCTGTCACTCTGTTCCCAGGACCCACCATCATGGTTCTGGGGCCATCAGTCTTCTCACAGAGAGCTGTCATTCTACCACATCAAGAAACAGCCAGCCACTCCAGCCCCAGGAACCAAAATCAGGGTTCTAGGGCCTACGTTACAGGCAGGAAGGGCTGTCCATCCATGTCATCCACATCATCCAGAAGCAATAGGGTTTATGCTGCTGCTCAGCCTGCTTCTGGTATTGCTATTTCTAGGGCTGGGGTCAGGGATAGACCATGCCAGCTGATAGGGGTGGCTGTTCTCACTCCCACCATCCCCTGGGGTATTCTACTGCTGCTGCCACACACTCTCCAGAGCCCTCTCTACCTACTTGACCCTCCCCACCAGCTCACCCTTCCAGTGGCCATAGAGCACCTTCTGGCATCTCATGCTTCCCTTGACCCTGGGGTCCAGCATGGTTGCCAGCACATATTCCTCCTTTTGCAGGAGCTCATCGAACTGCACCTTCAGCCCTGCCTTCAGCTGACACACCAGGGCAACCACATCAGCCACCAGCTTCCTGCCCTGAGGTCCACAATCCCACTCCTGGAGAATTTCCTTCAGCCTCCTGAGGAGACTTTGGATCAGAGGGGTCACTTGGATGATGGTGGGCATGGAGGAGCTGATGGTGTCCATCACAGCTAGGAACCATCTCAGCATGAAGACCGTGTGAGCCAGGTTTTCCCATTCAGCCCTTTTGTACCCTGGAGGTGCCCCAATGTCCATCACCAGTTGAATCTTATGCAACATGGATTTCTGCTCGAGAAGCCACTCAAGCATCAGGAACATTGAATTCCACTGGGTGGACACATTCTGCACCAGCTGGTGCACTGGGGAGCCTTGTTCTGCCCTCTTCATCCAGAGGAGGTCGCTACCCTTCATGCTCCAATTAAAGAAACTGGCCAGCTTCCTCCCCCTCTCTATCAGGGAGCTAAGGGTGCCTGGTCCAATCCCTTTCTCCCACAAGCCCAGACCGTCCCTGACCACCAGGTGAAGTGTGTGTGCTGCTCAAGGGATCCTGGTGAAGACCCCCTCATGGACTGCTCTCAATATGTTGTCCGCGTTGTCCACCACCACCCCTTTGTGAAGGGTGCTCCTGGCATGACCCACTCCCTCACCATGGTGGTCAGGGCTGCCTGGATGTTCTGAGCAGTGTGGGGGCTGTCCATAATTTCCTCCTGAAGCAGGGCCCACCTATACTCTGCTTAGGGACCCCTCCTGCCACTGCCAAATGCTGTCTCCGGGTCCTGCCACCAGTACACCATCACTGCCAGGTAGGTGTGCTGTGCATTTGAGCTCAACCACAGGTCTGTGGTGAAGTGGACGGTGGTACCTCCAGCCCCTGCCAACTTCTCCCTCACCCGCTCCTTTAAAGCCCAGTACGAGGCTGGCACCACCTGCCAACTCAGGGTGGTGCATGAGGGCAGCTTAAACTGGGGGGGCAGTAAGCCAATCAGGCCTCTGCTGCTTCAGCTTCCGCTGGGTCTCAGACAGCCAGCCATGGCATCATGTAGGGATGTGTGAACACGTTGCAGTTCGATCATTTAGTCGTTCGGTCATTTGGTTCAGGAACCAAGTTTGGGTTCAGTTGTTCGGTCCGGGGATCGGCTTCAGGTTCGGTTGTTTGGTTTGGTGGTGTTTGGTCCAGTTCAGGCATTCAGAATTCAGTTTCACTTTCAGTCTAGGTATCGTGTGGTCCCGTGATCACGTCGGATGCTGGAAACTGGAAATTCAAGTGCATGCGGAGTAGGGTTGAAGCGGCATGCCGCTGCGGTAACTTTTTCCGATGGAAAAAGCTCTTACGCAATGAGCGGCATGATGTGATAGAGACATTCATTCCGCTAATTTCATTCCTCTAATTCCACCATTCCGCTACTTTCATTCTGCTACTTCCAAAGACTGCAAAAATAGCGGAATAATGATTTTTCTTACAGTTTCTATCTTCCGCAATTTCCACCAGCAGTGCGAAGTAGCGAAAAATGCGTGTTCCGACAGTTTCCGCGATTGTTACGACAGTTTCCGCAATTATTCCGACAGTTTCTGAATTAGTGGAATGCCAGCAGAGTTAGCGGAATCCCGGCGGAAAAGCTGAAGAACATCATGGGCAATTCTGCAATGGCAGAATGAAATAGCAGAATGGAAAAAGGAGTTACCGCTTCAGCCCTAGTGCGGAGCTTGTGTGGTGAGAGAGCATGTGTTTTGTTGCTGGCTGGCTGTTTGGTTTCATTTGCTGTGTTTTGGCTGTGTTGGACTGTGTGTTGGTTTTACTGTGTTGGTTTGGCTGGTTGCTGAGTTGGTGGGTGTGTTTGTTTGTATGTTCGTTTGTACGTGGGTGGACTAAAAAAAAAAAAAGGGTGAGGATTAAATGCCGGGCCTGGGGGAAGGACAAGGTGGTGGAACCGGTACAGATGAAGGAAGAGGTTCCTGCTGGTGCTGAACCTTTGGTGGTGGAGGTCAGATCCTCAGCAGAGGAGGAAGTGGACACAGGGGGTGCTGCCAGGTTTGTAAACTTCGTTTTTACTTTGAGTACAAGAAGAATACTATCCTTTAGAGCAAGCTAGCTTACTGGCATGGGGGTGGATGGGTTGGTAGTGGGCAGCCAGGCACAAACAGTGGATTGCCCTATGACCTGTTAGGAAGTCCTCTGCAGAGAGAGATTGGCCACCCACCCTCCTGTGGAGACAGAATGCAGGCAGGGCTTGACAGACCATTCGTCTGACACAGTATGGCACTTCTTATGTTCCTAACTTTATGTTCTTTAGGTCTTCCACATAATGTTTAAGAGATACAGCCAGGGGACCACATCAGGGCTGATAGCCCATATTGAAAAACTACAGCACGAGAAGGTGATTAGGTGGGATGTCTCCAGCTCCGGATGCAGGGACTCCAGTGAGGAGGAGCATCGCTGGAAGCAAGGGGGAAGACAAGGCAGAAACACCATCACCAGAGACCTTTCCCCTCCAACTCCGATGAGGAGCCTCCAGCCCTGCGGGAGGAGTCCATTGAGGCAAGGGCCTTTCGGGCCCAACTAAGGAGGCCCACCCAAAACTGTCTGGACATGTTTCGGGCCCATGCCAACAATATGGAGGACTGGCTGGTGGAGCAGTTCGAGGGGCTCCAGGTAAGGGAGTGCCAGTCAGAGGCCTACCTGGACTACCTCCGTGCTGAAAAGGAATCCCTCAAATTGTTCTGCCAGTCTGTCATTTCTTGGAAGGAGTCCAATGAGGTGGCTATTGACTTTTCCCGGTGGCTTGGATTCACAGTGGCTGAGTTGCCTAACCCTCATTCCCATGGTCCATCCTCCTTTCCAAATGTGCCAGAGGACTAGCCAAATGGACCCTGAGACACTTCTTTGTTATTTTTATGTTCCCTGTTATACTGTTAATAAAAGTTATTATTAAAATTATATTTGTTGTTACAAGCTGAGTTTGTACCAATCTTTTACCCCTCTGTGCTGCAGTGTTTCTGGCAGGTGGCAGAATCTCTGCTCATTCTATACAACTTGTCAGATCCCTAAAGGCAGGCACATATAATATGCTGTGTGTTATTTCCATCTCATTCTGGCAGGTTTGCTGGTGAATGTGGGCACAGATGAGAGCTCTCTCTGGTTCTTGGAGGTGGCAGGCAGCTTGAGCTGGATACACCTCTCCCTCATCTCTCTCATTATATCAGGGAGCCTCTCTCTCTCTCTCTGGCCATATAGTACAGGTGACAGCATGGGTGGGATTGTGTTTGTCTTTCCTTCTAGCAGTGGGGAGACTTTCTCTCTCTTATTTCTCTCTCTCTCTTTCACCATGAATAGTAGGTTGCGTAAATAAAAGGTGGAATGACAGTGCCCCATGAGCGGAATGACAGAGCACAGGAACCCTGAGGGTGGATCCTGGCCTTTGGATAGAGTGGCAGCTTCTAGATATTGGACACAGGCCTTCCTGCCAGTAACGTAGGCCACAGAACCCTGACAGTGGTGGGTCCTGGGGCTGTAATGGTTGCAACTTGCTGTTTCTTGATGCCATGGAATGACGAGCCCCAGATTAGAACCCTGAAGCTGGGTCCTGGGGGTAGGGTGGCAGATTCTGGGTATTATTGGACAGCCCTCTCTGCCAGTAACATAGACCCCAGAACCCTGACAGCAGGTCCCGGGGCTGAAGTGGCTGCTTTTTGACGCTGTTGAACGACGGCTATCTGCAAGGTTTATGGCATTCCCATAACCCCAAGGGTGGGTCCTAGGGCTAGAATGGCAGTTTCTGGATATTGGACACAGCCCTCCCTGCCAGTAACATAGGCCCCAGAACCCTGACAGCAGGTCCTGGGGCTGGAGTGACTGCTTCTTGATGCTGTTGAATGATGGCTCTCTTTGAGCAGAATAATGGCCCCATAACCCCGAGGGTGGGTCCTAGGGATAGAGTGGCAATTTATGGAAATTGGACAGCCCTCCCTGCCAGTAACGTTGGCCCCAGAACCCTGACAGCGGGTCCCGGGGCTGGGGTGGCTGCTTCTTGATGCTGTTGAATGACGGCTTTCTGCAAGATTTATGACAGCCCCATAACCCCGAGGGTGGGTCCTAGGGCTAGAGTGGCAGCTTATGGATATTGGACACAGCCCTCCCTGCTGGTAATGTAGGCCCCAGAACCCCGACAGTAGGTCCAGGGACTGGAGTGGTTGTTTCTCAACGTTGTTGAATGACGGCTCTTTTTGAGCAGAATGACATCTCCATAACCCTGAGGGTGGGTCCTAAGGCTAGATACAGTGGCACAGCAGAGGCAGAATTGACAGCAGGAGCAGACATTTGATTGCCCAGAAGGAGCATTGGCAGCAGGAGCAGACATTACATTGCCCAGGCACAGAACCTGGGGAACAGCAGAGACGGCATTGGCAGGATTTGCCTGTGTGCTGCACCCATGGATCTGAGCCAGGATGGTAGGATTTGCCAGGGAAGAGCTCCCATACAGCAGCAGATAGCAGCAGCAGGATTGCGTGGACACATTTGAATTTGCCAGAGCAGAGAGTACATGGACCAGCAGACAGCAGCAGCGGGATTACCAGGCAAGTGGGGCACATCACCCAGGGTCAACAGGACAGGCAGACAGGCACCTTGGCATGAGAGGCAGGCAGGCAGGCTGAGGCAGGCTTAGAGCTTGATGGCAACCTGGGCGGGCAGACAGGCAGTGTGGCATGAGAGGTGGGCAGGTGGGCTGGGGCAGGCTTTGAGCTTGGCAGCAACCTGGGCAGGCAGACAGGCAGTGTGGCATGAGCGGCAGTAGGGAAGGCAGGCTGGGACCTTGACAGGGCACTCAGATAGGCTGGCGAAGACTGTGCAGTGTGCACGCTCGAAAGAGAGAGCCAGTCAGATAGGCGGACCGAGATCGTCTAGTCATAAGCCTGCTGGCAGGCTTACTATTTCCCAATGCCACCCTGCATCTTGAGGTCAGTCAGATAAGGCGGCCGAGGCCATCTAGTATGAGAGAAAGAGAGAGAGAGAGAGAGAGAGAGAGAGAGAGAGAGAGAGAGGGAGAGAGAGAGGGTGCCAGGCATTGGGACGAAGGGACAGCACCTCAGCAGCACAGCATCAGTAGCCCAGATTGAGGAGGAGGAGACCCCCGTCCCAAGACTGCCCCTGGCATGGGATGGCGTGTGCCACTGCACAATCAATCCTTGTCCAGCGGCAGCTCAGGGAATCCCAGCAGTGGAAGTTTCACCTTAATGAACAGCAACTGCTCCACCAAGTTGGCCCCCAGTCTCAGACGGTGCGGGGAGCAAATGTCCCTCTGCTATGGAGAACACCTGCTCACTGAGGACACTGGTTGGTGAGCAGGACAGTATACCCTTGGCCACTTTTGACAGGGTCAGCCACATGTTGGTCTTGCCGGCGCAGTAGGCCAAGGGATCACTGCTGGGATTGATACAGGGCTCCTCCTCAAGGTAGGTCTCCACGGCGGCTGATGCGCCGTCACACTCCCTCTCATAGCTCTGACTGGGCACCACCTTCACCACTGCCCTCAGCCACGCTGCTTGCCCTATTGTGCATGGTGACATGCTCCCCAGAGTGGCCTGCACATAGGCTGAGATGCTTCTGCTGCTGCTGCTAATAGGGGTGCTGCTGCTGCTGGTTGTGCTGCTACCGCTAGGGCTAGGGGCAGGGATAGACCCGCCTGGCTGAATGTGGTGGTTGCTCCCACTCCCACCATCCCCAGGTGAATCCTGCTGCATAGCCTGCTCTGCCTCATGGACCCTGTCCACCAGTGCACCCTTCTGGAGGCCATAGAGCTGCGTCTGGCATGCCATGCTGCCCTTGACCCTGGGGTCCAGCATTGTTGACAGGACATATTGCTCCCACTGCAGGAGCTTGTCAAAACATGCCCTCAGCCCTGTCTTCAGCTTCTGTGCCAGGTCAAGTGCCTCATCCGCCATCTTCCTGTCCTGAGGGCCAAAATCCCACCCCCCGAGGATCTTGTCCAGTCTCCTGGACAAGAGGGGTCACCTGGCTTAGGGTGGCAGTGGAGCTGCTCACGGTCTCCGTCATGGCCAGGAATGGTCTCAGGACGAAGACCTTTTGATCCAGGAGCTCCCATTCCATCACATTGTAGTCAGGAGGTGCCCTGCTGTCTGTCACCAGTTGACCCTGATGCAAGGTGGCTTTCTGCTCAAGAAGCAGCTCGAGCATCAGGAAGGTGGAATTCCATCGTGTGGAGACATCCTGGATTAGCTGGTGCACTGGGGAGCCTTGCTCGGTCTGCTTCTCCCGGAGGAGCTTGCTGCCCTTCATGCTCTGGTTGAAGAAACCCACCAGCTCCCTCCCCCGGTCGATCAGGGAGCTAATGGTGCTTGCCCCATTCCCCTTATCTCCCAAGCCCAGTGTCCCTGACCACCAGGTGAAGGGTGTGTGCAGTGCAAGGGATGCTGGTGAATCCCCCATCACAAGGGATGGGAGAACAGAATACGGTTCAAAACCTGAGTTCGGGTTCGATGGTTCAGTTCATCCAAGTTCAGGTTGGCCGAACTGTCAAAAATAGCACTATCGAAACCGAAACCGAAAGGAAACCAAAACAGAAACTGAAACCTATTTTTTTTCCCCTGAAAAGACGTTTTTCCTGCCCCCGAACTCATCCAAACTCATCCGAACACAACTGAACTGTTCGGTCATTCGAGAGTTCGGTTCGGATGTTCAGTTCGGATATCCCAACAGACCGAGTTCAGTCCGAACTCTGAACATCCGAACCGCATTCGCCCATCTCTACCCATCACAGACTGCCTTTAGTATATTGGCCGCATTGTCTGTGACCACACACCCCCTGGTGAAGGGCACGCCTGGCGACCCACTCCCTCACCATGGCAGTCAGGGCTGCCTCGATGTTCCTGGTGGTGTGGTGGTTGTCCATGACTTGTGCCTGAAGCAGGGCCCACCTATAACCTGCTGTGGGATCCCTCCTTCCACTCCCCAAAGCTGTCTCCCGGTCCTGCCACCAGTGTGCTGTTACCTCCAGGCAGGCATGATGGGCCTTCCTGTTGGACCACAGGTCGGTGGTGAAGTGGACAGTAGACCCCCGAACTCCTGATAGCTGCTCCCTCACCCACTCCTTCAAAGCCTTGTACAGGTCTGGCACCACATTCCGACTCAGGGTGGTGTGGGACGGCAGCTTAAACTGAGGGGCCAGGAACCCAATCAGCCGCTTGAAGCCCATGTCCTCTACAACAGAGAAGGGCTGCCGATCCAATGAAATCATTTTGCCCAACAGGCACCTGGCTTTCTCTTGTGCTAAGCAGGGGTCGTGTTTTACTGGTGTTTTTGTTTTACTGTTTTTCTCCTGGCCGAACTCATCCGAACTCAATCCGAACCGACTGAACTGTTCGGTCGTTTCAAGTTCGGTATCGGATTCGGTTCAGTTGGTTTGGGTTCGGGTTTGGATTCGATCATCTGAACTGGACGAGTTCGGGCCAAACTCCAAACTTCCAAACTGCATTCGCACATCCCTAGCACCACGGTCACCTCCAGGGGCCAAGCGCCAACCCTGCCTGCCCAGGCAACCCGGGGTGCCAAGCCCCAAGCCTTCCCAGTCTCTGCTGCTGCTGCTGCTGCTTCTGTGTCTCTGATGGCCTGTCATGCCCCCACGGGCACCCCTGGAGCGCCCGAAGCCTCTGCCGTGACTGAAACTTCCAAACGTTCGGGGGGGGGTTCCGAACTCCGCAGGACTGAACCCATGAACCCGAACTCATTTTTTGGACCGAACGGCCAAAAATCCAAACCCCATTCTGTTCGCACATCCCTAGCACCCATCATTCCCATCCAACTCCTCACCTTTTCAGCCACTTCCAGTGGTCTCTTATGTGTCATTCCTCCCATCGCCCTGTCATTCTAGCCACTTCCCGATGTTCTCACACCCATCATTCCACAAAGCTCCCTTACTTAGATATCATTCCACCTAGCTCCCTATCATTTCAGCCATCCCCAGTGGCCTTTTATGTGTCATTCTACCCAATCCATGTCATTCCATCCACTCCCACTGTCCTCATACCTGTCATTTCACCTAGCGCCCCCCCACATCATTCCATCCACTCCTGGTGTCCTCGTACCCATCATTCTACTCTTCCCTGTCATATTAGCAGCTCCTGGTGTCCTATCACCCATTATTTCCCCCAGCTACCCATAATTTCAGCTGCCCTTTCATTCCAACCTTTGTGTCAGATAAGCCTCTATCATTTTATTGGTTTACTGTCCATTATGAGCTATTGGCAATGCCAAATCCCCATTACTTCTAATTGGCATTCTTTTTGTCCCTATTGTTTTCAATAGGCATTCCTGGGCATTCATTTTAGTATGTCCTGAAGCAGACCGACCATAGTGAACCAGACCTAATCTTCCCAAGCTAATCAGTACAACCAGACTGATTCTCTCCAAACTGAACTAGACCATCTCCTTCAACCAATCAATCAGACAAATTCTTCCCACCACCAAATAAGACCAATAACGGACCAGACTCTAACTTTCCTTGTAAACTGAACCAAACCGAACTTAACTGATCCGGACCAAGGCATCATTCGGTCCGAATCATGATCTGATATCAAACATATCCAGTATCAGAGCAGGATTCATATTTGACCCAATGGATGTGATCAGAGCAGCAAAATCCAATGGATGTAACATTATATTCAGATACTCCTTTAACTTCAACTTTCCAACACCATTAATCAATTTAACAAGCACTTCATAAACTTATGGATAAATAGTTTTAGTTTTCATATTTTGTAACCCCCAAGATTACAGCCAGCACAACCCTCATTACCTTATGGTGTTATTAATTGGCAGGATTGACTCCATTCTTCCCAATTACTCTGAAGCAATACATATGAATGCAGTTCCACTCATTTCTGTTTTACAAGACATAGTGAAGAATGTTTACCGTACATTCATCATAGGTTTAGCCTTCTAGTTGAACTAAGCATTCTTATTATAACATCTTTTACAATGAAAACCACTTATCTATTATTATAGTCAGGTGTTACAATTTAATTTAATTTAATTTATTTATTTATGCCGAATGGCAGCTCGGGACAGCTTACAGAAGAACAGTTAAAAATAATAAAATATAATATAAAAATCCATCATTAAAACAAGCAGTAAACAAATTGCTGAATGGAGCTAGAAAAAACACCCTTCCCAACCAAATCCCACAGCCACTCCCCAACTCCCCCATAAAATCTTGTTGAAACAGTCAGGTCTTGCACTGTTGTTTAAAGACAGAAGGTCCAGGGCCAGATGGACTGTTACTGGGAAGGATTTCCACAGCCTTCGACCAGCCACCAAGAATGTCCTTCCCATGGTCACCACCAGAGAAACATTGAAGACCTTGAGAAGGGTGCCCCTGGCTGACTGCAGGGACCAATCCAGAATTTGTGGTGTGAGTCGGTCCCGCAGATAAGCAGGGCTCAGACCATGTAGGTCTTTATAAGTAAGAACCAACACCTTAAATTGGGTCCAGATGTCTATTATTATTATTATTATTATTATTATTATTATTATTATTATTATTATTATTAATCAAGCATTTATATAGCACAAGCAATGTACCTGGTGCTTTACAAAGTAATAGAATAGACACGATAACTGCCCTAGGGCTTACAATTTGAGACAGGAGGGTGAGAGATGAAGGAACGGGAACAGAGGGAGAGACAAGCAGTATAACATTCATGAAGATGCGAGGTCCCAGGTGCATGAGCTTGGCTTGGTTACATAAGTCTATAGGCAGCCAGTGTAGCGAATGTAGCACTGGTGTTATGTGCTCACAGTGACCCGTTCCTGTAAGGCGATGGGCTGCTGCATTGTGCATGAGCTACAGTCTCTGAACCCATCACTCAGGTAGCCCCATGTAGAGCACAAGGCAGTAATCCATTCTTAAGGTGATGAAGGCATGGATTATAGTGACCAGGTCAGAGTCTGAGATATATGGCCGAAGCCATCGAATCAGATGTAAGTGGCCAAACGCGCTCCTCGCCACAGCCCCCATCTGGGCATCCAGGCAGAGCTTCAAATCGAGAAGCATCCCCAGTCTATAGACTGGAGAGACCAACAGTGGGCAAACCCCATTGATGATGGGTGCCACCATTCCCTCAGCCCCGCCAGCAATCATCACCTTTCTCTTTGGAATTCCCTCCCGGAGGAAACTCGCCTGGCCCCAATCCTCTTAACATTCCGGTGAGCTTGTAAAACCTGGCTGTTCGCCCAGGCCTTTGGGGATGGTGGGAGGGTGGGTTAGTGGGTTTTTATCCCCCTACCTTTCCTTATTTTTTGTTATAATCTTGTCTTTCCCTGTTTTAATTGTTGAGATTTTTATAATGTTTAAAATATTTTAAATATTGTTTTATATGAGATTTGTTAGCCGCCCCGAGCTGTTTGCAGGTGGGGCAGGGTATAAATATATTAAATAAATAAATAAATAAATATAAATAAATAAATACATTATCAGAATTCAGCTTCATATGGTTCACCCTCATCCAGTCTCCCACAGCTGCCAGACACTGTGTCAACATCAATAGGGATGGGCGAACGCGGTTCGTAAGTTCGGAGTTCAGACCAAACTCGGTCTGTTTGGTCGACCGAACCGAACTTCCGAACCGAACTCGAATTTCCAACCGAACCAAACCGAACCGAATTTCCAAACTCCATTCTGTTTGCCCATCCCTAGTGGCAACACACACCAAAAAACCTGGTTTTGAATGGCCGAACTTGGTTCGGAAGTTCGGAATTTGACCACTTGTTCTGTTCAGTCGACCGAACTGAACTTCCGAACTGAACCAAACCAAACCGAATTTCCGAACTCGAATTTAAAACCAAACCAAACCAAACCGAATTTCCGAACTCCGTTCTGTTCGCCCATCCTTAAGCATCAAGCCTGATGGGCCTGGGTCAGCAGAAAATGAGACGTAAAGCTAGGTGTCATCAGCATTATTGATGACACCGCACTCCAAAATCTTTGATGACCTCACCCAAAGGCTGCATGTACACGCTGAACAGGAGAGGGGACAATTAATTCAATTTATTCAACGGCATCACCAAACATCAACAACATATAAAACAACATACAAAACATAAAACATAAAAACATGACACATAAGACATGAAGCAAGTACAAGTAAAATGATTAGAACATCTACATAAATTATCAAGGGAGCAATGAGTACTTGCGTCTAAGGCGTTCTGCTTTATATGCGTACAAGGCACGATTGTGGACAATAGTTGGATTTTTGTTTTGTATTAACCAAATTGTCTTCTCTCAAATTGAGAATAAAGAGACCTTACTCAGGAGAGGGACAAGGAGTGTCAGTCTTAAGTCAGAGAAAAAAATGCACGCCATCATGTAATGAAAAATATTCTACACCTTCCTCATATGGCAGGGACAGAGTTTTTGATCCCTTGGGATGCCATGCCTCCTGCCAACTAACATTGCAGAAGGCATTTGTTCTCAGCATAAATGTGCCAGATAGGTCAAAAGATTCTAATGCAGTGAAGACCTGAGATCCACTCTCCATTTTCCAGATGGTGTGTGCAGGGACGATTCTAGAGAACTGCACACTTGCCACATCCTTCTGGAAAGTAATATCCCTAAGCCTTTACATAACAACATACGAACATAAGAAGTGCCATACTGGGTCAGACCAATGGTCCATCTCTAGTCCAGCATCCTGTCTCCGACAGTAGCCAATCTCGGTGGCTTGGGAGAAGCACTCAACAGGGTCACAACGGGGATCCATTCACTATTGTTTCCCCCCAGCTTCCATCATGTTCCCTGATCCTGTCTGCCTAATAGCTGCTAATGGACCTATCTTCCATAAACTTGTCCAAACTGCTTTTAAACTCAACTATACTGACCCTTACCACAGTCTCTGGCAGTAGATTCCACAACCCAATTATACGCTGACTGAAAAAATACTTTCTTTTATTTGTTTTAAACTTGCCACCCACGATTTTCAAGGAGTGTCCCCTAGTTCTAGTACTAGCTGAGAGAGTAAGTAACTGCTCCTTGTTTATTAGTTCCACACCACTCATGATTTTATAGACCTCTATCATATCTCCTCTCAGTCATCTCTTCTCCAAGCTGAAGAGCCCCAACCTACCAAACCTCTCCTCGTACAGGAGCGCTTCAATGCCCTTGACCATTTTTGTTGCCCTTCTCTGTATCTTTTCTAGTTCAGCTATGTCTTTTTTGAGATGGGGAGACCAGAAATACACACAATATTCGAGGTGCGGTCGCATCATTGATTTGCATAGAGGCATTACGACATCCTCAGTTTTATTCTCTATCCCCTTCTGAATAATTCCTAAAATTCTGTTTGATTTTTTGACTGCTGCTGCACACTGCACTGTGGATTTCATTGTATTGTCCACAACCACCCCCAGATCCTTTTCCTGAGTAGTAACTCCTAGCTTAGTACCCAACATTGTGTACGCAGAGTTTGGATTATTTTTCCTTGTGTGCATCACCTTGCACTTATCAACATTGAATTTCATTTGCCATTTTATTGCCCATTGACCTAGTTGTGCAGTTCCTCACAGTCTGCTTGGGTCTTAACTATCTTGAATAATTTGGTGTCATATGCGAATTTAGTCACCTCATTCTTTACCCCTTTCCCCAGATCGTTAATGAATATGTTATAAAATACTGGTCCCAGTACTGACCCCTGAGGCACCCCACTGTCTACCTCTTTCTAACTTGAAAAATGACCATTTAATTTCTACCTTTTTTTTTTCTTATCTTTTAACCAGCTACCAACTCATGACAGGACTCTTCCTCTTATCCCAGGACTTTAGTTTTCTCAAGAGTCTCTGGTGAGCGACCTTGTCAAATACTTTTTGAAAATCCAAATATAATACATTAGCTGGATCACCACTATTCACATGCTTGTTGACATTCTCATAAAGTTCGAATAGATAAGTGAGGCAAATGCCCTTTGCTTAAGCCATACTGTTTGGCTCTGATGTACTAGAAATATTTTTTGTTATTGGTAATCTCTCTCCAGTTTATATTGTGATCACTATTAGCAAGTGGCTCTGCCACCATGACTCCTTCTACTAGACCCTCTGCTCTGGTTAGGACAAGATCTAAACTAGCTTCTCCTTTTGTGGGCTCCAAGACACAAGAGGTCCAGAGGCCTAGAAATACAACATCTCACATAATGTCCAACTGGATCATCTTACCACAGCTGGCCCTTCGGTAGCCCTCAGCCATGCCTTACAGTGAGCTCACAACCTACTCCCTGTCTCTCCTGCTCTCCCTGGTCCAATGTCTGTCTGTTCCCCTTTTTAGGGCTTCAGCACCCTGGCCAGTTCAGAGCAGANAACTGACTCCCTAGCAGGCTTCTTGCTTCTGATGTATTTGAAAAAGTTTTTGTTGCTTGTTTTTGCCTCATTAGCAAGCCTCCCTTCAAAATCCCTCTTGGGCTACCTTATTAACACTTTAAATTTACATTACCAGTGTTTATGCTCTTTCGCATTATTTTTATTGGGACCAGCCTTCCATTTATTAAAGGAAGGATGCCCTTTTGGCTCTAATAGCCTCCTTCACCTCCCCATTTAACCACAGTGGAAGAGATTTGGTCTTCCTGCTTCCTTTTTTAACTTGCGGGATGTATTTAATCTGGACTTCCAGAAGGGTGCTTTTAAACAGTCTCCATGCCTCTTACAAACTTGTAGTCCTTGCAACTGGGCTTTTTAGTTTCTTAACTAGTTTCCTCATTTTGTCATAGTCTTGCTTTTTAAAGTTAAATGCTACTTCTGCACTTTTGTTTATCTTTCTCCCTACTGAAATATGTCAATATCTCAAACTTGAGAAATTCAATAACTAAGATCAAACAACAATTACGGGCAATTTTAGATAAATTAGATAGCCCTGCTGATATCCCAATAAAGGGTAGCTCTAAGTCATGGGAAACAATCCAAGATAGAGTTCTGAGTTATGTGCGTGAGTTTCGGGGAACAGAGAGGAAGCTTCTGGGCCAAAATTTACAAATTTCCTCACCAAACTCTGTACTGGTTGGGCATCGGAGGTCTGGGCATTCCTCTTCAGCCCCACAAATTGGGCAGGTATCCCAGGCCCAAGAAGAAAGGACATTACATGACGGGAGAAGAGAGGACAGAGAAGGACAAGGGAGTAGTGAATCAGGCAGGATCTTGGAAGTTTCTGGGAGTCAATCCCGGGAAGAAAAATGTAGGAGAGTTACATTGGGAACTGGTCCAAAATGGAGAGATGGACCAAGCTGATCTTATGGAGTTCATGATGGATTTACAGCCTCTGGGCAATGCTGTCTCTTTCCAGTCCCTGAGTTATAACCCAGGCAATAAAAAAGAAAACATCCCTCAGGCTCCAGATATAGATAATTTAGCTCAGATAGCGGACTCTAATAGGGGAGAGTTAGGCATTAATGTGATCCCAATGCAAAGATCTGGGAAACAGCTCCTAGCAAGCAAGTTAGGGGATTTTTTATTTACGGGTTCCAACACTGAGATTGTGCCTATGGTTCTGGACCTGTTCAAGACCCTCCCTCCCATAGATCAGGACACTTTCCTCCATAGGCTGGGCCAACTTAGAGGGGGCGTCCAGATAACTGAGCTGGACTATACAGCTCCCCGTATAGCACATGCTACAATTCCATACAAGCTGCTCAATGACGTGGAGTCCTTGACTGCAGTTCGATGTCTAGAAGTTGCAGAACAGGGGAGTTCAGCCAATGGTAAGGAAACCGCTTCTGTTACATATCAGCTAGAACAGATCGTGGTTCGGGTTTGGCCGTTCGGTTCAGCTGCATTCGGTTCGTCTGTTCGGTTCGCCCGTTTGGTTAGTTCTCCGGGTTCGGGTTCAGCCGTTCGGTTAGGCCATTCGGTTCGGGAAAAGTTTTGTTAAAAGATTTTTTTGTTTGTTTTTTATATTTTTTTTGTTTTTTTATTTGGTTTTATATGGTTTTTTGGTTTTTTATTTGTTTTTTATTTATATATGGATTTTTAAATTTATTTTTATCTAATATTATATCTGTCTATCTACACTAAATATAACTGCTATTAACTATTCTAAATGCTATGAACTAACTATATTATCTAATAAGTACGCAGGCCTACTCCTACAAACACTAAAACTAAATCACTAATGCTATCTCTATCACTAAGCTAACTCCTACATCTATCTATCTATCTATCTATCTATCTATCTATCTATCTATCTATCTATCTATCTATCTATCTATCGGATAGGGGGAATCACAAACAACACAATGTTTCAGTTTAAGGTTTAAGTTTCATTTCAGTACAAAACTGAAATGAAACTTAAAGCAATTTAATAATCCTACTCTAAATGAAAAAACCAGGGGAAGGGAAAGGAGTCTGGGATGGAATATATGGTAGAGGGAAGGGATTTAATGGAGGGGGGAAGGAGGAAGGAAGATTGAACACAGGGAACACAGGGAGGAGTAAAAACAAAACATAACCACTAAATCTATCTAAGCTAAGCTAAATAAATGAATGAGAATATGGGGGTAGATGGGTTGGATGGGTGAAATGGGAGGAAGATTGCAATGGATTGGGGAGCTGGGAAATGCTGGGAGAGGGAGCCTTCTGAAACGCCTGCTGTTCAGGAACAGTAACTAGCTCAGAAGGTGTTGGGAAGGGGGAGGCAGATAGTTTCATTTCTTGCAAGCCTCTCCACCCCTGGTGCCTGGAATTCTGCTCCTCAGATGACTACCCCTCCCTGTCACATTTGACCTTCAAGTGACCCTTTTTTTGCCACCTGAACTCACCCAAATGCAATCCGAACTGACCGAACTGTTTGGTCATTTTGACGTTCGGAATTGAGTTCAGGTCGGTCAGTTCGTGTTCGGATTCATGTTCGGGTTCGGGTTCGGTCATCCGAACAGGCTGAGTTCGGGGCGAATTCCGAACTTCCAAACCGCATTCGCCCATCCCTAATATCAGCTGGCTGCTCACCCCCAAGACCCTCACAGACCCCTTAAAGATGTTCACATTTGGGGGCCCAAGCTAGGGACTAATGTGGCTATCCTGGATCTAATTTTACTACAAATAGAGTCGAACCCTTGACATGAAGTAGGAGCAGGTTTTTGCCTGCTCCTTCAAGGGATACACAGGAAACCCAATAAGTAGAAGGAAGCCCAGAGCCCCCAATTACATCGAGTAGAGACCAACAGACCTTTCTCATTTGCCTCATGGAATATAGTGGGTTTAAAATCAAAAGTCATGGATGAGAACTGGATAGAATTCCTTTCCAATTTTGACATTATTTGTTTTCAGGAGATCTGGCTGAAAAAAGATGAAGGCTTAAATTCATACTTTAACAATTTCTCCTTAGAATTACAGGAAGGACAGAAAAAGGGGGACAAGGGCCGCGTTTCTGGCAGTCTGGCCTTCTTTGGCCGCTTTTAGACGAGCGGCGCTCCGTTTCGCGTCAGCGGCGTGCATATTTTGAAACCTCCGCCTGGTCTAATTAAATGAGATGGAAGTGGATTAATATGCGCATATTACGGCAGAGGCGCATTTTTTAAGTGCGCAAATTAAATACCTCGATTATGAGGTATTTAATTCGTGCACTTAAAAAATGCGCCTCTGCCGTAATATGCGCATATTAAGCCACTTCCGTCTTGTCTAATTAGACCAGGAGGAGGTTTCAAAATATGCACGCCGCCGATGCGAAATGGAGCGCCGCTCGTCTAAAAGCAGCCTTTGTTTCCAATGCGTGGGTCCACTCTTTTCAGTCTTGGATCTCCCATAGACCGGAGTTCCAGGAGGGATCCTCACACTGGATATGCACAATTGTTTTGCCCTGTTCAATGTTTATATTCCGCCCTCCTCATCAAAATACTATGATGAGAATGTATGGGCGGAACTAGAACAAGCAATGCTTTTAATTGAAGATTAAAAGCACACTGGATCAGGTCTTCAGGAGACTGAATTTGAATATTCTGATTCTAGAGTTGGACTGTCTCCTGATCATTCTGGCCATCTCCTGTCAGAGTTGGTACATAAGTTTGATCTGACACCCCATTGTGAAGATTCCCATAGTGATTTAGGAGGGGTTTTTACTTTCCTGGGCTCACAAGGAAGAAGTAGGGTAGACTTTATCTTTGTCAACAAGAGCTTTATTGATAAATTTAGTAAACTTTCCTTGGTCTATAGATTGGAAAGTGATCATGCATTGCTTAATGTCCAGATAGTAAGACATAGACCACCTAGAAATGATACCTTGAAGGAATCCAAACAAATTCCACTGAGACTTGTGAAATTATCCCCAGTGGAATTGATATGCAGAGTCCAGGATCTCTGCTGCTCTGATAAACTCACAGACTTATGTAATTCGATTCTGAACACTCATTATGTTGATACATTATTTGAGGATTTTGGTGCTGTCCTGTATCATTTCAGAACTGCCCTCACAGTGAGGCCAAAGCAGGAGTTAAAACAAAGGCGTTTATGGTATGATCAGGACTGCAGGTTACTTAAAGCCCAGCAAATAGTTTGCAAAAACAAGTGGGTGAAGGTTCTATATCAAGGCTCATGGGACCAATACCTGCTTGTGAGGAAGCAATATAATCACCTGCTGAGAAGGAAACAAACTCTGTACTATAATACAAAATGAGCGGAATTGTTAATAGCCTTGTGCACAAAGAACTATAGTCAGTTTTGGGCTAGCTTTAAGGGCTTTATAAACCCACGGACGAATCCCTCTAAATATGTGATCTCTAATGAGAACTGGGAAACCTTTCTTGGGAAGCTATATGCAGAATTCTGGCTAGGAAACAAGAGGGTAGAGCAACAAGATTCCAGACAAGGTCCAGGACTAGATTTACCATTTGAGTTCCCCAGAGACAAGATTGAGGGGTACATTGGGGCATTGAAGTCCAACAAGGCTCCGAACCCGGACTATATCTCAGCAGAAATACTCCAGGCGGCCCCAAAATGGTGGGTCTTAATTTTGTCGAGGCTTTTCTTGAACGTTAGCGAGACTTGTAAAATCCCTCAGGTATGGCAGTAAAGCTGGATAATGCCAATTTTTAAAAAAGGAAACAGTAAGGATCCGTCCTGCTATAGGCCTATAAGCTTGATATCTGTGATAGGCAAACTTTATGCAAGGTTTATTCTGTCATACCTTGAGAAATGGGCAGAAGATCTGGCCATTATTCCTGCAGAACAGTTTGGATTTAGAGCTGGGAGGTCAACAAGGGATTGCTGTTATATACTAGCACACGTTAAGTTTAAGTATTATAAAATTAAATGTGGGAGGCTTTTTCTGGCCTCTATACATCTAACCAAGGCCTTTTATTCAGTTCCCTGAGTGAATCTTTGGAGAAAATTGAGACAATTGGACTTGAATGAGAAAGTGTTGCCTTTGTTGGTACAGCTCCACTCTGGAAATGAAGCAATAATCAAAAGTGGAATGAATGGGCTGAGTGACCCTATCTTTATCAATAGAGGTGTAAGACAGGGATGCGTATTAGCGCCGATATTATTCAACTTATACCTGTCAGATCTTGCAGATTATTTAAAAGTTGATGATGCCCATGCTCCCAGGATGGGAGCATGGGCATCATCATTCGCTCTGTGTGCTACAGTACGCAGATGATCTAGTCCTTCTGTTCCAACCGAAATAGGTTTAAGACGCCTTATTGCAAAGTTGGAACTTTATTGCAATAACAATGGCTTGGAAATAAATGCCCAGAAATCTAAAATTATGATCGTTAGATGGCAGCCTGCCCCCACTAAATGGAAAGTTAGTGGTAAAAGCTATGCAATAACTAAATCTTTTACATACTTGGGAGTAATATTCACCGATAGGAGAACATGGAGTTCACATATCCAAAATAGGGCAGCCAAGGCCCAAAACATATCACGTGCTATTATTAGGGCTGCAAATATTTCTAAAGCATTTCTTCAAGCATACCTGGTAATTTATGGCCTGGATATTGTACCATCCCCCAATGTGATTGTACTCGAGACAATTCAAAACTCGTTTTTACTATGTCTCCTCACAGTAGGAAATACTGTACCTGGTGCAGTCCTAAGAGCAGAGACGGGTTTAGTTTCTATTGAACATCTCTCTAAGATATCATTTGTCCAATATTGGCTGAGACATCTGACCCAACAGGAGAAGGCTCTCCCCATTCAATGTCTAAAGGAAGAACTAGGTTATATAGGTCCAAGAGTATATCCATGGCTGCGTTACCTTTCTTTTCTTCTACATAACATGGGATTTTCCTTTGAATATTTTTCAGGGAAATCCTTAGCGGCCATTAAAAGTGAAGTTTCCTCTAGATTAACTGATATAGGGAGACAGGAGGATCTTACAGTAGTCTCCAATTGATTAGTGGCTCCCTGGTTGGGCCAAATTAAAAAGTCTGTGTCTTTTGAGCCATATTTGGATAAGATCAGTAATAGGAACCTCCACAAATGTTACACGCTTTTATGGTTTCAGCTCATCCAGACTGCGGTTACCGAGGGTCATTATGCTTGTCACGACTATAATCTTAGACGTTGCTCCTGCAGTCTGGATGAGATAGAGATAGTTGAGCACCTTTTTTTGAGATGTCCTTACTATCATAGTCTGAGGATTGTTTAGGTACGTCCTTTGCTAAAAGCAGATATGGATTTCGATTCAGATAACTGCTACAGATTCTTTCTTACTTTGCCTGGTGCAGAGGATATGCTTGCTATTGCGACATTCCTCTGGTTGGCAATGAAAAGAAGAAAGGAAATTAAGTCAAAATTAAGGGTCATATGGCAACAATAGATACAGTCTAGCAGTAGGTATCCTCCTGATGTCTTTGTGAATATTGTGGGGGAACCCAAATATGTATACACAATTTTATGAAGCCTTAGATAAACATGTGTTTGGTCTATTTGAGATATTGTTTATATTGCATTATATTATACATTATAGGATAACATGAGATGGATACTCAATAAAGATTTTTCTGCCCTGGTCCTGGTTTGGTTTAAGGGAAACTTTTGTTTAATCTTTACTTAACTTTTAAGCAGATATTAATTTATTTCTGTAATCTGTAATTTCTGTATCTTTTGTTTGTTTATTTGTTTGTTTTGTTTTGTCACTTTATATGCGGACTATGGCGAAAGCTAAAGTCGTCAATAAATTCATTCATTCATGTCAAATGTGATGATATTATGATCGCTATTGGCTAGTGGCTCCGCCACAGTTACTCCTTGCACCAGGTCCTGCGTGCCACTCAGGATTAGATCTAGAATAGCTCCTCCTCACGTTGGTTCAAGAACCAGGTGTTCTAGGAAGCGGTCATTTAGGGCATCCAGAAATTTGTCCTCCACGGCCCGCCCTGAGGAACCATTCCCCCAATAAATATTAGGGTAATTGAAGTCACCCATTATTATTATGTTGCTGACTTTAGTAGCCTGTGTAATCTCTTTTAGCATTGCTTTATCAGTCTCTCTCTCCTGGTCTCTCTTTACCAGAGAAGGGGAGGGAGAGAGTTTGCGTGGACAGGATAGGCTCGCTGACGGAGTAGCCTGGGGAGAGGCTGAAGCTGCTGCACCCACAGCCATGTGGAGAGACTGAGGCCACAAGGAGGAGAGAGACAACTTAGACAACAAGACGGGCCTGGGCTCTTGGCAATGAGGTCAGTGGATCCCAGGCGACAGGAGCATCAAGTGCCCTCGCTCCAGTTCCAGTTTGTGAGGAGGCGGTTGGAGGCAGCAACAGAGGCAAGAGGGTTGGTGGTGATGGGGCTGGTTTCAGAGGACCCCGTAGGAGTATGCCAAGTCGGGGGCGGAAATTGGTGTTGGACTGGGGGGTTGGTTGTGCCCAGCCTCCCCAGAGACTATGTATGGGGGTGTGTGGTGCTCTGCTCCCCTGTAGAAGGACTTGGTGGGGGACATGCCTTGCTCACCCCCCCTTGTGGATTTTGCAGCTGGGGGCATATGCGATTGCCCCCCTTCCCCTTGAAGACTCTGGGGGGGTGTTCTGTGCCTCCCATTTGGGACCCTGTGCAACAGGCTGGGGGATGCTCCCTGCCATTTAACAGCTGGGGAAGGTTGCCGGCATCTTCCCTCCCAAGAACGGGGTGGGGCTGGAGGAGGCTGGGTTCTGGTTCGCCCCTCAAATGCAGGGAGCAGTCGGCGGCTGTGCTGAAGTGACATGTCCTTCGGCTGGGTCTGGCACCTGGGACCAGCAGACGGAGCCAGTGTAATCAGTATTTGGAGGGAGGGGGAGGGATATGTGTATATTGCCCATGAGAGAACTCTCCCTCCTTGTGAGAGCAGGAGGGCTGAGAGTGGGCCTCCCCCTGGTGGCAGAAGGGTGGGGGTAAGGAAGTAGTTAAGGCAGGACCTCTGGTATTATCTGTGAGTATATATGTGAGGACTGCT
The DNA here is from genome assembly GCA_003113815.1 of Sphenodon punctatus. Taxonomy (NCBI): domain Eukaryota; kingdom Metazoa; phylum Chordata; class Lepidosauria; order Sphenodontia; family Sphenodontidae; genus Sphenodon; species Sphenodon punctatus. Next base: position 179,246 of record QEPC01012623.1, on the reverse strand, counting down.
AGATTGATGAATGATGCAGTTATTATTGTTTTGGGAGAGGGTAGTATTATATTGTATAATTATATAAGGGTTGTTACTTTGGGGGCTGTTATTGCTGTAATTATAATGATGTTTATGATGATGTCTTATGCTTATTATGTGCTCCTGTGTATTATACTGTTTGTGAGACACCTCAAGCCATTTTTTAAATGGGAGAATGAGGGCTATAAATTAAAAGTGAAATGAAATGAAATGAAAAAGGTCAGGGGGATGATAGTATAGCCCTACTGTGATACTCTTCCCCTTTATACCTGGAATTTCTATCCATAGAGATTCTAGGGAATGCCCCTAGATTTGCCCAATCATCATCTTGTGTTGCTCAGAGAGGAATCTATAATCCTCTTTGAAAAAGTATCCCAGAATGCAGGTCATCAGTGTCTAAGTAATACCCTTGAGCCAAGGAGATCTCTCCCTAGGAGACATCCCAAGGTCATCTAAATAACGTATCTTAAGCAATCAAGTGGAAGAAAGGGCCAGAATTTTTGCCCAATATTTAATCACTGCAAATTTAGCTGTTACTAATAAGTCGTTAATTACTGATTTCAAGCATGGAAGGTGGGAGACCCAATAAGGAAAAAAGAATTGTGTTAAGTGGTCTATTTATATCTGTATTGACTGCAGACCCCCAAATAGCCGCTCCATACAATATGCTTGAACAAACTTTTGTATCAAATACTTGGACAGCAGACATTGGGAACCTTCTTTCACAAGAAACAAAAAAATCTCTAAACGACTCTAGTAATCAGGACAAACAGAGTTGATGTACTTAAAGTGATGCAAGCAATAAAAGGAGGAAGCAAAAATTACACCGAGATCTATACTCAGTAACTAGTTGGTTTGGCCCAATTCTCCAAGCAAGTCTTTGAATTTCTTCCCCAGCACATGATTTTAGTTTTACTATATTTGATACTCAATTGGTCACATTCACAAACAACAGGAAAAGAGTTAAGGTTCCTTTGCAGTAGGGGTGTGCACATCATTTTCGTTATATTGATAACAATAACAATATCCTCGTTTTTATTATCGTTATTGCAATAACGATAGCCAAGGTAAATAATGAAATCAATAACAATAGCGATAGTTGTTATTGATTTTGTTATTGCCTGGCAGGTGTTTTTTGGAAGGAAATTTCAAGAGGGGAGTAGGGAGCAGGCATGCCGCATCTCAGAGCAGGAAACCATGTTGAACTCTTAAACTGGGCCTGTAATGGGAGGGGAAGGACCTGATGGATGTAATCGCTGGCCAATGAGCAGTGCAAGCAGGTCCCAGGCAGTTGAATAGCACTATGTGATTGGTCCATGCCTCCTGCCTCCCAGAACCAATCATGGGGGCTCTGCGGAGGGCACTGAAACCCTTTATGACGCAGGGGCAGGCTGTTTGACTCTTGTTCTGTGTTAGCTCTTGCTGTATCATATTGCTTTTACAGAACTCTGGTGCTTGCACTGAAATCTTTTCCAGACCTCAGTGTTATACCTTACCTTTCCTTATACCCTTTATTTTACCTTTTCCCTTACCCTGTCTGTCTCCCCCTGTCCATAGATAGATAGATAGATAGATAGATAGATAGATAGATAGATAGATAGATAGATAGATACTAGGCTTTTATTATACATATTAGCATTAGAGCATATGAATAGGATAGATACCTAGATAGAACACACAGCAGATAGACCTTTACTGATATAGATACCTAGGGTGAAAACAGACATGACGCTAACCACTCTTTAACCGCCCTTGGTGGTTATTTATGCATAATGCAGGGCTCCATAGGGCACCAATACAGCCCTGCAACATGCATAAATAACCACCAAGGGTGGTTAAAGGGTGGTTAGCGTCATGTCTGTTTTCACCCTTAGATAGGAATATATTGCATATAGTATAGGTTATTAGGTATAGGTTTAGGTTAGACAGACATTAGTAATTTTTCATATTTTCATTGTGCACTTATTACTACTGCATTATAATGAGACAGGGAGGAAGGAGTTTAACTTCTGAGAAGTCTGGGGCAGTTGTCGGCACTTCTGCCACTGGTGGCAACCCACAGCAGAAATGATACCAAAAACAAAATCTTTGTTATATGCTCAGAATCGATACTGATACCAAAAATAAATAATGAAATTTCATTATTAAAGACAATGAAAATGACAGTTTTTAATAACGAAAAATGAAAATGAAAAACAACATTGGTCCCTGGTGCTCACCCCTACTTTGCAGTCTGATAAGCATTCTGGAAATCAGCACAGCATCACATCAGTATGGAAGCAGAAAGAAAATGCAGAGGATAAAAAGTAGAGATGTCAATCTTTTTTAACAAATTGTTAACATATAGGTTAAATAGTAAAGGGGCCAAAATGCAGCCCTGACTGACTCTATTAATCCTAAATTAGTTCGTCAGCTGACCCTGCAAACCATATCTCACTTTGGCCCATGAGCTCTCAAGATACGCAATTATCAATTTTAAAAGACCTGGTTCAATACTCAAATTAAACAACTTCCTAACAAAAGATAGGCCTGTTCAGAGAATCAAAGGCAGCGGAAAAATCAATAAAAGTGCAGAAAAGCGTAGACCTATGGACTGTAGCTTATTTATATTGCAGGTACTAAAGAGGAAAGATGTGATCTAATGCTGAAAACCCTTGTCTGACGCCCACCTGACCCTCCAACAGAATACTTGCGCTGCCAGCGCTCAGGGAGCAGTCACCTAGTAGCTGTTTGGTTGATGGTCTCTGTCAGCAGAGTATTCCAAACAGTCACGAGGTCATCGAGCGGACGGTTGTCGAACTCAGCTCAGTTTATAGTGGAGCAAGGGAAAAAAAGCAGATTTTCAAAGGGATATTAGGTAACCAGTATTGGAAAACACTAGTGTTCACAACTGGAACACACTTTCCCTTAGTGCAGTGGTTCACAAACTTTTTGTGGCTGTGTATCAAAGATGGAATTTTAAAAGCAGTCCAAGGGATTTGAACCATGGTAGCTGTCGGTTTTGTGAGACCATTGGCAAAATGTTTAAATGGACCCTTAGGTTTTATACACAAGTAGCCTAGACCTGGGTAATTTGGTATTTGTCTCACCATTTCTAAAATGCAGTAATAATAGCCATAGGGCCCTAGGACGCTACTTCTGGATTTCAGCACAAAGCTGATATCCCTTGAAAATCCTAGTCTTAGCTATTTTTAAGATTGCTATGCTACAGTGGTGCAGTGGTATGTCTGAGGGCTGACTTGTAATGGGATGTTGGTTTATATCTGTGGTAGTGCTGGTTTATATCTTGGTGGGAGTGCCAATTTGTTCATGTTCCTCTAATGTGATGGTGGAAGGGCACAGGGAGGGAGGCTGCAGATGCAGTGGTGAAACTGGGGTCAATTTGTTGGAGAAAGGTTTGTTGCCAAGGAGACTCTCACGTGTGTTTTCTCCTTGACCCATTATGAAGTGAGCCGCCATCTTGGGACTGCAGTCTTGGGTAGACCTTGAAGTGGAGTGAACAAGTAAGGTTACTTGCTTGCTTGTTTGCTCCTGAAGACTCAGACAATGTGATTGGTGGCAGCTAGGAACAGGAAGTGGCTAAGAACTTGGAAGGTGAGTCTGGAAGGCAACTGGGCAGTGTGGCAGCAACACTAGTATCTGAGAAGCAAGGGAGCTGACTAGCTAGAGGTGTGTGGCTGGCATTCCTTTTCTCCCCTTCACCAGAAGGTGGGGGCAGTCCCCCACCTTTTGCAATTTTTAAAGGGATTATGACATTTACTAGCCCTTTCTTCCTCCCACCTGTTTTTAGGCTCTGCTTGTTCACGCACCCCATTCCACCAGCTCTGTGAAAGATATTCCTTGGAGCTTTTAATGGAAGGGAGGGGAGGGAAAGATTTCACACCAGAAGTACTAAAATCAAATTGTATATTTTCTTTTGTCACACTATGAAAATGAGTTTAAAATTGTTCTACACATGTACTATTATTCAATCTATATTCTACTTATTATGCTGGGTAACATACACACACACACACACACACACACACACACACAGGGATGGAGGGTGAGGGGGGACACAGACAGCTTACAACAAACAACACAGGGAGGGGTACAAAACCGAAATGAAACCTAAATCAATCTAATCCTACTCTAAATAAATCCAAAAACAGGGGAAGGGAATCAGGGATGGAATATATAGTGGGAGGAGGGAAGGATTCAATGGAGGGTAGGGAGAAAGAACACAGGGAGGGGTAAAAAATAAAAATATCACCTAAATCTATCTAATCTAATATAAATAAATGAAACTATGAAGGTAAATGTGTGGAAATGGGTGAAATAGGAGGAGAATGGCAATGGATTGGGAGGAACACAAACTGCTCGGAGAGGGAGACTTCTGAAAACGCCTGCTGACAGGATCAGTGGCTAGCTCAGAAGGAGTTGGAAGGGAGGAGGGCAATGACTTTTATTACTTGCTGCGCCTGCCTTACCACAAACCCCATTGGCTCTGTGCAGCCTAGTCCATGGCCAATCACAGACTGCCAAGACAGTGGACTGAGGAAAAGAGGGATGGTGTTTGGGCAGGCTAGCTGCTAGTTCAAGCCTCTCCACCCCTGGTGCCAGGAAATCTGCTCCGCAGCTGACACACACACACACAGCCCCGACACCCCCCGGGCCTGCCAGTCACATTTTCCCCACCCGAACACAGCCAAACACAGCCAAACTGTCTGGAGTTTTTCACGTTCAGTTCAGGCATTCGGTTCAGCCATCTTCTGTACTAGCTGAGTTCAGTCCGAACTCCGAATGTCCAAACTGCGTTGGCACATCCCTTGTACTTGCACAGTACAAGGGATTTCAATATTGGAGGCAAATCCAAACAGCTGAATGATGACACTGACTGCTTGTGGGACTTATGTGGAGTTGAGCTCAATGGTTCCTGCAGTGTTGGCAGGAGGTGGAGATGGAGAGGAGTTTGTGTGGTGTTGTTTACTGCTTGTGACTGTCTGTTTTTCTCCATGAACATTTTAGACCCTGCTGAGAACAGGCTAGGCAAAGCTGTCTAGATCCTGGGACACAACAGATGTAACAAGACCAGAAATGACACGGACTGGTGGTGAGAGTTCCCAGCTGAGGGTTTGAACTGGAGCACTGAGAGTGGGTGGAACAGCAGAGAAAGAATAGTGGGGAGTGAGGTAATTGCAGGATTCTTGCAATGGGGGCATGAATAACCTAGCAGTAGTGCTCTGGCCTTGACATGAAGACCAAGCAGGACTGTGAGAAACGCTGAGGCCATTTTTGAGGGCCTAGCTAATGTGGATGGATATGCAAGAGCACATGCTGTGGATATTGAGCTTTGAAACTAGTTTGCCATACAGGGCTAAAGGAGGATGCCAAGTGAGCAGTGTGAAGATGGTTTAGTGAATATGGTAAATAGCTAGGCAGCATTGCCTGATTTCCCAGCCAGTTGCACTAGTATACAGCGAATGGGGTGCATTCATTTATGGCAGGGATGGAATCCTGCCTTCAGAGTAGTTTGGTAGTGTTGTGGGGAATACTGGAATGCCAGTCTGGGGTGGAGGTGGGGAGGAGTCAGCCAAGTAAAGTTACGACGCTTTGTGGTGAATCCAGTGCTACAAGTAAAGAGGAAAGTTTACAGAATGGGAAGGAAAATGACTCGAGGCATCTCATTAAGAGATGCGGGAGTGGGGCAAGCTGCTCAGCGCATGTATGACCCACAGCTTTGGTCCCCCAAGGAAGGAGGGGAAATGCACTGCCTAGATGCAATAAGAGTGGTCCCTGAGGTGTCAGTACCTCTCCACATCCTCCTGACTCGATTGGGGTCTAATGGGAAATCCCCAACAACCGTAAATCGTTCTAGGACAGGGGGAAGTCTGAGCCCCAGGAAGGGATATTGCCTGAGGGGTTGGGTTTTCCAGCAAATCCCTGCAATGCTATGATTGCATGGTTATTGGACTTGGAGGTGTAAGGAGAAATTTCTCCCTAGACTGGTTCTTTCCATTTAATAAAGAGTTGTGGCCATTTAAACCCATAACTGTGTTCTTGCCTTCTATCATCGATGCATCAACAATGCAGTATCTCTAAGTGTGTATTATCTTTGCTTTTACCACCATCCGAAGAAGCAAAGCATATTTACCATCGAAGAAGACCCCAGTATAAAAATAGTTTTTAAAGTCAAAGACACAAGTCCAACATGCATAACATGGGACTACCCTTGGTGATGGCTCGGAAACTGCAGCTGGTGCAGAATACAGCAGCCCATCTTCTGGTAGGACTGGGCCACTGGAAGTATATTACACCAGTGCTCCGCTCTCTGCACTGGCTGCAGGTGGTTTTCCAGGCCCGATTCAAGGTGTTGGTTTTGACCTATAAAGCCCTAAACGGCCTAGGCCCTCCCTATCTGTGGGACCTCCTCACTCCCCAGGAGCTGGATCGACCCCTGCAGTCATCTGGGGACACCCTGCTCAAGGTCGCCCGAATCTTCCGGGGGGCCACGCAGGGGAGGGCGTTCTCCGTGACCACACCATGACTGTGGAACTCCCTTCCGGTGGTGGCCCAGTTGGCCCCAGATCTCCCCTCTTTTGGAGAAGTTGTAAGACCTGGCTGTTCTGCCAGGCATTTGGCTGGGGAGATGGGTGAGGGGGTGGAGGGTTTTTTTGGGTATGGGATTATTTTCTTTTCCTCCTTTTAGTTGTTTTAATTGTTGTTTTAATGTTGTTTTGCGAATTGTAAACTGCTCTGAGCTGCCTGTGACAGGAGGGGTGGGGTAGTAAAAGTTTGAAATATATATATATATATATATAAGCAAAACAGTTTCAATATTGTCCTTTCATCCACAATGCAAGACCTGGCTGTTCCGCCAGGCTTTTTGTGAGGGAGATGGGTGAAGGGTGGGTAGGATGTGAGCTAGGGATGAGGGTGTTGTAAGTTGTTTTTTTTTACTTCTCCTGACATCCCTTATTGGGATTGGAGGTTCTTATTGTGTTTTATTTTTATTATGAATTTATTGTTTTATATTTATTGTACTTATATTATTGTATTTTTTATTTTATTTTTATAAATTGCTAGCTGCCCTGAGCTGCTTTGCAGGAGGGGTAGTGTATAAATTATGCAAATAAATAAATAAATAAATAAATATTGTTTTTGTTCCACTGACGGAAGAAGTCTGAATGAGGTCATTAGGATGGAATGAAAGAAAACTGTACAAAGTGACTAAGTTTTAAAGCCAGCTGAAAAGTAAACATATGACGCCTCTGTAGCCTTGTGATTAGGGACAAGAAGGATCCTAGGTTCTTTTCTTTCATTCAGTGACTCATCATGTAACCCTAGGTCAGTCACTTAACCTCTGTTTGCCTCAGCAAACTCAGCTGGAAAATAGGGTGAAAGATGCAGGTTCTTCCTATAACGCAGAGGATTTATAGGAGCAGAAATTCTCAGAGTAAATGCATTACAACAAAATGCTAAATTTAAAAACTTTAGACATGAAAATACAAATAATGTGGATTTAATTGCCACTATGGGTTTAATTCTGTTTATAATTCTTTTCTTGGGTTGCCTTATTGTACTCATCTGCGACCTATACAAATATGCCAATATATAGTATTCCACCAAAACCATGTCTTTCATAGAAGCCATGCTTTCCCTAGATTTCTGAACTAAGACCCTTTTTAAATGGATGCGCCCCCCCCCACGTATGCGGGAAGGTGGATGGGTGGGGGGGGGTGTCTGTGTGACTGCCGCAGCAGGTGAGTGGGGGTGCGTGCATGCTCCCATGCTTCACCAACGCATGGAGGCACTGGATAAAATGAAGGTGCCTCCATGCATGGAGAAGGATGGAGGTGGGTGGGCATCCATATAACAGGCCACCCACCCACCACGGCACCCACCCATCCCCCCACGCTCACCTATTCCCCCCCCCACGCACTTGCAACCATTTGAAAAGGGCCTAAGTGTTTGCTAAGAGACACTGTGAGAGCTGACCAGCTGTTGAGGGGCAAGATTCCCAGCTTATGTAAATCAGTACAGTTTCCATGAAATCAAGACAGCAACACCCATTAGACAAAATGACCTCTCCTCTCTGGGTGCAATCCTCCTTGTTCTAGCACTGGAACAAGACCCACAGAAGTGAATGGGACTCTCATTGCTACTAAGGCCCTTTTCACATGGGCACGGGTGCATAGGGGGAATGGGGGCGGTGCGTGGGGATGCATTGGTGCCCGTTGTTCTGTGTGTGGGTGCTTGGTGGAGGTAGGTGGTTGGTGGAGGTGCGGGAATGGCCATGTATCCCCACACACCACCCGTGGCATTCCCACAGGCACCCACTGATCCCCCTCACACCTGCTGCGGTGTTCGCAAGGGCACCCCCCCCACACGTCCGTGTGAAAACCACCTAAGATCTAGGGTAAGTGTTAAACAGCTAGAGGATCAGACTGTATGTCTTTCTGCTAAAAACCATATAGCTTTAAAAGCCAAATACCATATGCTCCAGATCTTGAGTTTCTTTTACAGATAGTAGAAGCTTCTATTTTATACTTCTTGAAATCATAGTGCAAGTTTTGGAATACAAAAATAAAAGAAATCTCTCAGAAAATATAACAAGTCAACAAAAAATCTGCAAAACTTTGTGACGCTAATATCAAAGCTGCCATTTAAAATCTACAATTTGGCTGTCCATGACAACATAGCTCACAATTGTTTTTTCTAATCAAAATGATCACCAGAGCTCTGACGGCACACAATAAAAATGTACAGCTCTTTTCTCTGTATCGGACAGCAGATCTATAGATTGCTTAGACAGGCTGTCAGAACACAGGGCTAATGACACATGAAACGTGAAATGTTGGATGGATTATGAAATAAAATGGGGTGGGAGGGGAATTCAGATTCTTTTAAAGTTCAGAATGTCGACCAATTAAACTTCCTGTTTAGCTGTTGAGACAAAAAGCCACACAGATCTTTATGCTGTCTCAACAGAAGAAGGGTTTAGTTTTTGGAGTTTTGTTTCCTTTCCCTTGCCGGCACATTGTGGATGCAAAAGGCTGGGTAGAGAGAATGGTGGAGGTACAGGAACAGCTAAGGGGTCTCAATCAGATAAACTGACATCTGTGACAGATAGCTCTCTTACACTGGAGTCACGGAACCTTGCGCGCCTTTCTCACGGGAATGATCTGCAACGATTACAGTATCTCTAATGCAACTCGTAACATGCAGTTTGAGACTCATTCACAGTCTGAAACAAGATCACATTTACAGTGAAAAGCCCGTCTTAAATAGCTTGGAGCCTGAGGTCAGTTTTCCTTATCACTACACTCCTATAGCCTTAATCAGGTGTTTTATTTATTAGAAGTTCAAACATAGTCTCAATGAATGGCCATTCATTATCCCCCCCACCCAACCCCCAACCTCCATTTTGCTACTTTCTAGTCCACACAAACATGGCTGCATCATGTCATCAAATACTGGTTTTTAATTTTTTAAGGAGGGGAGGGGGGGAAGGTGCACATTTATAAGAAAGGATAGATGATATTATCTTAGTGTTAATAGGTTTGTCGAGATGGCATATCAAAACAAAGTCATGAGCTTTACAATTAAGATTTGCATATATCAAAATGCATCTGCACAGCAATTAGAATAGGTAACAAAAATACATCCCTAATTCTTCATAATGCACTCCATGTGAGTTGCCACTATTAGAGATGTCACTTACGTCTTATATCTGCAAGCATGATGCAAGGAACGATGGACATTTTATTTCCCAGGCTCTTCATTAAATTGTCTGGTTTATAGTAAGGTAACAAAGAATAAAAATAGACGTGACCTGGGACTACTCTGGCCCACTGTGGTCCAGGACCCACCGCCACACATTGGCCTGCTACTGTCCTGAGATGGGTGGGTGGCTGGCCTGGAATGCATCCTCCGGAAAATCTCTGAGGCGCAGCTTGGGCCAAAACCTGCCCAACTGCGCCAATCTGGGTCATCACATGTGTTAGGCCCTGTCTACTATTATTATTATTATTATTATTATTATTATTATTATTATTATTATTATTATTATTATTATTATTATTATTATTGTAGTAGTAGTAGTAGTATAGCGCCAGCTGTGTACCCGACGCTTTACAGAACAATAAGATAGATGCGGTCCCTGCCTATGGCTTACAATCTAATAGACACGAAGGGGGGAGTCAGGGAATGGGAACATAGGGAGAGACAAGGGATAAATAACATTCAAGCAGATGCAAAGTCTCAGGTGCACGTGCTTGGCTTGGTTGCAGTCAGGCAGGAGTCTGTAGGGAGGACAGACAGTAAATAGTGAGAGGAAAGTTCTAACAGGTATTGGGAAAGGCGGCGAGGAAAAGGTTGGTTTTGAGGAGGGATTTGAAGGTGCGGAGGGAGGGGGCAAGGCAGATGTGGACAGGGAGGGAGTTCCAGGCATGGAGGGCAGCAAGGGAGAAGGAACAAAGATGGTTAGGGGAGCAGGGGAGACAAGGGAGAGCGATGGAGGGGACAGAGGAGGAGCAGAGAGTACGTACAGGAGTGTGTAAGGAGATTAGGGCTGAGAGGTAAGGGGGAGCCAGGTTGTGAAGGGTTTTGTAAGTGAATATCCGGAGTTTGTGAAGGATGTGTTGGGGAAGGGAGAGTCAATGAAGGGAGGAGAGGAGATGCTGCACATGGTCGAAGCGACGGGCTGAGTGGATGACACTAGCAGCGGAGTTTTGGATGGAGATAAGGGGGGACAGGTGAGAGTGGGGGAGGCCAGCCAGGAGGAGGTTGCAGTAGTCAAGGTGAGAGATGACCATGGCATGAACAAGGGTTTTGGCTGAGGAGACAGAGAGAAAGAGGCGGATCCGAGCAATGTTATGGAGGACAAAGCGATAGGACTTGGCAACAGAGTCGATGTAATGTTTAAAGGAAAGGTGAGTGTCGAAGTAGGGATGTGTGAACAAATCGAGGTTCAGAAGTTTGGTCGTTCGGTTCAGTCGCCGAGTTCAGGTTCGGTCATTCAGTTTGGTCACTGAGTTTGGGTTCGGTCATTCGGTTCAGTGACGTTCGGTTCGGTTCAGCCATTTGGCAATCGGTTTCAGTTTCGGTCTAGCTATCGTGTAGTTCCGTGATCACATCAGAAGTCAGAAACCAGACATTTGAGTGTGTGTGGCGCTTGTGTGGGGAGAGTGTGTGTGTGTGTGGCTGGCTGGTGTTTGGTTCTGTTTTGGTGTGTTTTGGCTGTGTTGTGTGTTAGTTTAACTGTGTTGGTTTGGCTGGTTCGTGAGTTGGTGTGGGTGACTGTTTGTTTGCTGTTTGGCTGTGTGTTTGTTTGGGGGGGAAAATGAAGAGGGTACAGATTAAACATCGGGCCTGGGGGAAGGTTCAGGTGGCAATCCCGGAGCTGGTGGTGGATGAGGAGGAAGAGGTTCCTGCCACTGCTGCACCTTTGGTGGTGTAGGAGGAGGAGCAAGAGCCAGCAGGCACAGGAGGTGCTGCCACTGCTACCAGGTTTGTAAGCTTTTTTTTTACTTTGAAGACAAAAAGAATACTATCCTTTAGTATTTAGCTCACTGGTGTGCAGGTGAATGCGTGGGTGGTGGGCAATCAGGCACCAGCAGTGGGCATCAGTGGGTGGCAGCAGATGTCTGCCACAGAGAGAGAGGGTACTGTAGTGTGGCGGGCTCTTCCAGCAGTCAGGCATGAGAACCCCACCCAAACATGTGCCAGGCTATCAAGGGTCTCCACTCTCCAGTTGCCATCCCTACACACCCCCAAATAAGGGCAGGATTTGCACGTGCCGGCCAGGATCTTTCCAGTTGCCATTCATAGCGTCCCAAGGAGGCCAAGGAGGGCAGGATTTGCACATGCCAGCAAAGGTCTTTTCATTTGCCATCACTACTAGCACCCCAAGGAGGGCAGGATTTGCATGTGCCAACAAGGGTTTCTCCATTTGCCATCACTAGAATCCCCTACTAGCACCCCAGGGAGGGCAGGATTTGCATGTGCCAGCAAGGGTCGTTCCAGTTGTCATCCCTAGTGCCCCAAGGTGGGCAGGATTTGCACGTGCCATCCAGGGTCTTTTGGATTTGCACATGCCAGCCAGGGTCACCATCTTCTAGTGCCATCCCTAGCACCCCAAGGAGGGAGGACTAGAGGCATCATCATAAATGCATGATATTACTTAGGTGTTGTTTATGTGGTCCTGTTTCAGAGAGGGTGAGGAGGAATCGAATGCCGGTGCTGGTGCCAGTGCACACTGGAAACTGAGGCGGAGGTCGCCAGTGCCACCCCCAGACAGCTGGCGGACAAGGTCCGATGTCTAGTGGTGGTATGAGAAGGCGAATGGATTCACCATCTGCACGGTAAGGCATGGGGGCTGGAACAACAGGGAATGGATTGCCCTATGACCTGGTAGGAATGGAAGTCCCCTGCAGAGAGAGATTGGCCACCCACCCACCCACTTGTGGAGAGAGAATGCAGGCAGTGCTTGACATGCCATTGGTCTGACACAGCATGGCACTGCTTATGTTCCTATCTTTTTATGTTCTTTAGATCTGCTGGAAAAGATTTAAGAGGGCCAGAGGGGGAGCCACATCGGGGGTCATTGCCCATGTGGAGAAACTCCATGGAGAGAAAGATAGGTGGCAGGACTCTGGCAAAGCCATGGAACTTGAGCATCAGCACCAGAAGATGGGGGGAGGCAACGCAAAAGAGATGCCATTAAAGCCCTTCCCCCTCCTCCAGCTCTGATGTGGAGTCCCCAGGGCCCTGGGAGTCTGCAGTGGCATGAGCCTTTCAGGCCAAGGTGGAGATGCCCACCTGGGACTTTGTGGTTGGCCTACAGAAGCAAGCATCCACCATGGAGAACCGACTGGTGGATGGTTCCAGGTGGTTGAGAAGAAGGTGGAGGCATACTCGCAGTACGTCTCCAAGTATGTCTTCACCAATATGGCCGACCTGGAACTCTTCCACCAGTCAGTCTCCAAGTGGCAGGCGACGTGGCAGGGACTGTTGAATATGCTGTTCAACACGGCTACCAAATGCCGGCGGTGTGATGCCCCCTGCCCCTAGCTCACGTGCACCGCTTCTGCCTTTCCCCCAAGTTCTGGAGGGCAGGCCCAAAGACTGAGTAGAGATAAGTTTCCTTTCTAGTTTAAAATGTTATGTTTTTGTTTTATAATGTTGTTGTTTTGTTAATAAAAGTTATATTTGTTGTTATTGTTACAAGCTTTGTTTTAACTCTCCAATCTTTTATCCCTCTGTCCTGAAGTTCTGGCTGGCAGGTGTCAGAATCTCATACAGCTTGTCGATCCCTACCAGCAGGTTCGGATCCTGGGGGTGGTTTTGGACTCAGGCCTCCGTCTGGTTCTGCAGGTGGAGGAGGTGTCAAAAGCCGCCTTTTGCCAGCTATATCTGGTGCGGAGGCTGCATCCATACATCTCCAGACCCGACCTGGCCACCCTCATCTATGCCTTCATCACCTTGAGGCTCGACTACTGCGATGCGCTCTACGTGGGACTTCCCTTGACTCTGGTTAAGAGGCTGCAGCTTGTGCAGAATGCGGTGACCTGTCTCCTTACAGGGATGGGACAGTGGGAGCACATAACACCTGTGCTCCGAACTCTTCACTGGCTGCCGATAGTGTGGGGCCAGGTTTGAGGTTTTGGCACTGGCCTATAAATCCCTACACAGTCTGGGCCCCTCATACCTCAGGGACCGCCTCACCCTCCGTGTCTCAGAGCGATCTCTTAGGTGTGCTGGGGGCACCTTCTTGGAGGTCCTCCATGTTAGGTGGGGGACCACAATGGAGAGGGTGTTCTCGGTAGCTGGGCTGCAGTTCTCGAATTCCCTCCCAGAGGAAGCCTGTCTGGCAACAGGCCTGTTGGCATTTCGTCGGGCCTGTAAAACCTAGCTATTCACCAAGGCCTTTGGGGGGGGAGTGGGGGAGGGTGGGTTAGAAGGTTGTGTTTTTTTTGCGGCTTATTTTATGTGTTTAGTTTTAATGGTTTTACGGTTGAGTTAGTTTTATGGGGGGAAGTTTTTATTGTGGGGAATTTTTTTTGTACACCACCCCAGGATGCCTTGGCATGAGGGGGCGGTTCATAAATATTTATAATAAATAAATAATAAATAATAATAATAAAATGGCCACCACAGCTGCTCTGCACATGCAAAGCTCTTTTCAAAGATGGTGCCAGCAACATCACTGTCATTTTGGAAAAAAGAGGTCATTTTGTAAATATGCATTACCAGGATGAACGTTGTACATGGTAAGTAGTACACTGTAAATTGATATATGGTCAAAGTAAATCATGGTAAACAGTATTCACAGTACCTGGTAATAACAGTAACTGGTAAATTGAGAAAATTATTGACCGAGAAAGTGTTGAGAACAGACATTTTCTCGATTATCGATTCTCACTAAAAATGAATTGAGAACCGTGGTTCTCGGGGAGAATCAAGAAAAAATTGAGATCAAGTTCCAGCCCTAGTGATCTCCCTGTAGGAAGGAGGCCTTGCCCAGTCCCACCCTGCAGCTGCAGCAACCCTATTGGAACTTTGGTCTCTGGCCTTTGTTCCTCAATTCTCTGTGTGTGATCTCTTTGTGAGAAGGGGGGCTTGTCCAGCCTCACTCCCCAGCTGCAGTGACCCAATTTGAATTTTGCACTCTGGACATCCGTCCTGTTCACGTAATGACAGGGGGGTGGAGGGGAGGAGAGTGCAGTCATTTTAGTTATTTGGTTATTTGATTATTTTGTTTATTTGTTTTCAGTATTTCAGTTGCTTTTGTGGTGTTACTTAATTTTAATCATTGATCAACACTACAAAAATGACAAAAATTCCAAAAATAACTCTTCAGAAGTCACCAAATACCAAAAACAACCAACCAAAATGAATGAAATAAATGAAAAAACCCCAAAAATATTCAAAGCAAATATTCATTTAATCCTTTTTGTCAGAACAGAAATGAATAGCCCAAATTCAATGAATTTGGTATTCATTTTGAATATTCATTTCAGTTCTAATTCTGACAACATGAAACTTCCCACCATGCAGTAGCCATGAGGTAGGAGGTGGAAGAGCAGCTTGTGATGGTGTCTGAAAGCCTCCTAAGACACCAGGTGCCACATTAAACATCTACAAAAAACTGACATTAAAAAGGTGAAAAATAAATAATAATGTTAGATGTGAAGCTCCTGATGTAAGGTATTTGAGAAAGATCTGGGCATCCACTTCTGTGCTTATAGCTTTATTGCACAACTTACTGAGAATAGATCTCAATTATCTGAGATTTTCAGGGACATCCCTAATTTGACACCTCTCTTGTTCCAGTCATGGAAAACTGCTGCAGAATCCCATGAGGGATAATTCATTGTTCTAGGAGGGAATGAATCGAATTCTCCAGCCTTAAAAAGCCAGATGGATTTCTCCAGGCATTCTCAAAGTCTGCTGTTTGCCCTGCTACCTCCCCCACCAACTCTGAAAATGTCCTAGCAGTGCTCAGCCTACATGCAGCACCTCCTCCCTCCCTCCCCCTGCCCTGGAGTCCAGGGGCCATGTTCAACTGACCCTCATGACTCCATGGTAGCTACACCCCTGAATAGGAACTGTAATGGAAACTCTAGTCTCTTCATACCTCACATTTCCATCTATTAAATGGGGGTCACAGCATTTTCCTATGACCTCAGAGAGGCATTGGGAGGATGGATATGCTAACCATGGCTATGGTTTCAGGTACTTGGCTATAAATATCTAAGTTACATATTACAACTCACTCTTCCCCTACATTTTTTACCTTCACAGTTTGTTTCACTATTTTTTATTGTTCAGTTTGGGTTTTAATCTTATAAAGATTGCATTTGCATTCATACTGCAATAATCTCACTGTGCAAAAAGTGTGCAATTATTGCAGGATTGGGCCGCTTTTAGATGAGACAAATCTCCTGCATTCAGGCCGTTGAAACCACGAGTAAAACTTCTATGGGTGATATGTTGCACATTCACAAACTCACGCAATAAGGACGTGGATTGATTGTCTAAACTAAAGATGCATGAGATCATAGAAGTTTGCACCAGGGACCCATTACAGCTGTACACAAGGAACCCATGTTGTTATTGATTTCCATTTTTATTATTTAAATATTTCATTTTCATTTTCATAAATATCAAAATTTCGTTTTTGTTTTGCTTTCATTTTTGCTTTCTATTGGTTGAAATGGAAAACACATTTTTGTCTGTAATGTTTTTGTTCTTCATTATATTTGGATTAAACTTAGAGCGAGTGTACTACCAGTAGAAGGCATTATGTGTACCAAATTTCAGAAATATTGGATAAAGGAATCCAATTTTATAAGCAATCAAATTATGTTATGGAGTAATTGTACTACCAATAGAATGCATTCTATGTACCAAATTTAAGAAATATTGGATAAAGGAATCCGATTTTATAAGCAATCAAATTATGTTATTGCAAAAATATGCATACACATTTCTGGGTGTAACTTCTTTGTCTCCCTTCTAATTTGGATGAAACTTGGCAGGTCTGTTTGTACCCCTCCCCAAGTTTACTATTTATGCCAACTTTCAGAAAGATGAGGAAGAGGAGGAGGAGAGCACAGGAGGTGCCAGGTTTGTAAAATTTGTTTTTCTTTATTTAATTTTCCATAGAACTTAGAGGAGTCCTAGGTAGGGAGGGACAAGTAGAGTGTTCTTTAGAGTGAGCAGAGCTGCACCTTATGTGGGCAGGCAGGAAGGCATGAGCAGCAGCAGCACTGATATTAATAGCACCCCAAGATGTGCCAGGGTCTCACTTACAGATAGCACGCCAGAAGAGGCAGGGCTTGTGTGTGTGAGAGAGAGAGGCTCTGACAACAGGAGCAGCAGACATCACCAGGTGGCAGTGGAGGAGCAGGTTGGCAGGCTAGTGGGCATGAGCAGTAACAGCACTGGTATTAGTAGCACCCCAAGACGTGCTGGGGTCTCAACTTGCAGACAGCACCCCACAAAGTGGTGTAGGTGGGAGAAAGGGAAAGAGGTAAGGAGGCAGCAGCACCAATCCATTCAGTTAAAGTCGGAGCTGCTTTGGGCTGGGAAGGACTGGAGGCATTGCCATGAGTACATAATAATATATAGGTGTGATAAGTGCATTATATTATGTAGACTGCTTTTAGATGTGCACGGCAAACATGTGGAATAAAATCACGCCACATGTAAATATCCAACGTGTGGGATTTAGACATGACATTTTGCGTGTTAAAGCCGGTCGAACATTCTTTTAAAGCCACAAATTAAATACCTCAATGTCGAGGTATTTAATTTGTGGCTTTAAAAGAACAAGCAACTGGCTTTAATGTGCTAAATGTTGTGTCTAAATCCCACAAGTGGGATATTTACACGTGGCGTGCTCCTGGCTCTGAACTGGCTGCCTATAAAGCACCGGGACAGGTTCAAGGTGCTGGTTTTAACCTTTAAAGCCCTTCACAGCCTAGGCCCTGCTTATCTGCGGGACCACCTCACTCCCCATGTGCCCGTGCGACCGTGGAGGTCGTCCGTGGGAGACTTTTTGGAGGTTCCCTGGGTGAGGCGGGTGGCCACCGATGTTAGATCTTTTTCGGTGGTTGCCCCTGTGCTGTGGAATTCGCTCCCAGAGGAGGCTTGGCTGGCTCCCACTCTCCTGTTGTTTGGGCATATATGTAAGGCCTGGCTGTTCTGTCAGGCTTTTGGTGAGGGGTAGGGGTGGGGTGGGGGTGAGGATGGGGGCTTTCCCCACATATTGTATTTTTTAATTGTTTTAAAATTTTATATTGTTTTAATGAATGTTGTTCACCGCCCTGGGCTGCCCTGTGGGCAGTAGAGGTGGGATATAAATTTTAAACAAATAAAAAAATTAATAAATAAACTTGCAGACGTCACCCCAGGAGTGGCAGGGCTTGTGTCTGTATGTGTGTGCCAGAGAGAGAGAGAGAGGCCTTGACAGAGGCGGCAGCAGCAGTGGGCATCAACAGGTGGCAGTGGAGGAACAGGTGGGTATGAGTACCACCACCAGCACTAGTAGTATTAACCACAAGACGTGCCGGGTTCTCAGCTTTCAGACAGCAACCCAGGAGGGGCAGGGCTTGTGTCTGTGTGGGTGTGCCAGAGAGAGAGAGAGGATGGGGGGGCTCTGCACCTGTTGGCATCAGTAGGTGCCCACTCTCGCAGAGAGATCGCGCCATGGGACAGTCTTGGAAAGCTGAGGTGTGATATAATACTTGGTTACACTTATTGGTTAGTCATTTTGAAGCCCCAAGTGATGGGGCATCTTCAGCTCGCAGAAAGATCACCTCATGGGGGCAGCCTTGGGAAGTCCTTAAGTGGCAGGTCCTCTTCAGCTTGCAGAGAGCTCTCCCCA
This sequence comes from Sphenodon punctatus, assembly GCA_003113815.1. Lineage (NCBI taxonomy): Eukaryota > Metazoa > Chordata > Lepidosauria > Sphenodontia > Sphenodontidae > Sphenodon > Sphenodon punctatus. Next base: position 160,852 of record QEPC01012623.1, on the reverse strand, counting down.
CATAAGGTTGCCTTGGGAAGCCCTTGAGTGATTGCCAGGGCATAGAGGAGAGGGAGAGCGAGAGCGAGAGTGAGAGAGAGAGAGAGAGAGAGAGAATTAGTGAGTGGGTTCACTTCATTCAGTCATTGTGATTATGGGTGGTTGCAGGTGCAGGCAGGCACATTTGTTCTCTGTCTGTCTCATACTGGTGGGTTTTCCTTTGCTTCTGAATATGGGCATTGAGCACAGAGGAGCTCTATCTCTGATTCTGACTGGTGGCAGCTTGGGCAGGATGCATCTTTCTCTCACTCTAGCAGTGGGGAACCTCTTTCTCTCTCTGGTTCTGTTTAGTGGGTGGTGGCATGGACAACTCTATCTCTTGTCCTAGCAGCGGGAGGGCTCTCTCTCTTTCTCTCTCTCCCTGGTTCTGTATAGTGGGTGGTGGCATGGGCAACTCTCCCATCCTAGTAGCAGGGGACCTCTCTCTTCCTCTCTCTCTCTGGCTCAGTACAGCAGGTGGCATTGGCTAGTCCAGTTCAACCACTGCCACTGTGTGAAAACCTCTGTATAGAGCTGTCGGATTCCTACCTGGCACAAAGTCAAGGCTTCATCTTGCAGAGTGTGCCCCAGAGTGGCCTAATGGCCATGTGAGGTAGATAGAATGGCAGGCAGGCAATGGCAGTTGGTACTACCCTATATTACAGGGTGTCAATTTGCAGAGATTGCCCCAGGGGGCAAATTGATGGATGGAGGATGGATGGATGGATGGATGGATGGATGGATGGATGGTTGGATGGATTGATTGATTGATTGATTGATTGATTGATTGATTGATTGATTGATTGATTGATTGATATCCTCTGTGCTGACAACACCCTTCACCTGGTGGTGAATGATGCCCTGGGCCTGGGGGAAAAGGTAGATGCTAGCAACATCCCCCTTACCCTGATGATCGATAAGGACAGAAAGATCACTGAGTACTTTAATGAGAGTATGAAGGGTGAAAGAGAAGAAGGTGGAGCTGGGAGTTCAGGAGCACTACATCATGCAGGACATGAGCATAAGGTGGAACTCCACCTACCTCATGCTGGAGCACCTGGTGGAGCAGCATCAGAACCTGCATGAGATAGCCCTTGAGAGGGAGATTGAGGTGACGAGACCGCTAGGGCAGCAAGAATGGATCTTGATGGCTAAAGAGGCAAAAACAAGCAACAAACACTTTTTCAAATACATCAGAAGCAAGAAGCCTGTTAGGGAGTCAGTTGGACCATTAGATGACAAGGGAGTAAAAGGGGCACTCAGGGAGGATAAGGACATTGCAGAGGAGCTGAATGAGTTCTTTGCATCAGTCTTCACTGTGGAAGATTTGCGGGAGGTACCCATGCCAGATCCTTGCTTTGTGGGTGAGGAATTGAAAGAGCGGTTACAAATCAATGTGACATTGGAGGATGTTCTAGGACAAATTGACAAACTGAATACTAACAAGTCACCAGGGCCAGTGGCATTCACCCCAGAGTTCTGAAGGAGCTCAAATGTGAAATTGCAGACCTACTGTTAGTATTTTGTAACCTGTCACTAAAATCTGTCACTGTACCCGAGGACTGGAGGGTGGCAAATGTAACCCTGATATTTTAAAAAGGATCCAGAGGTGATCCTGGAAACTACAGACCAGTAAGCTTGACGTCTGTGTTGGGAAAAATGGTGGAAACCATCATTAAGGACAGAATTACAGGGCATTTGACAAACATGACATAATGGGGAAGAGTCAACACGGATTTAGTAAAGTTAAGTCATGCCTCACTAACCTGTTGGAATTACTTGAGGGTGTAAATAACCATGTGGACAAGAGAGACCCAGTAGATACAGTGTACCTGGATTTCCAGAAACCATTTGATAAGGTCCCTCATGAGAGACCCTTGAGAAAATTAAAAAGTCATGGGATAGGAGGTAGTGTCTTACTCTGGATCAGAAACTGGTTGAAAGTTAGAAAGCAAAGGGTAGGACTAAATGGTCAGTTTTCACAATAGAGAGATGTAAAATGTGGTGTGTCTCAGGGATCTGTATTGGGACCGGTGCTGTTTAATGTATTCATTAATTATTTGGAAAAGGGTGTTAAGAGTGAGGTGATCAAATTTGCAGACGACACCAAGTTATTCAAGGTAGTTAAAACACGAGCAGACTGTGAGGAACTGCAACAGGATCTTACGACACTGGGTGCCTGGGCATCTAAATGGCAAATGAGATTTAATGTGGACAAGTGCAAAGTGATGCACGTAGGGAAAAATAATCCAAACTATGCGTACACAATGCTGGGTACTAAGCTAGGAGTTACCACTCAGGAAAAGGATCTGGGGGTGGTTGTGGACAATACAATGAAATCCACAGCGCAGTGCGCAGCAGCAGTCAAAAAAGCAAACAGAATGTTAGGAATTATTCGGAAGGGGATAGAGAATAAAACTGAGGATGTCATAATGCCTCTATACAAATCAATGGTGCGACCGCACCTCGAATATTGTGTGCAGTTCTGGTCGCCCCATCTCAAAAAAGACATAGCTGAACTAGAAAAGGTACAGAGAAGGGCAACAAAAATGATCAAGGGCATGGAAGGGCTCCCGTATGAGGAGAGGCTTGGTAGGTTGGGGCTCTTCAGTTTGGAGAAGAGACGACTGAGAGGAGATATGATAGAGGTCTATAAAATCATGAGTGGTGTGGAACTAATAAACAAGGAGCAGTTATTTACCCTCTCAGCTAGTACTAGAACTAGGGGACACTCCATGAAACTCATGTGTGGCAAATTTAAAACCAATAAAAGAAAATATTTTTTTCACTCAGCGTATAATTGGGTTGTGGAATCTACTGCTGTAAGGGCCAGTACTATAGCTGAGTTTAAAAGAGATTTGGACAAGTTTCTGTTCTGGAAGATAGGTCCATTAGCAGCTATTAACCAGAAAGGAGCAGGGACCATCATGGGAGCTGGGGGGAAACAACAGGGAATGGAACCCTCATTTTGACCTGTTAGGTGCTTCTCCCAAGCCACCGTGATTGGTCACTGTCAGAGAAAGGATGCTGGGCTAGATGGACCATTGGTCTGACTCAGTATGACACTTCTTATGTCCTTATACCTTACACCATGCATGTCCTTACACCTTTTAAGGATGTGACAGAGACCCTAAGTGCATCAATGGCCACCTTGAGCCAGGTCACCTCCATGGTCCATAGTCTGGTCAGATGAATGGCAGGCTTCCTGACTGACCAGGGGGGAGGCGGTTGTATCAGAGGTGGTGGCTCTAGTACGAAGGTTGAAGGAGTGGCTCAAGAGGAGGGTTGACCCCCTGATTGGGAAGGAGGTTTATTATTCTGTCCACCAAACTGGACCCCAGGGTGAAGGTGAGTGTGGCATCTCACTTGAAATAATTAAAACAAAGTGCATATCCCTATGAGAACATGCAAAGATTGCAGTTACTTTGATCACCATTTTGAAAGCATACAGAGGTGGATGGAGAAATGCTCCGCTCTATATACACCATTAGTAGGGGTGTGCACCAGGCCCCCATGTTGCTTTTGTTTTTTGTTTTCATTATTTAAAAATGTCATTTTCATTATCGTTATTAACAACAATGTTGTTTTCGTTTTCATTATCATTATCATTTTTGTTATCATTTTGTATCATTTTTTATATCAGTTTTGTTATCGGTATCAATATTTGTTATCGTTATTGATATCATTATCAATATCGTTATTGATATCGATACCGTTTCAAACGAAGATTTTATTTTTAGTATTGGTATCATTATTGATTCCTGTGCACAATTAATATTTATCTAAATCTAAGGGAAATGGGGAAAGGGAAAAGGAAAATAATCTATTATCCAATCATTTATCTATATAAATATTCTAATCTATATGTCTATAGTATATATCTATATCTAATCTATACTGCCTATCTATATATAATGTACAGGGAAAAGAAGGACAGGGAAAGAGAGATGCTAAAATGCAGGGTATGAGGAAGGAAAGGTATTGGTGGTAATACCTAATAAATAAATAAATTAAATAATACAATGAGGGCTAGGGAGGATTTTTTATGTGCAAGCACAACAGTTCTGTAAACACAATCTCACAAGCAGAGCCCTCACAGAACGGAGAGGAAAAAAAACCTGGCCCTCCCATTAAGGGTTGCAGAGCCCTCCCTCAGAGCCCCCCTGATTGGTTGTGGGAGGCAGCAGGCTTTGAGCAATCACAAAATGCTATGAAACTGCTGGGGCCTGCTTGCACTGCTTATTGGCCAATGGCCAGCGATACATCCATCAGATACTGCTGAGCTGCTCGCCCCTCCCAACACAGGCATTGTTCAAGAGTTCAACCCTGTTTAGGACTCTGAGATGTCTGTTCCCTCCCTTGTCCACCTTTTCCCTCCAAAACCCAACTGCTACGGCACTAATAATGACAATGATGACGACATTGTCGTTTTTGTTTCTTGTTATCGTTTTTGTTATTGTTTTTGTTATCATTTTTGTTATCGTTTTTGGTATCGGTATTGATATCAATATCGTTATTGTTACCATTATTGGTATTCTCGGTTGTCGTTTTTGGTATTCTCGGTTGTCATTTTCAATATCATTGTTGTTATTCTCAGCTTTCATTTACGTTATTGCAATAAAAAACAACAAAAACAACAATTTTTCTTATTGTTATTGTAATAATGAAAATGACATGCACATCCCTAGTTAGGGTCAATCCAATATTTTTTTCCAGGAACCTCAGCAGTGAGGACAGGGAAAATGTGGCTTAACAGCTACCACATGACTGATTTTTTCATGAACAGTTTTTTCATCTCTAAATAGCACTCACACGTATGCTGAGGGGTCTTTGTGAATGTTGGGGATTGCTCCAATCTGAGAATTTCATGTACATCTAAAAGCGGCCTATGTTTCTCAGGAAGGAACATTTTGTTTTGTTTTAATATATAGTTAGCATTATTACGGTTATCTGCAAAACATCCTCGAGACTGAGGCCCATTTCAAACATGCCAGCAGTTCAAGGAGGGATGGGTGGAGGCCATGGTGGGTGTTTGGTGGGGGTGGGAGAGACGGCCATTACACAAACACATACCCACCTCCACCCACCTCCATGCATCTCCATGCATGGAGGCACCTCAGTTTTCTCCAATGCCTCCGTGCATGGGGGGATCGGTAGAGTGAATGGAGGTGAGTGTAGCGCAGAAGCGCACATGCACCCCCACCCACTGGCCTCAGCGGTCAGACAGATGCCCCCCGATCCACGCAGTCACCTATGTGTGTGTGTTGGGGAGGGGGGGGGCGTTCATGTAAAAAGGGCCTTAATTACCCTGTAGAAAACAAATATTATTACTGATGGTCAGCAGGGTCCTCCACCCGCTTTGGGTTAGCACCAGCCCTTAACACCAACGTGAGTCCCTTTCACTTCATTGAGGCTTCTTCCAGAACTAAGGGTTAGCACTGGTGGAGGATTGTGCCTATAAATAAAGTGCAGCCTCATTATAACATGGTATTTGGGAGCTATGTGCATTTGCATTATAACGAGGATGCTTACATTTTGCATCTTTGGATGCACTGAACGATCACACTGTGATTTTAATTGAAAAACACAAGTACTGTACTTTTGATGAAACACATTGGGATTCATGCCGCACACTGTGTTATAACTGAATTTGTGCTTTAATGACATTGCACTATGAGGTTGCACTATAGGAATGAGGTTGCACTATAGTAAGAATGAATTGTGTTGCACTATAGTAAGAATTAATGTAATGAGGTTGCACTATAGTAAGAATTAATTTTGTTTTCATGTTCTACATAAATGAGATTGCACAACATTCTCACTATTTGTAGGATTAAAAGTCTTGGTCCTCTTTTCATCAATGTCTGCTCTTCCTTTTACACATACTCTACTGAGATATTTCTTAATAAAAACTCTGGGGTTGCTCTTTTCCCTTTTCCCAAGGGCTCTTACGAGTGCAGAAGACACAGTCTCAATACCTTAAGGACCTGCCTCCAAACAGATTATTGATATTCTGGCCCACAGCTCTCTTGGTGGGTATTGAGTATCAGCCGCCTCGAAGGCTGGCGCCAACCTTCCTCTTCTGTCCACCACAAACCAGAATTAATTGCAAATCAATCGAACAAAGTACAACTGATCAGTAAACCAATTAGTAATTTTAGCTGTTCATCCTGTCTTCATTTACTGAGGGGAAAGATGGGGGAGGGAGGAGGAGAAGCTGCTAGCTAGCAGCATTAGCCATTTTTCTTTGCTTGCTTTAATAACAACAATGCCCTTGTGAAAGAATTTTGAGCAGATATTTATCCAAGCAGATTACATCCAGCAATTTCATGTTTTATTTGTCTTCTTGTTTGTTTTCTGTTTTATTACACTGGAAAGACAAAGATAGAACAATCCCTTACTTTACTGCTGGTCACTTAGTAGCCATTGTTAAAGAAAAGGTGTTAGATTTACACAGGAATTCATTCAATTGAGAAAAAATTTATGGATGATCTTTTTCTTGGTGAATTTCCTCCTCCATCTCAGACGACCTGCTTGAAAGCAGTACAGCCACAAGCTATATACTTTCTCCTTTCAAGTGTCACAGAAGATTCTACATGGGCCTGAGGATTTATGCATATAGTAAGGGAGGAAAACGAGGGTTGTGAAACACTGTCCTTAAAACTACTGATATCACAGAGAGTCTACAGGCCCCAGTCTTGAAGCGACTTTGGAGTAGTTCTAAATATGACCAGTTGCATATGAGTTAGGCGAGTTGGGAGGGACTTCTAGGAGCCAAGTTCACAGCAGAGGCCATCGCGGGAAGCTCTGCTCATGTGTTGGTGGTTTATCCCATTTTTGAAGTGATGTCCCTCACAGAAGACGGAGCTGGATTTTGAAGCCCTATCATCTGCAAGGGACATCATGCCAGTAATGGGCTAACCCCCCACCCACCCCAAACACACATGGGAAGAGCTTCCCTTGATGCCCCCTGCTGCAATCTCGGTTCTCAGAACTCCCCCCCCACCTTCCAACTCGTGTGCAAGCAGTCTTAGTGGTTTCAGCACTACAGCGTCGGAAAAGTTAATGCCATGTAGTATGCTCCACTGACCTGTCTGCATTGACTTCAGTGGGGCTTGGATTTTACCCCATATATGTTTTTAGTGAAAATATTGCTTTTTGCCACAGAAGAGTATAGAACACAAGCATGGAGCATAGAACAGGCAAAAATGTAGGCGTATCCTGTCTTTTTGGAGGACAGCTTGATGGAGAAAGCCTAAAGAGATACGGGAACACTGCTGCTGGCCAGCTATCCTTCCATCCACTTGGTAAATCTAAATCAGAAATTTGTATTACATAATGTGCATATCAGAGTGTACAATAAGGGGTTGGACAGGGACTGGGAGACCAGGGTTCAAATTTCATCTTAGCCATGATCATCAAGGGTTGTCTTGGGCAAGTCGTTATCTCTCATCCAAATTTATCATCTGCAAACTTGTTATTATAATAACCTATATCTCTTGGTTATTGTGAGGGTGAACTAGTAGATAAGGATTGTAAAACACTTTGTGTCATATAAATGATAAATCATAATACCTGTGTCACACATCTTTTTATAATAAGTTTACAATGTAGGTGTGAACTAGGGCTGAAAGACAAGAGACATTTTTTTCTTGCAAGAAAACTCACAAGTTTGAGAGTCAGGCCAAGATCTCAGAAGATATCAGTCCTGGAGTGATATTTCATGTGAGAAAATAAAATAAATCACTGCACATGCAGAAAATGGCCACTGAACTGCTTTGTGAATGTGCAAAATGGTCTCTAAGCAAAATGGCAGCAATAGCATTATTGCCATTTTGGTTAAGGACAACACAGCAGCCATCAAGGACTGGTGAGGTTGCAGCTCGTCTGCATACGCTCCCAGCATCCTTGGCTGTCATCGCTCGAGGACCACAACGACTCTCCTGGGGCTTGGCCTGCCTGCCGCCCCAAGCTCCACCGACCAGCGGGCCAAGGACTGGTGAGGTTGCAGCTCGTCTGCATACGCTACCAGCATCCTCGGCTGTCATCGCTCGAGGACCACCACGACTCTCCTGGGGCTTGGCCTTCCTGCCGCCCCAAGCTCCACCGACCAGCGGGCCAAGGACTGGTGAGGTTGCAGCTCGTCTGCATACGCTCCCAGCATCCTCGGCTGTCATCGCTCGAGGACACCACGACTCTCCTGGGGCTTGGCCTTCCTGCCGCCCCAAGCTCCACCGACCAGCGGGCCGAAAAGCGCGCGCCTAAAGGCGCGCGCCTTACAGGTACTTTTCTCCATTTCTTTTCTACTGTACTTCCCCCTCCTATCTTACTCACTAACATGTCTGCCCTATTTTCTCGCCTTTTCTTTCCCTCCTCTCCTTCTCCTCTTCCTGTCCATCTTTTTCTTCCTCTACTTTTCTCCTCCCAGCTTCTTCCTCCCCCCAACCGATCACCACTCTCTAACCTCCCCCATACATCCTTTGCTCCCTTGGCTACTTTCTCTCATTGCTCCCCTTCCACTCCTGTCTCTAGCCTTCCTCGATGCTCCCCTTCTCCCAATCTTATCCCTATTCCTCCTGTCTCTAGCCTACCACGACGCTCCCCTTCTCCCAATCTTATCCCTATTCCTTGCCTCCCCCCTCATCAACTACCATTTTTCTGCTCCCTCTGGAACTGTCGCTCATCTATCAGTAAAGCTCCCTATATCCATGATCTTTTCCTCTCTCGCTCCCTCCAGCTCCTTGCCCTTACTGAAACTTGGATCACTCCCTCGGACTCTGTCACGCCTGCTACCCTCTCCTGTGGGGGTCTCTCCTTCTCTCACCAACCCCGCCCTGAAGGACGGGGTGGTGGGGTGGGCCTCCTTCTTGCTAAATCCTGTCAGTTCCAACCAATTTCTCCTCCCCCCTCTCTCTCCTTCCATACCTTTGAGGCTCACTCCGTGCGCCTCTACTCCCCCCTCCATCTACGTGTTGCTGTCATCTACCGTCCCCCTGGTCCTCTCTCTTCCTTTCTTTCTGACTTTGAGTCCTGGCTCACTTTCTTCCTCTCTGTTGATATCCCCACTCTCATCCTTGGTGACTTCAACATTCATGTTGATGACCCATCTCAGCCCTCAGTCTCTCGCTTCCTCTCCCTAGCCTCCTCCTTCAACCTCCACCTTTGGACCAACTCCCCCACCCATACTAATGGCCATTCTCTTGATCTTGTCCTCTCTAGAAACTGCTCTGTCGCTGATCTCTCCTTCGATCCTCATCCTATATCAGACCACTTCCTTGCCTCTTTCAACATTTCCCACTGTCCCCCCTCCTCTTCCCCTTCTCTACGCCCCTTCCGTGACCTTCAAGCTATTGATCCCCTGGACTTTGCCTCCTCTCTCTCTCCCCTTCTTCCTACAGTCTTCTCTTCCTCCTCCCCTGACTCCGCTGTCTCTGCTCTCAACGCCTCTCTCTCCTCCACACTTGACTCCCATGCCCCTCTCTCTTCCCGCCCTGCCTTCTCCCACAACCCCCGTCCTTGGCTCACCCCTAGTATCCGCCACCTCCGTTCTTGCACTCGTGCTGCTGAACGACTCTGGCGCAAATCCCATTCTCACGCTGACTTCCTTCACTTCAAATTCTGTCTCTCCACCCTTACTTCTGCTATCTCCCTTGCTAGACAACACTACTATGCCTCCCGCATTGAGTCCTGTTCTCGGGACCCTCGCCGCCTGTTCTCTACCTTTGACTCCCTCCTCAAGCCTCCCTGTCCTCCCCCTCCTTCTTCCCTTTCTGCTCAGGATCTTGCCTCCTTCTTCACCTCCAAGATAGACAAGATCCGCCTCGACATCGCTTCCCACTCCTCTCTTCCCACTCCCACCCCTCTCCCTCCTCCCCCTCCTTCTCTCATGTCCTCCTTCTCCCCTGCCTCCCTTAAGGAAATCTCCTCTCTGCTCTCCTCCTCCAACCCTTCCACTTGCCCCCTTGATCCCATTCCTTCCCGCCTCCTCACCTCCATTACTCCCACTGTCGCCCCTTCCTTCCTGCACATCATCAACCTCTCCCTCTCTACTGGCTCTTTCCCTTCTGCCTTCAAACATGCCACAGTCTCTCCTATTCTCAAAAAGTCCACTCTTGACCCCTCTGACCCTTCTAGCTATCGTCCTGTCTCACTCCTTCCTTTTGCTTCCAAGCTGCTTGAACGTGTTGTCTACTCCCGCTGCCTTGACTTCCTATCCTCCAACTCCTCCCTTGACCCCCTCCAATCTGGCTTCCGCCCCCTTCATTCTACTGAAACTGCTCTCGCTAAGATCACCAACGATCTTCTGGTGGCTAAATCTAAACGTCTCTATTCCATTCTTGTCCTCCTTGATCTCTCTGCTGCCTTCGATACTGTTGACCACTCACTCTTGCTGGATTCCCTTCACTCCCTTGGCTTTTGTGGCTCTGTCCATAACTGGTTCTCCTCCTACCTCTCTGACCGCTCCTTTAATGTGTCTCTCTCCAACTCCGCCTCCTCCTCCTTCCCCCTCTCAGTTGGTGTTCCTCAAGGCTCTGTTCTTGGCCCTCTCCTCTTCTCGATCTATACCTCATCCTTAGGCAAACTCATTGCCTCCCATGGCTTCCAATACCACCTCTATGCTGATGACACTCAACTCTATCTCTCTACTCCCTCTCTCTCTCCCTCTGTTCAAGCTCGTCTCATCAACTGTCTCTCTGACATCTCTACCTGGATGTCTCAACGTCAACTCAAACTCAACATGGCTAAAACTGAACTCCTTATCTTCCCCCCTCATCCTTCCTCTCCTTCCTCACTGTCAATAACTATTGATGGAGTCACCATCCTGCCTGTCCCCCAAGCCCGTAGCCTAGGCTTCATCTTTGACTCAGCCCTTTCTTTTAAACCCTACATTGACTCTGTTGCTAAATCCTGTCGCTTCTCCCTCCATAACATTGCTAAGATTCGCCCTTTTCTCTCTGTCTCGTCTGCCAAAACTCTTGTTCATGCTCTGGTCATCTCTCGCCTCAATTACTGTAACCTCCTTCTCACTGGCCTTCCCCGGTCTCACCTTTCTCCCCTCATCTCTGTCCAAAACTCTGCTGCCAGGGTCATCTACCTCGCCAGTCGCTTCGACCATGTGCAGCCCCTCCTCTCTTCGCTTCACTGGCTTCCCCTTCCTGAACGAATCCTGCACAAGCTCCTAGTCTTCACCTATAAAGCTCTTCACAACCTTGCTCCCCCCTACCTCTCTGCACTTATCGCCCTCCATACTCCAGCCCGTGCACTTCGCTCCTCCTCTGTCCCTTCTCTCACCCTTCCACGCCTTCCCTGCTCCCCTAAGCGCCTTCGTCCCTTCTCACTTGCTGCCCCCCATGCCTGGAACTCCCTCCCTGTCCACATCCGCCTTGCCCCCTCCCTTCATACCTTCAAATCTCTCCTTAAAACTCACCTCTTTCGCTCTGCTCTGTCTGACTCTTTATCCTGCTGAGCCACTATTCCTATACCTACGATCGGTTTACCCTTATCCTTGCAACATGGACCTGCCTGCTGTCATTCTCATCGTAACCAAGCCAAGTACGTGCACTTGAGACCTCGCATCTTCATGAATGTTAGACCCCTTGTCTCTCCCTCTGTTCCCCTTCCTAAGTCTCTCCCCCAGCTCCTGTCTCTCAGATTGTAAGCCCTAGGGGCAGGGACCGTGTCTATTTTATTACTTTGTAAAGTGTCAGGTACACTGCTGGCGCTATATAAATGTTTGTTAATAATAATAAATAATAATAATAATTTTTTGCATGTACAAAACAGTCTGGTGGCCATTTTGCACATATGCAATTATTTTATTATTATTATTTTTCAAAACAAATTCTCACCAAGAACTCGACGAAAAAATACCAGTTCTTGGTTTGTGTCAAATGAGTTGAGAACCAGGATTTCAATGAGATTCTCATTTTTTGTGAGATCTCATTTCATCCCTAGTGTGAACCTTATCTGATACACTTTACACCTACTGTATAATATACACGTATGTTTTCACTATGGTCTACAACCATCATATTAAGAAATATTCCGATCGCATGATCTAATGTTTAGATTCAAATCTATACTTTGTATAAAGACTTATTTTCTTTCAAGTCATAATATACTTACCATGACAAAACCTGACTTGGGCTTTATGGGCTACACAATCCTCAGGGTGAAAAATGCCAAAACTAGTATTCAAGAGTTAGTATGAGTCCATACTCATTATACTGGTATGATTTCTTTAATCTTAGACATTAAAGGGATCTCACTTTTCAAAAAATTAAATTCTTCTGCATCTCTAGATACTGAAGAATTTGGGTAATTTCAGACGTAACGATACCACGGTAAGCTACAGCGAATCCCTTGTGATGGCCGTTTGTATCGTTACGTCTGTTGTGATTCCCACCATATGTTCACCCTAGTGAATCAGTGGCGGGAATCACAATTACCACTAGGGATGGACGAACAGAACCAATTTCGGAAGTTCGATTCGGTTCGGAAGTTCGGTTCAGTCGACCGAACTATTCAAGTTCGGTCCGAACTCCAAACTTCCGGACAAATTTTGGAAATTCAAACCCGATTGAACTAAATGGAATATTATCTTTTAGGGATGGGTGAACAGAGCTGAGTTTGGAATTCAGTTCGGTTCAGTTCGGTTCGAAAATCGAGTTCGGTTCGGAAATTTGGTTCGGTCGCCCGAAATGGTTGAGTTTGGTCCGAACTCTGAACAGCGTTTGCCCATCCCTAATGACCATGGTTCTGGACCTCTGGCCACTTAGAGGTCCAGAATCATGGTGGGATCAGGCCCCAACCATGGTTTGATTGACCACGATCCAGGATGGGCCACAGGTAATGTCTGTTACCTGCAGCCCGGCTGGATCATGGTCACGACCACAGGACGGGATTGGGTGCAGCAGTCAGTCTATCCACTGTGCCAACCCGTCTCCCAGAAGGTGGGCGGCCAGAGTGGGGGGGGGGCAAGGCTGTGCGGCCGCACGTTGCACCGCCCCGTCACCTTCCCACACAGCCCCACCCACTCCCGATCCCCCTCCAGAATCAGTCCAGCATGTCTAAAGGATGGCTGGTCTGATTCCTAACTGGGATCTGAAATGGATCCCGGTCCATGGTTGAGCATGGCGAGCATGCGGGCCCGGCATGTCTAAAAGTATCCTTTGATGCCTCAAGTTTAATTTTCTGCTTCTTGATTTCCTTATTTTTGCACACTTACCATGCTATCCTGATCCAGGATAATCAGTGAGAGTTTTGCCATTGATTTCAATGGGAAATGGATTGCACCCTTAGGGTGCGAATCCTCTACCAATTAAAATTAATGGCCAAAAATGGTGTAGGAGAGTCCTTTCAGGATGCAATCCACACTCATAAAAATCAATGAGAGTTTTGCTTTTACTTTTGCCTTGAATGGATCTGGGCTTGGGGCCTTATTTTCTTAAATATTTGAGGCCATTTTGCGTCTTAAATTCAAAAAATGTATATTGTTTGTTGTATGCTAAAATGCCTGCATTCGCATTTAGTAATCAACAAAGAACAACATTTTGCACATGCTCTGGAATATCCAGTGTGCATGCAGCTGTCATATTGGGAAACTCTAGACACTCTAAATTATAGGTAATCATTGATAAATAATATATTAATGCTAATGAGTTGGAGGGGAATAGATACTTTCACGCAAAGCAGTCAGTTGCGTACAGGCTTGAAAGCTGAACTCCAAAGACATGACAGATTGCAACAGCAGTGCTTTTCACCAGCTGATTGAAATTAACAGTTTCTTTCATTTGTTCTAATTAAGACCACTGGGAGTTTTGTAATTCACAAAAGGTGTCTCAAGTTGCTCCCTTGCTTAGCTGTTGGTGATATCAACTTATACCTTGGTCCACACACAGTCTAGTCTAACTTGCAAACATCTCCTTTTGAAACATACTCTTTTGAGAAGGGCTTATATTGATACGTTGTATGAGTGCTTCTTAGAAGAGAGAGCACTATAATTAGTGATGAGAAGGGAATGTTTTTTTTCCTATGAAAGTTTAATATAGAGTGGAAGCTATTGTGATGGTGTGGATACCTCACTGCTGCTACTGAGCAATGGTGAATGAGAATCCACACTTGCTTTAGCCTTGCTTTAAATGATGGTTCCACTTTTATTTTAAAAAATCACCAATACAAAGAGCTAGTCTCCTTCCCTGATAACATGGTAGAAAATTCAGTCTAATGTGCTCACCTTTTTGGTAACCATTTAGGGTGTTTTCAAATGTGATGGCGCTGAGCCACCACCATGCTTTAATCCTGCCCGGAGTGAGGGCTCTCACTCCTGGCATGATTTTGGCCTGGCCACCGAGCAAATATGATGGCAGCCAGGCCAGGGAGTGGGTGGGGAGAGGGAAAGGCGATGTGCGGGCATGTGTGCCACTGGAGCCATTCTGTGCATGCATGCCCGACAGACCCGCTGCCCTTTTCCAAAATGGTGCTGGTGCTGCCAGTGCTATTTTGGGAAAGGGAACACATGCGCAGAGTGGTCCCAGTGGCTATTTTGCACATGCACAGATTTTGTTGTTTGTTATTTTTAAAATGAAAACGGATGAAAGAAAACTATAATCGTTTGCTTATTCATCCATTTTTGTATTTGAATTACTAAACAAATGGGACTCTGTTTGTTTTAGTAATTTAAAAAATGAAAATGAACTGCACACTAATATTTGTTTCCAATGGGGCCGATCCCATGGCCCATAGATCCTGTGTGTACCCCCCCCCCCCCATATGGGAACCGTGCACACCATCATTGCAAGCATATTGTGCCGTGCGGAAACTGCATGCATGCGCATTGGTGTGGGGGGGGTGCGCACGGCATCCACGGGTCATGGGATTGGCTCCACTAACCTTTCCTCATAAGACATGTGTTCCAGATCCTTTATCGTCTTTGTTGCCTTCCTCTCGACAGGCACCAGGTTGTTAATGCCTTTCTTAAAATGAGGCACCCAACGCTCGACACAAGACTTCAGATGAGGTATTACTAGTGCTGAATAGAGTGGAGTTATTGCCTCCACTGACTTGGAGACACTGGGCATAATCACATGCCACATGGATTGCATGCATGCAGTTTCCACAGGGCACAATGTGGATTCGCGAGGTGTGCTCACATCTCCGCATGCAGACTAAAATGGTATTAGCCTTTTCTGAAGGTGCATCACATTGCTGCCTCGTGTTCATGACAGTATCTGATCAACCACAATCCCTACATACTTTTCACACGTGCTGCTGCCAAGCCAGATACCCCTCACTTTATCCTTGTTCATTTGTTTTTTTCTTTCTTTCTGAAATGCAGAACTTTACATTTATCTTGGCTGAATTTCATTTCAGCCCAAATTTCCAAAGTATCAAGTTTTTTTAAAAAAGAAATTCTGCTTCTGTCTTCCAAGGTGTTAGCCAACCATGACAATTTTCAGTGATCTGAAAACCTGATAAGAATTTCTTCTTCCAACCCTCCATCCAAGTAATTATTAACAAAGATGTTGAATAGCACTGGACTCATTGAGGATCACTCTTTGAGTATAGGTCATCAAACAGCTGTGAATCCACCCTGTTGTAGGGTCTTTCCTATTTATTATTTATTATATAAATAAATAATAAAAAAATAATACTTATTAACTGTTCCATTCTGAGAATAAATACGTCCCTCCCCTGTCACAAACATTGCTTCCCTACAACTGAGGCAATTCTCAGGCTTAAGCCTTCTAGAAGGGTACACTTTTTAATCCTACATAAGATTTCCCCCAATAATTAATTTGCTCTGCTACTGGCACTCTCCTCGCTGTGTGGGGACACTCCATGAAACTAACTAGCAGCAGATTTAAAACAAATATAAGAAATTTTATTTTCACTCAAGGCAAAATTAACTTGTGGAATTTGCTGCCAGAGGATGTGGTCAAGGCCAGTAGTACAGCTGGGTTTAACAAAGAGTTGGACAAGTTCTTGGAGAGTAGGTCCATTAACGGCTATTAAGCAAGCAGGTTAAGAGGACATAGCTTCTTACTGCTGGGAGCTGGGAGTAAACAACAGGGAATGGATTGCCCATTGGGACCTGCTAGGTACTTCTCCCAAGCAGTCAAGATTGGCCCCTGTAAAGGACAGGATGCTGGGCTCTATATGAATCACTGGTCTGACTGACCCAGTATGGCACTACTTATGTTCTTATGTTCTTAATTAGAATATTTTGCTTAAAGTGAGGTGACAACTCTTTGATAAAACAGACCAGCAACTTTTGTAGAGGTATTTTTAAGATCTGACTGTTCCGCCTGGTGTTTGGCAGGGAAGATGGGTGAAGGGCAGGGAAGAGGGTTAGGCGGGGGTGTGTGGGTGTTCTTTTTTCTTTTTAATATCCTCCTTGTAATTAATAGTTTTATATGTTTTAATGTTATTGTAAGCTGCCCCGAGCTGCTGTGTCAGGAGGGCGGGTTATCAAGTTTTTATACATACATAAATAAATAAATAAATAAATAGCCAACCCTCTCCAGGGCTGGACAATGCCTACTTCAAAACTGTTGTTAAGGAGCCAACAGGATTAAGATGGAGTTAGCTTCCTTGGAAAATGGAGCCAAAGAGATTCTAAAACACAAAATACTTCAAGGTAATCTCACTAGAACTGAAAATCTCCAGACTTACTAGTCCTGTCACGTTTCATTTAACTGATGACATAAACATTAAGCAGGGTTACAATTTTTATTTTTTTTAATAGACCAAAATTCCGTTTCCTATCATACACTATGAAAGTTTGTATTTCCTTGTGAATCAAATTGAAATGCATCACTAAAGCTCTGGAAAGCACCTCGTGTTTAATTATTTAGCCAGGCAAGTAAGATTAGTCGTAGTAAGGAAGAAGTTATTTGGGATTAATACATAATTCTCTTGTTATTGTTTTGTTTCCCATTCTTTTGGGAAGTCATGATTTTATTTATATTATTTCTATTTTCTAATGAATTCACAATAAGGCTTAAAGAATCTTAACAATGTAATGTATATTAGAAGTATCTTATTAATATAAACTCTCAAAGGAAATTCATCCTGCTCTCAAAATATTTTCTACCCCTTTTAAACCTCCCCATGGAAAATGAACTCTCAAGATCACAGTTTCACATTCTCAGAGATAGAAAACCTTATGCTTTCAACTACTAGAGTCAATTTGTTATAAGCTATTTTGCTCTCCGCTGAATATCAGAAAAGAGTGCTCTGAAGTTTTTATTTATTTTTATTTATTTTTATTTATATTTATATATATAAAATTTATATCCCGCCCCTCCTGCCCACAGGGCAGCCCGGGGCGGCAAACAACAGTATAAAAAAGTTTAAAAATAAACAATTAAAAACCATTCAAAATACACAATACAGGGGGGGAAAGACCCTCCCCCTTGCCAAAAGTCTGGCAGAACAGCCAGGTCTTACATAAACGCCGAAATGACAGGAGAGTGGGAGTTAGCCGAGCCTCCTCCGGGAGTGAATTCCACAGCACAGGGGCGGCCACCAAAAAAGATCTAACATCAGTGGCCACCCACGTTACCTGGGGAACCTCAAAAAAGGCTCCCATGGACAATATCAAGGGTTGCACGGGCACATGGGGTGTGAGGCAGTCCTGCAGGTAATTAGGGCCCAGGCCATGAAGGGCTTAAAAGGTTAAAACCAGCACCTTGAACCTGGCTCGGTGCCTTATAGGCAGCCAGTGCAGAGCCCGGAGCACTGGTGTCATAAGGAGGCGGGCCGCGGCATTCTGCACCAGCTGCAGCCTCCGGATCAGCTTCTCAGGCAGCCCCACGTAGAGCACGATGCAGTAATCCAGCCTCGAGGTNCCAAAAGCCTGACGGAACAGCCAGGTCTTACATACGGGCCAAAATCGCAGGAGAGTGGGAGCCAACCGAGCCTCCTCTGGGAGCAAATTCCACAGCACAGGGGTGGCTACCGAAAAAGATCTAACATCGGTGGCCACCCACCTCGCCCCGGGACCCACCCCAGTAAGGAGACGGGCCGCGGCATTCTGCACCAGCTGCAGCCTCCGGATCAGCTTCTCAGGCAGCCCCACGTAGAGCACGATGCAGTAATCCAGCCTCGAGGTGATGAAGGTAGTTCTTTCATTTAGTCCTAGAATGGGTGTCAGTAATATAATCAAGCCAAAACAAGATTTTAAAAATCAAGACTTTTTACTTTAATTCATTATTGATTAAATTGGCAGGGATGATCAATGCCTTCTTAATGAAGGCAGAGTCCCAGAATGCCTTAGGGAGGCTGTGGTACACCCTTTCCTCATGAAGCCATCACTTGACGTTGATTCCTTGCTAGCTATCGGCCAGTCTAGGGCTGAAATGAACCCCTATAAAAATCTCGCTATACTTCATGACATTCGAGACAAGGGGGCGAGAACTCAGCTGTTCTCTCCCCCCTTTCGCGAATCTCGCAAATTATTGCAGAGGGAATGGGTGAGGAGGCCCGGAGGTGAGCAGGGGGCAAGGCAAGTCCACATAGCACCTGCGGGAGAGGGAGGAGGCAAGTAAGAAAGGATTGAAGATTTATTTACCTCCCTCCGGAGTCCATGGGGGAGGATTCCCCTCTTGACCCCCCCGCCGCTCTGCCCCGCTGTGTGCACATGTTTGTGTCACAGCACTCCTCACCACACTGCTGGGCTTCCTGGCACTGGAGTTCAAAAAGATGGGGGGGAGGGGTGAGAGCTGGAGCATGGTCAAGCATTTGTTCTGCACATGCTTCCTGCAGGCACCTTTTTCAAAGATGGCACCTGCAGGGCTGACCATGTTTTTTCCCTTCTTTTTGAGCATCAGGACACACACCACCACCACCACCCACAGCGGTGGGGGGTGGGTCGAGACTCAAGAGGGGACATCCCCCCCTCCCATGGACTCCAAAGGGAGGTATTTAAGTCCTTTCCTACTTGTTCCCTTTCAGTCCAGGGAGGCTGTGCGGGCCCCAGAGATGCTCAGGGGGCTTGCATTTTCCCCCTGATCATTTCTGGGGCCCCGCTGCCCCTTGAAGTCTCTACAGTTCTCCGTGAAAAAGTGGTGTTTCTTGTTTCACTTCATCCCAAGGCGAAATGGGGGACACCCTCCCTTCTCGCTGAGAACTGGCAAGACCAGCAAGATGAGTTTCAGCCCTAGGCCAATCCTAACCTTCCCTTTTTAGAGTAGGTTATTGAACAGGTAGTGGCCCAGCACCTTCAGAGGCATTTGGACCACATCAGTTTTCTGGATCCCTCACAGTCCAGCTTTTATCCAGGGTATTGCACTGAGACAGTGCTTGTGGCTTTGGTCGACGACTTTCGCCGTGAGTTGGACCGGGGTTGGTCGACGACTCTATTAATTCTGTTTGATCTATCAGCTGCCTTTGACACTGTTGGCCTCAACATGTTGTTGACCCACTTGTGGGACCGGGTTGGAGAGAGCGGAATTTTTATTGAATGGTTCCATTCCTTCCTGGCTGGGAGGACTTGGCATGTGGTACTTTGGGGTTGTTCATCGTCTCCTCAGAGCCTCATGTGTGGAATTCTGCAAGGTTCTATTCTGTCCCCTCTCCTGTTCAATGTGTACATGCAGCCTTTGTGCAAGGTCATGAGGGGGTTTTGTGTTTGGAGTCATCAATATGTCAGCTACTATTGTGCAGGAGGAGGCACAATAAAATGTTTCTAAATAAATAAATAAATAAATGATGACACCCAGCTTACCTCTCATTTTCAGCTGACCAAGACCCAGCAGTCTTGGTGTTTATTTGGTGTTTGGTGGTTGTGGGGGACTGGATGAAGGTAAGCCTTCTGAAGCTGAATCTCAACAAGATGGAAGTGATGATGGTGGGTGACCCCTCATTATTGATGAGGTTTGTCCCCCTTTGGTCCCTCAGGTTCATAGTCTGGTAGTACGTAGCTCTGCCTGGATGCCCATCTGGGGGCTGTGGAGAGGAGCATGTTTGGCCAATCACATCTGGTTAAATGGCTTTGGTCCTATATCTCAGGCTCCGGCCTGGCTTCCATCATCCATGTCTTCATCACCTCAAGACTGGACTACTGTAATGCGCTCTACTTGGGGATACCCCAGGTGACAGTTCAGAGACTACAGCTCATGCATAATGTGGCAGCCCAGTGATCCAGTTGCTGCACTGGCTATAGTCTTCCAGGCCCAATTCAAGGTGTTGGTTTTTTAGGGATGGGTGAATGCGGTTCGGAGGTTCGGAGTTCGGTCCGAACTCAGCCTGTTCAGATGACCAAACCTGAACCCAGCGAACTGAACCTGAATCTGAACTAAAAAATGACCAAACAGTTCGGTCAGTTCAGATCGCGTTCGGTTGAGTTCGGGTGACAAAAACATGTCACTGGAAAGGAAAAAGTGACATGGAGGGGGAGTCAGCTGAGGAGCAGACTTCAAGGCATCAGGGGTGGAGAGGATTGGAATAGCAGCCAACCTGCCCAATCACCATCCCTTTTTGCCTCAGACCACTAGCTTTGCAGTCTATGATTGGCCACAGACTAGGCTGCATGGAGCCAATGGGGCTTGCGGTGAGGCGGGCGCAGCAAGAAACAAAACTCATTGTCCTCCCCCCTGCCAACACCTTCTGAACTAGTCACTGATCCTGAACAGCAGGCGTTTCAGAAGGCTCCCTCTCCCGCAGTTTTGTTTTCCTCAATCCATTGAAATCCTCCTCCTATTTCACCCATCCAACCCATCTACCTCCATATTATCATTTATTTAGATTAGATTAGATAGATTTAGGTGTTATTTTTTCTTTTTTCCCCCTCCCTGTGTTTCCTGTGTTCAATCTTCCTTCCTCCCTCTCCCCTCCATTGAATCCTTTCCCTCTCCCTCTCTCTATATATTCCATCTCTGATTCCCTTCCCCAGTTTTTTTATTCATTTTGAGTAGCATAAAATTGATTTTGGTTTTATTTCAGTTTTGTACCCCCCTCTGTGTTCTTTGCGTTTACCCCCATCCCATAGATAGATAGATAGATAGATAGATAGATAGATAGAGGTAGTGTTTAGAGATTTAGTAGTGTTTGTAGGAGTAGGTCTTTGTACTTATTAGATATTTTGTTTAGTTCATAGCATTTAGAATAGTTATAGCAGTTAGATTATATATATATATATATATATACTGCTGCTGCCTGCTGCCGCTCCCCTGGCACAGCCCCTTCCACCTCTGGCACATGCCCCATTGCCTCCCTTACGGATAATAGAGCAGCCTCTCCTTCCCGTCTCCATTTCTCCCTCCAAAATAATGTTTTTACATTTTTTTTATTTAATTTTTTTTATCTAAAAAAGGTTTGTCTAAAAGTTTATCTAAAGGTTTTATCTAAAAAAGGTTTGTCTAAAAAAAATTAAATAAAAAAAATGTAAAAACATTATTTTGGAGGGAGAAATGGAGACGGGAAGGAGAGGCCGCTCTGTTATCCGTAAGGGAGGCAATGGGGCATGTGCCAGAGGTGGAAGGGGCTGTGCCAGGGGAGCGGCAGCAGGCAGCAGAAGTATCCAGAGGCAGAGCACATCACCTCTCCCAAACTCAGCAGGCCTGCTTTAGGGCAACAGGCTTCAGCAGCTCAGCAGCTCCTCCTGGCAGGGCCCTCCTCCATGGCCATGCAGGGCACTGGAAGGCATGCAGGACTTGAGGCTGTGTCTTTCTGTGTTGCTGCTGGTGCTGGATCAGGTGCTGGTGCTGCTTCCGATGTTCCTCCAGGGCCACCAATGTCCCCAGCAGTCCAGAGCTGGTGGATCCCACTCTGGCTGCTAGAGGCAGGGCTATGGCAGTAGGGGGAGGAGTAGCAGCAGCAGCACTAGCAGTTATAGAGGGGGCACAGGGAGAGTGCCAGAAGCATGGCAGGCACGGGCTGTCTAGCCTCAGGGTCCCAGTACTCCCCTTCATGGGACATCACCGTGATCACGGACAGTGAGTCAGAGGCAGACACTAGTGCCACAGAGGAGATAGCTGTACCTGAGGTGATGGCTGAGCCTCCTCCAAGAGCTGTGGCACCAGTGGCACCAAGTTCTCCCCCTCCCAGCAGCGCTGGCAGCAGTGTGTCACCCGGGGTGGGCAAGAAGGCAGGAGGAGGAAAAAATCCTTGGTCTGAGAATATTTTAAGCTGGTGCGGGCAGATGATTCCAGAGAGGTGCAGTGCACTTTGGGCAATAAGCTGGTGAAGCGTGCGCAGGTGCTCACCAACCTTGGGAAAACTGCAATGATGAGGCACCTGAAGGCATGCCACAGTGCTCTGATGCTAAGCCGTAAGGCAGGGGAAGTGGATGCCAGCGGGTTCCCGATTGCAGCAGCGGCCAGTCGCCCGGCTTCTTCAGTGGGAAAGCGTCATGTACCAACTGCTGCTGCCTCTAACAGCAGGAGCAGTATGGGGTCAGAAAAGCAGCAGGAGCCTCGCCAGCAGTGTCAGTCCACTATGGAGGACCTGGGCTGGGGGCAGCTGCCAAGGCTATCGGGTGCTGGAGGGTGGCGTGGCTTCTTTCAGGAGAAAGCCAAGCGCCTGTTGGCTGAGATGATTGCACTGGATGGGCAACCCTTCTCAATTGTAGAGGACAAGGGCTTCCAGTGGCTGATGTGATTCCTGCCCCCCCATTTTAAGCTGCTTTCCCGCTCCACCCTGAGTCGGACTGTGGTGCCAAAGCTGTACAGGACTTTGAAGGAGCGAGTGAGGGAGCATCTGTCAGGGGCTGGGGGGGCACTGTCCACTTCACCACCGACCTGTGGCCTCCAGGAATGCCCAGCACGCCTACCTGGCAGTACCTGCAAACTGGTGGCAAGACCCAGAGGCAGCGCTTGGCAGTGGCAGGAGGGGTTCTGAAGCAGGGTATAGGTGGACCCTGCTTCAGGCATATGTAATGGACAGCTCCCACATCTCAAGAATCCTCGATGCAGCCCTGGCCACCATGGTGAGGGAGTGGGTCATGCCAGGTGCGTCCTTCACCAAGGATTGTGTGGTAATGGACAACGCAGCCAATATACTGAAGACAGTACATGACGGGGGTTTCACAAGCATCCCTTGTGCTGCACACATCATCGATCTGGTGGTCAAGGACACACTGGGCTTGGGGGATTAGGGGATTGGGCCAGGCACCCTTAGGTCCCTGGTCAACTGGGGGAAGAAGTTGGTGGGGTTCTTCAACCAGAGCATGAAGGGCAGCGAACTCCTCCAGGAGAAGCAGGCCGAGCAAGGGTCCCCAGTGCACCAGCTGGTTCAAGATGTCTCCACCAGGTGGAATTCCACCTTCCTGATGCTCGAGTGTCTTCTTGAGCAGAAAGCCGCCCTGCATCAGGTGGAATTGGAAACAGACATCGAGGCACATCCAGAGTAAAACAGGGAGGAATGGGAGATTGCCGCTCACACGGTCTTCATCCTAAGACCGTTCCTGGCTGTGACGGAGACCGTGAGCAGCTCCACTGCCACCCTCAGCCAGGTGACCCCGCTGGTCTGTAGTCTCCAGAGGAGCCTGGACGAGATTCTCAACGGGCAGGATTATGACCCTGCGGGAAGATGTCTGATGCGGCACTTTATCTGGCATGGAAGCTGAAGGCAGGGCTGAGTGTGTGCTTTGATGATCTCCTGTGCCAGGAGGAATATGTCCTGGCAACCATGCTTGACCCCAGGATCAAGGGCAGCATGGCACGCAAGACAGCAGTCTTTGGCCTCCGGATGGGTGCACTGGTGCAGAACATCTGGGAGGCAGAACGGACTATGCAGCAGGAAGCCCCTGTGGATGGTGGGAGTGGGAACAGCGACCCCTTCCAACCATCTGGGTCTATCCCTGCCCCAAGCCCTAGTGGTAACAGCAGTACCAGCAGCAGGATGAGCAGCAGCAGCAGGACCCTTATTGCCAGCAGCTCCTCCTGTGTGCAGGCCACTCTGGGGAGCATAGGGCC
Source organism: Sphenodon punctatus (assembly GCA_003113815.1). Taxonomy (NCBI): domain Eukaryota; kingdom Metazoa; phylum Chordata; class Lepidosauria; order Sphenodontia; family Sphenodontidae; genus Sphenodon; species Sphenodon punctatus. The sequence continues at coordinate 136,916 of QEPC01012623.1, read as the reverse complement.
CAGCACAAAAGGGCTAGCAGCATGGCTGAGGGCAGTGGGGCAGGTGGTGCCCACCCAGAGCTACAAGAGGGAGTATGATGGCACCTCAGCAGGAGTGGAGACCTACCCAGAGGAGGAGTCATGCATTGATCTCAGCAGCAATCCCTTGGCCCACTGGTTAGGGCTGAAGCAGCAGCAGCTTTTACCATGCTGCAACTCCATTCCGTCATTTCGGAATTGCCCGCGCCACACTGCGGCTTTTCTGCTGACATTCCGCTAATTCCATCGGCATTCTGAAAATTTGGAAACTATCGGAAAAATTGTAGAATTGTTGGAAACTGTCGGAAAACCGCTGTTCCACTATTTTGTGGTGCTGGTGGAATGGCGGAAGTAGTGAAAATGGCATGTTTCCATTATTTGTGAAGCCTGTGGAAGTAGTGGAATGAAATTAGTGGAACTGCGGAAGTAGCAGAATTAAACTAGTGGAATGAAAGCTTCTGCCATGCCGTACTACTAATTGCGGGAAATGCTGTTTCCGGCAGAAATAGCTACTGCTGAGACTTTCTGCTTCAACCGTACTACTGGTCCTGCGAGGCCAAAGTGTGGCCAGCCCTGTCCAAAGTGGCAAAGGTATCCTGTCCTTCCCACCAGCCAGTGTCCCCAGCGAGCGGGTGTTCTCTGTGGCGGGGGACATTTGCTCTGCTCACCGCCTGAGAATGGGGGTCAAGTTGGTGGAGCAGTTTTTGTTCCTAAAGGTGAACCTTCCACTGCTGGGATACCCCAAGCTACCTCTGGACAAGGAGTGATGGTGCAGTGGCACACGTCATCCCATGCCAAGGGCAGTCTTGGGATGGGGCTCCTCCTCCTTAATTTGGGCTACGGCTAGTGGGCTACTGCTCCTGTGCTGCTAAGATGCTGTCCTTCCCTCCCAATGTCTGGCACCCCCCCTGCCTCTCCCTCTCCCTCCCTCCCCCTCTTTCTCTGTGTCTGTCTCATACAACACGACCTCGGCCGCCTTATCTGACTGACCTCATGATGCAGGCTGGCATGGGGAAACAAACTGTAAACCTGCCAGCCAGCCCATGGCTACACGATCTCGGCTCGCCTATGTGACGCTGACTGGCTCTCGCTCTCTCACGCTGCACAGTCTTCGTGAGCCTGTCTGAGTGTCCTTCCAATGTCCCAGTCTGCCTGGCCTACTGCCTCTCATGCCACACTGCTCACCCACCTTGACACCAAGCTCAAAGCATGCCTCAGTCCACCTTCCTGCCTCCCATGCCAAGGTGCCTGTCTGCCCACCCAGGTTGCCTAGCTCAAACCCTGCCCAAACCCACCTGACCTACTGCCTCTCATACCACGCCGCCTGCCTGCCCACCCGCCCAGGTTGCAAAGCTCAAACCCGACCTCAGTCTGCCTGACTGCTGCTCATGCCATGCCACCTGCCTGCCTGCCCTGGCAACCAATGTCTGATATTGCTGCTGCCACTGGTCCCCAGGCCTATATGTCATCTGTCCCCAGGGTTCTGTACCCTGGTAACCAATGTCTGGTGATGCTGGTGCCAATGGCCTGCAGGCCTATATGCTGTCTGTGCCAAGGGTTCTGTACCCTGGCGACCAATGTCTGCTGGTGCCAATGGCTCCCAGACCTATATGCTGTCTGTGCCAAGGGTTCTGTACCATGGCAACCCACTGTCTGCTGCTTCCAATGGTCCCCAGGCCTATATGCTGTCTTTGCCAAGGGTTCTGTACCCTGGAAACCAATGTCTGCTGATGTTAGTGCCAATGGCCCCCATGCCAGACCTATATGCTGTCTGTGACATGGCATGAAGAAACAGTCACTCCAGCTCCAGGACCCACCGTCAGGGTTCTGGGGCCTATGTTACTGGCAGGGAGGGCTGTGTCCAATATTTAGAAGCTGCCACTCTAGCCCCAGTCCAGGACCCACCCTCAGGGTTCTTGTGCCCTGTCATTCCACCCACGGGGCTCTGTCATTCCACCTTTTCTTTATGCAACCTGCTGTTCATGGAGAGAGAGAGAGAGAGAGAGAGAGAGAGAGAGAGAGAGAGAGAGAGAGATAAGACTCCCCACTGCTAGAAGGTGAGACAGACACAATCTCACCCATGCTGTCACATGCACTATATGACCAGAGAGAGAGAGAGAGAGAGAATCCCCGCTAGAACTAGAGAGATGGGGGATGGAGGGGGAGAGGTAGGTGTATCCAGCTCAAGCCCGCCTCCTGCCAGAACCAGGAAGAACTCCCATCTGTTTTCCTGTGCCCAATCGATGCCCATTGCCCACATCCAATAGCATACCTACCAGAATGAGATGGAATATATCAATATAACACAACATATTATATGTGCCTGCCTGTCTGCCTGTGTGCATTCCTGTACCTGATGCTACCACCTATCGCTTGATTGAATGAAGTGTGCCCAACCATGCACTAATTCTAGGGACATAATTATCATGAAACTCACATTGGCTGCCATTCCATTGTACCTGAATCAGTCATGCCTGCCCATCCCAGGAACCATCAACAAGATTCTGGGACCATCATTCCAGTCACTGGGGGCTGCATTCCATTCCACTGCATCCAGAAGCTCAGTGCTCGCACGCCAGCCTGCCCCCCCCCAACAGCCTACTCCTCTGCGCCCACCCGCAGATGGATGCCTGCTGAAGCTGTTGGAAATAAAAAACCCTCTGACCACCAGCTCCTGCTGCCTGCTGCCTGCTGTCCGCTGCCAAGGAGCCTATCTCTCTTTCTCTCTGGCACACCCACAGAGACACAAGCCCTGCCCCTCCTACTGCCTGGCACATCTTTGGGTTAATATTACCTTAACTACACTACATGTGGAGCCAGCCAGGTGCTCCACATGTAGGGATTGACAAGCTGTATGAGATTCTGCCACCTGCCAGCCACAACTTCAGTACATAGGGATAAAAGATTGGCAGGTCAAATGAAGCTCCTAACAACAAATATAACAACTTTTATTAAAACGATTTAAACAACAACAAAGCAATAACATTATAAAACCAAAACCAAACATTAAAAGGAAACTTAGAAAGGAGGAAACTATTAGTCTTTGGGCCTGTCCCCCGGGTCTTGGAGGAAAGGCAAAAGGTGAAGGGGCGCAGCACAGGGCTGAGGGGCAGCCACCCTGTGCTCTTCCATCTCAAAGGCATGGGCCACAGCGAACTCCACGACCCCTTCCACGTCCTGATGCCACCGGGATGCCGCCTGGTGGTAGAGTTCAAGCCTCTCCATCTCAGCGGAGAGGTACTGGGAGTACGTCTCCACCTGCTTCTTCTCCACCTCGAGAGTCTGGTACTTTTCCACCAGGTGGTTCTCCATGAAGTGTAAGCCCAAAATAATCTGGCAGCCAGGCCTCTCCACTTCAGTCCAAAAGGCCTTGGCCGCAGCAGACTCCCGGGGCCCGGGGGACTCCACATCAGGGCTGGAGGAGGGGGAAGAGCTTACATGGCATCACTTTTGGGTTGCCTTCCCCCCCCCTTCTTCTGGCACTGATGCTCAGGCTCCATGGCCATGCCAGAGTCCTCCTGCCGCCTCACCGTCTGGCCATGGAGCCTTTCAATATGGGTGATTACCCCTGATGTGGTCCCCTCTCTCTGCCTCCGGAATCTTTTCTTGCATATCTAAAGAGCATAAAAAGATAGGAACATAAGAAGTGCCATACTGTGTCTGACCAATGGTCTGTGTCAAGCCCTGCCTGCATTCTGTCTCCACAAGTGGGTGGGTGCCCAATCTCTGTCTGCAGGGGACTTCTGTTCCTAACAGGTCATAGAGGGCAATGCATATTGCATACCCTGTTGTTCCAGGCCCCATGCCTTACCATGCAGATGGTGAACCCATTCTCCTTATCATACCACCTCCAGACATCGGACCTTGCCCTCTGACTGTCTGGGGATGGCACTGACAACGTCCACATGGGTGTCCTGCATGGCGTGGCACCAGCACCGGCATCTGCATCCTCTTTGAAACAGGAACACATAAACAACACCTAAGTAATATCATTCATTTATGATGATGCCTCTAGTCCTCTCACCTTGGGGTGCTAGGGATGGCAACAGAAGATGGTGACCCTGGCTGGCATGTGCAAATCCTGCCCTCCTTGGGTCACTAGGGATGGCAACTAGAAAGACCCTTGCTGGCATGTGCAAATCCTGCCCTCCTTGGGGTACTGCTAGGGAGGTATAGCAATGGAGAGACCCTGACTGGCACGTGCAAATCCTGCCCTCTTTGGGGTGCTAAGGATGGCAACTATAAAGACCCTTCCTGGAACGTGCAAATCCTGCCCTCCTTGGAGTGCTACTAGGGAGGGATAGCAATGGAGAGAACCTGGCTGGCACATGCAAATCCTGCCCTCCCTGGGGCACTAGGGATGGCAACTGGAAGGACTCTGGCTGGTACATGCAAATCCTGTCCTTATTTGGGGGTGCTTGGTAGGGATGACAACTAGAGAGTGGAGACCCTTGCTAGGGATTGCTGGCAGGCACATGTTTGGGTAGGGGTGCTGCTCATGCTCATGCCTGACTGCTGGAAGAGCCCCCCATACTACAGTACCCTCTCTCTGTGTGTCAGACATCCACTGCTACCTGCTGATGCCCACTGTTTGTGTCTGACCGATGCCCACCACCCACGCACCCACCCGCATGCTAGTGAGCTCGCTCTAATGGATAGAGCCTTATGTTTCTTGTCCTCAAAATAAAAAAAAGTTTACAAACCTGGCAGCAGTGACAGCACCTCCTTTGCCCGCTGGCTCTTGGTTGTCCTCCACCACCAAAGGTCCAGCAGCAGCGGCAGGAGGATCCTCTTCCTCACCACTGGCTCCACACCTTGGCCTTCCCCCAGGCCCAGCATTTAATAGTCGCGTCACCTTCTCCATTTTTTAAAAAAAAATTTTTTAAACAAGCATCCAAACCCAAAATCAAAACGCATAGTCACCCACCACACCAACACTCACCAATCAGCCAAAACAACACAGCCAAACAAACACAAACAGCCAAAACACACAAACCAAACAGCCAGCCAGCCAAACACACACTCTCTCGCCACACAGCTCCTCACACACTTGAATTTCCAGTTTCCGGCGTGATCACAGGATCTCGCGATACCTTTTCCCGAACGCCCAAACCAAACTGAACATGACTGAACTGAACACCGAAACCCAAACTCGGTGACTGACCTGAATGCCTGACCCGAACGCCTGAACCAAACCAGACCAAACTGAACAACTGAATCCGAACCGCGATCTGTTCGCACATCCCTATGTTTTTTACCTATAAAGCCCTGCACAGTCTGGGCCTTGCTTATCTACGGGACCACATCACTCCCCAGATTCTAGATTGGCCCCTGTGGTCGGCCAGGGGCACCCTGTTTCTCAATTTTCTTGGGTGGAAACCGTGGGGACGATGTTCTCAGTGGCCACATCAAGTTTGTGGAACTCTCTCCTGGTAGCGGTCCATCTGGCCCGGTCATTCCCTCTTTTTGAAGACAGTACAAGACCTGGCTGTTCCACCTGACTTTTTTTTTAGGGGGGGGGGAGTTGGTTAATGGGTGAGGGTTTTGATTGGTGAGGGAAGGTTTTTGCTCCATTTGGTGATTTGTTTACTGCTTGTTTTTATGATGGATTTTTATATTGTATTTTATTATATTTAAGTGTTCTTCTGTAAGCCTCCCTGAGCTGCCATTCAGCAGGAGGGTGTGGGATACTAAATATTGATATAAATAAATAAATAAATAAATTGAATTAAATTGTAACACCAGACTATAATAATAGATAAAAGGGCTTTTCATTGCAAAGGATATTATAATACAAATGCTTAGTTCAGCTAGAAGATTGAACTGATGATAAAGGTATGGTAAACATACTTCACTATGTCTTGTAAAACAGAAATGCATTTACATGTATTACTTCAGGATAATTTGGATGAATTGACTCAGTTCTGCCAATAAATAATGATATCATACGGTAATGAGGGTCATGCTGGCTACAATCTTGGGGGGTTACAAAATATGAAAACTAAAACTATTTTGCCATAAGTTTATGAAGTTTTTGTTAAATTGGTTAATGGTGTTGGGAAGCAGAAGTGAAAGCATTATCTGAATACAATGTTATATACATTGGATTTTGCTGCACCGATTCACATCCCTTAGGTCAGATATGAAGCCTACTCAGATATTGGATACGTTTGATATCAGATCATCATTTGATTCAAATAATCCCAGATTGGTCCAGATCGGTCCAGTTTGGTCTGGTTCGCGTTTCAAGGAAAGAATCAGTCTGGTCTGCTATTGGTCTTATTTGGTGCTGGGAAAAATTGTGCTGGCCGTTTGGGTACAGATTGGTTGAAGAAGGTGGTGTAGTTCAGTTTGGAGATAATCAGTCTGTTTGTACTGATCAGATTGGGAAGACTATTTCTGTTTCACTATGATCGCTCTGGTTCGGAGCATACTAAAAAGAATGACAATGAATGCCAATTGAAAAAAATAGAGACAACAGGAATGCCAATTAGAAGTAATGGGGATTTGGGATTGCCAATAGCCCATAATTAGGGATGGTAGAAGAGAACAGAGTTTGGAAATTTGGTTTGGTTCAAAAATCAAGTTCAGTTCGAAAGTTCGGTTTGGTCAACCAAACTATTCGAGTTCAGTTGAATTCCGAATTTCCGAATCAAGTTCGTACATTCAAAACTGGGTTTTTTCCCCTTCCCAACTGGTTCGGATTTGACCGAACAGTTCAGTCGAATTTGAGTTCAGTTCAAAAGTTCGGTTCGTTGACCAAACTATTCGAGCGTGAGCCTGAATAGCGTTCTCACATCTCTACCCATAATGGACAGTAAACCAATAAAATGACAGAAGCTTATCTGACACAAAGGTTGGAATGAAGGGGCAGCTGCAATTATGGGTAGCTGGGTGGAATAATGGGTGCAAGTACACCGGGAGCTATATGGCAGGGGAGAGTAGAATGATGCGTTACGAGGACACCAGGAGTGGATAGAATGGTGGTGGTGGTGGTGGTGGTGGTGGAACTAGGTGAAATGATGGGTATGAGGACAGTAGGAGTGGATGGAATGACATGGATTGGGTAGAATGACACATAAGAGGCCACTGGGAGTGGCTGAAAAGTTAAAGAGTTGGATGGAATGATGGGTTCTAGACTCTCAATAGTGGCTGAAATGACAGGGACAGGGCAGAATGACAGACATGTGGACATCAGAAACAGATGGAATGGCCTTTTCCCTGTCATTTCCCATCATCAAACAGACTTAATCCCAAATCAAACTCTCAACCATACACACCACAGACCAAACCAATCGACAAACAACAGACTGAAATTCCAAACCGAACTCCAAACCATAGAAACCACGGACTGGACTGGATTGGACCCAGACACCCAGACCTAACCAACAAACAGACTAAATCTGAAATGAACTCCCGGCAGGGACCGGACTGGACCTAGACCAATTTGAAGTACAGCAAACTAAAACCCAGAAACTGAACTCCCATCCCAATTAGACAAAACATGGACTAGAGTAGACCAAACACAGACTGATCCAACTGAATAGGGATGTGCAAACAGAGTTTGGAGGTTCGGTGTTCAGCCCGAACTTGGCATGTCTGGGCCGTTCGTAAACACCCGAACCCAAACTGCCCCCCACCCAAACCGGCCAAACAGAATTCGGGTTTCAAACCCGTTCGGGTGGGGGACAGTGGACAGGGGGGAACCTGGTTTTCCCTCCCCCTCCCCTCTCCAGGCTGCGTGGATGGAAGGGGTGCTGGGGATCACCTCCCCCCACTCAGCCCAGCCTGGTAATTAAAAAAACCCAACAACCCACCCCAGGGATCGACCTACCTGGTGGTGCCAGGGCTCCGGCCCCAGGTCTGGCGGTGGCAGCAGGTTCGGCTCCGGAGTGCTTCAGGCCTTTACTAGGCCTTCCGGGTCACCTGACCCAGAAGGCCTAGTAGAAGCCTGAAGCACTCCGGAACGCTGCTGGAGCCAAACCGGCCACTGATGCCACTGCCGGACCCGGGGCCATGGCCCCGGCACCACCAGGTAGGACGATCCCTGGGGTGGGTTTTTTTGTTTTTTTTTAAATGTTACCAGGCTGGGTAGTGTGGGTGAGCCCCAACAGCCCTTCCACCCATGCAGCCTAGAGGGGGGAGCGGAAACTGGGTTCCCCCCACCCTCCCAAACAGGTTCAGTGAAACCGAACAGGTTTGGGTTGAACAGCCAGAACCCGAACGATTTCGGGAGAGCTGAATCCCAAGCTGGGCGAACACTGAACACCCGTTGTTTGCACATCCCTACAACTGAAGCAATTAATGTCCTGCCAAACTCCTATATGTGCACTGTGGGTCAAACTGAATTTTTTAGAGGTGTGCACCAGGGCCACATGTCATTTTTCATTATCGTTTTTGTTATTAAAATGTGTCATTTTCATTAATAATGAAATGTTATTTTTAGTTATCATTTTTGTTATCGGTACCAGTACTGATTTCAAACAAAGATTTTATTTTTGGTATCGTTATTGGTCTTGGTATCAATTTCATGCACCAATGAAGAATTATTGTCAGAAGTTGAACTCCTCATTCTCATTCTGATTCAGAAAGAAAGGCACTCAATAATATATACTGTACACAATATGTAGTTTTGTTTATATAATATATACAAAATCTAAGCTAAATCTAACCTATGTATAATTCAAAATTTTCTTATCCTATAATCCTAATATATATATAATAAAACAGCCTAGTATCTAAATATCTAATCTATATTTATACAACTAATATCTATATCTATATAATATATGGATGGGGAGACAGACAAGGGGAGGGAAAAAGAAAACACGGAAGTCTATCTATCTATCTATCTATCTATCTATGGATGGGTGAACACGGTTCGGAATTTCGGAGTTCGAATTGAACTCGACCAGTTCGGTCGACCGAACCGAACTTCTGAACCAAACTCGATTTTCGAACCAAACCGAATTACTGAACTCGGTTCTGTTAGTCCATCCCAAAATATTCCACTTAGTTCATTGCGGTTTTGATTTCCGAACTCTGTTCAGAAGTTCGGAGTTTGGACCGAACTCAAATAGTTCGGTCAACTGAACTGAACTTCCGAACCGAACTTGATTTTCGAACTGAACTGAACTGAACCGAATTTCCTAACTCAGTTCTGTTTGCCCATCCCTACCTCTATCTATCTATCTGTCTGAGATTAAATCCCAACAAGATGGAGGTGATAGTTGTGGGGAAGGCTGGGGGAGTGGTGGCCCCCATTATTGATGGGGTCTGTCCTGCCCTGGTATCTCAAGCTCAGTCTGGGGGTGTTCCTGGACCAGTAGCTCCATCTGGATGTCTAGGTGGTGACTGTGGAGAAGGGGGCATTTCGCAAATTACATCTGGTGTCTTGGCTTTGGCTGTATGTCCCGGACTCTGATCTGGCCATGATCGTCCATGCTTTTATTACCTCGAAACTAGACTACTGTAACGTACTCTACATGGGGCTACCTTTGGTGCTGGTTCAGAGACTGCAGCTGGTGCAGAACGTGGTGGCTCATCTCCTAACGGGGACGTCCTAACGGGGACGCAAGCATATTACACCGATGCTTCACTCTCTGGACTGGCTGCCAATAGTCTTCTGGGCCCAATTCAAGGTGTTGGTGTTGACCTTTAAAGCCCTAAACGGCCTGGGCCCCAGCTACCTGCAGGACCGCCTCACCCTCCAGATCCTGGATCGGCCCCTGTGGTCAGTTGGGGGCACCCTCCTTGAGGTCCTCCGGGCTTCTCAGGTGTTGACCTTGTGGAGGGAGTTCTCTGTGGCCGCACCGCTGTGGAACTCCCTCCTATAGGAGGTCCGCTTGGCCACTGACCTCCTCTCTTTCTGTAGACAATGTAAGACCTGGCTGTTCCGCCGTGACTTTCCTGAGGGAAATGGAGTGGGTTGGTTTGGGTTAGAGTGGGGCATGGGGGTTATTTGTTTTATTGTGATATTTTAAATGGTATTAGTGTTGCTTTAAAATCTGTTTTTACTATGTTTTTACTATGTTGTTAGCCGCCGCGAGATGCTTTTAGCAGGAGGGGGTGGCATACACATTTTATAATAAATAAATAAATAAATAAATAAATAAATGTACCTACGGAATAAGGATTGGGTGGTAGGGAAGGGAATAAGGGACAGATATATGGGAGGATTTCTAGTGCAAACACCAGAAGCTTCTGCAAATGTACCCTGACAAGCAATAGATAGCTCACAGAGTGAAGCAGCCCAGCCCAGCCCTACAATATAAAGGGTTGCAGTGCCCTCACCCAGATCTCTCCTGATTGATTCTGAGAGGCAGAGGCATTGAGGAATCACAGGGTGCCATTCAACTGCTGGGACCTGCTTGCGCTGCTCACTGGCCAGAGATACATCTATCAGGTCCTTCCCCTCCGAGTTCAAGAGTTCAACACTGTTTCTGGCTCCCTCCTCCGCTCCACATTTCCCTCCCCCAAACACTTGCCAGGCTGCCAGGCAATAATGAAATCAATAACGACTTTCGTTATCATTATTGATTTTGTTATTATTTTTTGTCATTTTTGTTATTGCAATAATGAAAACAATAATTTTCATTTTTGTTATTGATATAACGAAAATGACATTCACACCCCTAGAATTTATGAATACAGAGCCTGAACCAATTTGCATCCTGAACCAAACCGAACAAGACTGATACTGAATCGATCCACATAGGAGCTCCACTCCAATGCAGACCTTTTCTTTTCAAGCCGAGCAAGAGAATAATCTCAAATAATAATTTCATTATCCGTTTCATCTCTATTGGGAAGTTTTGCTGGTCTTGCAAATTGCAGTCAGTCTGATCAATTTCATAGAAAGGAACAGAGAAAAAAGGCATCTCATATTGTCCTATTCAGAATGATTTACAATGCAAGCTTCAATGAAATGAGAGACAAGATGTGTTTACAAAAGAGTGGAAGGAAATAGATGCAAAATTGGTGATAGATGAAGGGAACTGGGAGTAATGATAGAAGAGTAGTTGTCTGTAATATTGTATTCCTTTCACTAATGTAGAACTGAGTAGGGGCCAAAATCAGACATAACAGCCATGTTTCTATGGGACTTTTGCCTCTTCTAGATCCATTTATAACATGTAGTGGTGATTGTAATAGTTTCTTTTGCAGAGACACAATTAGACATTTTACAGTTTCTTGTGAAAATTCATATTTTTCCACAAAAATATTGACTTGTCAAGGAAATTTTACAAAACACTTCAGTTGCTTCAAAACCGTTTTTTTTGGGGGTTAAACTTTCTTTTGTTACAAAATTCTATCCCAGCTAGATTTTTTCTCCACAAAAAGTGAAATTAAATACTCAGCGAAATAATAAATGGTTTCCTTAACTCTGCTTTCTCCGAATTAGTAAAATAAAATTGAAGGTGCTTACTAATCAGCACCTTCAGCCATTTAAACAACATCTTTCCACCCTTCTATTCCTTTTTGTTTTCTGTTTTCTCTGGTAATTCCTATTACTGAACCTACTTTTTGCAATATGAGTATTTGGTAGGGCTGCACCAAATAGTAACCAAAAAAAGTAACAAATTCACAAGTGTTTCTGAGTTTCCAAGGATTGGCTCTCAGTGTTAGACCGGTTCTCGGTAACTGGGCTGAATAGTCGATATTCTGTAAAATACTAAGTTAAACAAGTATTTTCAAAGTACAGAGTTCCCTTATATAGGAGCAGGAAAAGCCCTGTCTATTGCAGAAAAAGCTCTGTATGTTGCCCATAGGAGAATTTACCCAAGTACTGAGTACTGGGCCAGGTACTGGGCCAATTCCTCAGTTACTCGGTACTAGGTAAAAACGAAGCTGAATACCAAGTTATTCAGTAAAAGCCAAGTAATTGCAAGTACCAAGTTTCAGCACTAGGGATGGGCGAACAGATCACGGTTCGGGTTCGGCCGTTAAGTTTGTTTGCCGGGCTCGGGATCAGCCATTTGGTTTGGCCGTTAGGGAAATGTTTTTATATGGGGTTTGGGGGCAGGGGGGGGGTGGTATATTTTTTTTTGTTTTTTTATTTGGTTTTTTTGTTTTTATATTTTTTTAAAAAATATATTTTTATCTAATATTATATATATATATTACAATATTATATATATATATATATAATATTTTATCTAATATTATATATATATCTATAATATATATGACTCCCTCCTCAAACCTCCCTGTCCTCCCCCTCCTTCTTCCCTTTCTGCTCAGGATCTTGCCTCCTTCTTCACCTCCAAGATAGACAAGATCCGCCTCAACATCGCTTCCCACTCCTCT
>QEPC01012623.1:42282-114046 GCA_003113815.1 Sphenodon punctatus | reverse complement strand
AGAAGGTGTTGGGAAGGGGGGAGGCAGATAGTTTCATTTCTTGTAAGCCTCTCCACCCCTGGTGCCTGGAAGTCTGCTCCTCAGTGACTAGTACTACCCCTCCCTGTCACGTTTGACCTTACAGTGAACCTTTTTTTGCCACCTGAACTCACCCGAATGTGATCCGAACTGACCGAACTGTTTGGTCATTTCAACGTTTAGAATTGAGTTCGGTTCGGCCAGTTCGTGTTTGGAAGTTCGGTTCGGTTTGGTCATCCGAACAGGCCGAGTTCGGGCCAAACTCCGAACTTCTGAACCGCATTCGCCCATCCCTATTTTTCCTGGACTTGTGATTGTACAGTCCTGGACTTCCTGGATTTATGATTGTACAGTCCTTGTGATTGGACAGTACAGTGATTGGAGATGAAGATGTGGTAGATGCTGACCCAGCTATTCCTCTGTCTAACAGATTTACTGTGCTAGAGTCTGAGGAGGGGGTGTTGGAGGATGCTCCTCCGCAGAGGGAGGAAAGGTTTAAAAGGAAAAGAAGGTTGGTGGAACCTCAGGAATCTTCCCTGTTGGATCAGTCATCTGATAAACAGGCGGCAAAAGTTCTACGAGCAAGACCCCGTGTTGTAGAACAAAATATGGATATGAACTGGGTACAATTGATGGTGGAACAAACAGAGCTCATTTGTAAGACTGTACAGCATATATATGTGCAGTTGAATATATTAACGAGGATTGTAGAGGAGAATCAGAGGGGTCCTCTTCACAGAAGTTCCCCCAAATCCTCTGGGCTTTATAATATAGGACTGGGAAGTGAGGGCAGTAAAAAGAAACATCCTAAATAAAAATGGGGAGATAGGGGGGAATAGTGGCGAGACATGTCCCCAGATAGCGGGGAGGGTGAGTATGAATGTCTCAGGCAGTCAGTCTTTCATTTATTGTAGGAATGTTGTAGCTTTTACAGTATATCCGGTGCACACAGGTCATGTTCCGCAATGGTCTTCCCCCACCCTGGTGGCAAGGCTTTTGAGAGTCCTTTTAAATTCTCATTGCTCTCCAAGGGATATTAGAGAGATTAGGATTGTATTGAGTAATAGGGAGGTTTTTAAATGTGTGGTATCGTTTAGGAACAGTATATACCAGAGTATATTTGGGAGGTAAGTAAGTTTTTAATTGACAGAGGGGTGCGGGTAGCTAAAGCTTATGAAAACAAGGATCTACAAAATATAAAAACAAGGGGTTTAGTCAGCCATGATAGGGAGGTGTCTGTAATGGGGAGAAGGAGGGCTGTGCCTCAGCAGATGCAGATGGAGGAAACAGAAAATTTAAATGTGCCCAAGAATGTGCAGGCTCAGATTGAGGGAACAGAAAACGCTAGAGTTTTTAAAAATGCCCAACAAAGGGTTTCCTTGGTGGTTCCCAGTAATAGTGGGAGGGAGGAGGGGACTCATCTGGGGCAAAATTCTTCTGAGAAAATGGGCAGGTGGAATCAGGAAGGGAGTGACCCCAATTTGTGGTGGTGGAACCTGTGATTATGGAAAATGAGGGGAAGGGAGAGATGAGGGATGTTGTCCCTATGGACACAGATGGGAGGTGTGAAACTGAAAGTGGGAAAGTGATTTCGGGGGAAGTGGTGCATCGTAAGTGTACTGTTCCAGTGGAAATAGCNTGGGATATAAAATTTAAAATAAATAAATAAATAAATAGTTTCATTTAAAAGGGGAGAGTGTGGCAGAGGGCTCTTAACTACTGGTTACACCTGCTCTTTAATATTGTGGCCTCGCTGTCCCAGTGGGTGTTGGCTGATAAAGTACCAAATGTGTGGGTGAACAGAGTAAAGAATAAAGTGAATGCTCTTGTTTTTTCCCCGGAGGCACTGATCCCTTTGGGATTTAAAGGGGCAAAAAAGATGCTGCTGGGAAGGCTGGCCGATATGTCTAGGCAGGAAACGATGGCTAAGATCTGGGAGAGCAGGGCATTGGGGGATTATGTGCTATTTGCTAATATTTCCCAGTGGCTCATGGGATATTCAGCCAATTTGAAGATTTCGAACAGGAGGAGGTTTTTTATGCTGGCAAGGCTAAACTCCTTTCCCTTGAATTTAGTTGAGGGGCGATACAGAGGGGCCCCTATGATAGAGCGTATATGCCAGTGCGATCTAAAACAAATTGACACCATAGATCATATTCTGCTGTCCTGCCCATTGTTTAAGGTGGCACATTTAAAATATATCTCCCCATTTACAAATACTTGTCCAGATAGACAAACAAAATATCATGTGACCTGTTTGTTGGGTGATTATTCCTCTGAGACTACAATTAGAGTTTCAGACTTCTTGTGGCATGTTTATTGCATAAGGCTGAAACATAAGACTCCTGTGAGGGTCGTTTAATGATTTATTTTATGAAATTGTAATGTGGGTGAGGCTGATTGTTGTTGCTCTTTTTAACAAAAATTGATATTAGATCTTGTTGTTTAAATGGGAGGTGGGATATTTTGGCCTGGTATACTTTTAAACTGCTTTGTATCATAATTTAATAGTTTGGCTTATATATAATTGTTTTTGTAATTGTCTTTGCAATGGCCTTATGGCTAGGCAAATAAAGTATTAAGTTAAATTAAAATAAAAATTTAAGGAACTATACATTTTCATTATATCAAAAGGAAGCTTAAGTGCAAAGCTGAATGGCTTATTGAATAATTTCATGCACTGGAGGAGAATCGGAACTTGAGGTCCTATTACTAAATAAAATAATAATAAACAAGGGATTAGCCGTGGATATTCAGGAAAAGAAAAGGATTAGGTCAGCATGCAACCAAAGCTCTTTGAAACTGGTTGTAAGAATGGTTTGCAGCAGTGGGTATGAAGGAATAGGAGAAGAATGAGGAGTTGAGTTCTGTTGCCTATGATAAGCTTCCCAACACATGTGGTTTTAGTCAGCTACTCTGTTCCAGGACTAATAACCATCCAGATGAAGGTAATGGAGCGTGGTCAGCTGTGGGTGAAAACTGCCAGCACCCTGGTCAGGATTGGATCCAGCCGCAGAACAAACATGCATATGGCTGGGCCAGGGGTGGGGTGGGGATAGAGCCTCACAAACTGTGGTCATCCAGCTTCACCCCCTGAGCTGCGTCCAGTAGCCCTGCCCCCATGACGGGCAGCCATGATGGCCAATGATGGGTGGCATGGTGACTGGTCACAGTGGCCACTCTGGACCAGGATCAGCAGGCTACCACACATGATAGCCTGTTTGGAGCTAGTCAGGTAAGTCATTTCCTGGGCGTGTTAGAAGCTAGCCCAAGCTGTGATCCTGGAGGTGTCCAGATTCACACCCCAGGCTAGCTGTCAACATGTCTGGGGAAACTCCAGGGTAAACATCTGGATTGCCCCCAACAAATGTGATGATGGCCTGCAGGTCAAAATGGGTTCAAGCCTTCTGAAGCGGGACACCGTCATATTTGTTAACACCCACTGTGAGTGGAGGAGTGAACTGGCTACAGTCAGGGATAAAGAGTCGAGAATTAATCAGGAGGCTGGAGTTGTTGAGAAAGAGTTATTTAGTGAAAAATCACAGGGGTTCCTTCTGAGAGGAAGGGAAAAGACTTACTATTTAGGGTGACAGTGTCAGAGCAACTATCATGCACTGGAGGAGCAATTCAAGGCGAATTCAAAGGATATTGCTAGTTCTTAAAACTGGGAAAGCTCTGCAGAAGTCAGTTCACTGGAAAATTGTTGTCAGTGGGCAAAATCTGAGATGGGAAGCAATCGAGCTGTTTTTCTGGGGAGACTCAAACATGGAAGGTCCATTCTAGGGCTGAAACAAAAAGAGTTTCTGGTATATAATGCCCTCTCCTGGACTTCTGTTTCATCTTGTGACAATGATATCCCCTCCTGTATGAACTGTGAGATAGAGGACTTATCGCATTTTCTTTTTAAGTGCCCTCGATTCGAGAACCTAAGATGATCCTGGCTTAATTTGTTATGGAAAGGGAGGGAGTATCTGCCTGTAAGCCGGAAAATAGACATGCTTTTGTCTACTAATGATGTGAATACCATGTTGGCACTCGTTTCCTCTGTTTTGCTAGCTGACAGACAACAGGATAAAGAGTAGATAACTGAGAGTTGGATGATGTGCGAGCATTGTTTGTAAAGTTTTGTATTTTGCTTATTTGCTTTGCTTGATGCAAGGCATTAATTGTCATAGATGTTGAACTGTTTTAGGGGTTTTTTTCTTTGGCCATGGCATAAGCTAGTTCCATCCAATAAACTTACTTACTAACTTACTTACACGAGTTCCACAGTCTGTTACAGATACAATTGGATGGTTAATAAATTAAAGGACTGCATCTAGTAATGCACTCTAGTAAAGGCTTCCCCTTCCTGAACGAATCTGGCTTCCCCTTCCTGAACGAATCCTGCACAAGCTCCTAGTCTTCACCTATAAAGCTCTTCACAACCTCGCTCCCCCCTACCTCTCTGCACTTATTGCCCTCCATACTCCAGCCCGTGCACTTCGCTCCTCCTCTGTCCCTTCTCTCACCCTTCCACGCCTTCCCTGCTCCCCTAAGCGCCTTCGTCCCTTCTCACTTGCTGCCCCCCATGCCTGGAACTCCCTCCCTGTCCACATCCGCCTTGCCCCCTCCCTTCATACCTTCAAATCTCTCCTTAAAACTCACCTCTTTCGCTCTGCTCTGTCTGACTCTTTATCCTGCTGAGCCACTATTCCTATACCTACGATCGGTTTACCCTTATCCTTGCAACATGGACCTGCCTGCTGTCATTCTCATCGTAACCAAGCCAAGTACGTGCACTTGAGACCTCGCATCTTCATGAATGTTAGACCCCTTGTCTCTCCCTCTGTTCCCCTTCCTATGTCTCTCCCCCAGCTCCTGTCGCTCAGATTGTAAGCCCTAGGGGCAGGGACTGTGTCTATTTTATTACTTTGTAAAGTGCCATGTACACTGCTGGCGCTATATAAATGTTTGTTAATAATAATAATAATAACACTCATATATTTAAATAACATTCTCTGACAGTTACAGGAAAAATCTTGTATGGTATGTATGGCCATAATGAATTTTCTACATCTGCATTATAATACCTGCCACATGCTGTATATTATAATTATCACTATTAATTTATACAGGCTTTCAGTATTTAGAGTGCTTACAGTCCTTATCCAGTTTATTTTTGTGAGGTAGATTGTTGTTATTCCTATTTTACAGATGAGGAGCTGAGGTTGAAAGATAGTGATTTGCCCCTAGTTCAAAAGAAACAAGAGTTTCAGAAAACTACGTGGGAGCATCTGAGGCAGGCAGTGGAATGTAGGGACTCACGGTGTTTCTGGAAAATTGTTAGTGGGAACAATAGGTGTAGGGACTCTGTTCCTGATGCTTTCATACCCCCTTCCCTTTGAGTGAGTTATTATGGGGAGACATTTGGAAATGATGATTTTGGTCAGTTAGCTGTACATGAAGAAGCTGATCTGTGGGAGGAAATTGGGGATGATGAGCTGAAATGGTATATGGTTTCTGATGAAGATCTCACACGTTATATTCAGGAATTTAGAGTGGGAAAGACTCCAGAACCCGCTTCCCTACCCCCTGAACTCCTTCGGTCAAATCTGGCTTTTTGGGCCTCCGTCTTGGCCAAGGTCATGAACAGTGTGATAAAGGAGAAGTGTTTCCCGCCCTCTTGGAAAACCAACATCTTGGTTCCAATATTTAAGAAAGGGGATAGGGTTAATCCGGGCTCATATAGACCAATAAGCCTGACTGATTTACTCACCAAAATCTATGGGAAACATCTCTGAGACACATTACCGAATGGGTAGAGGCAAAAAAATATACTAGGCGAGGAACAGGCTGGATTCTGCCACGGATATTCTTGTATAGATCAGTGCTTCTCACTGTTCCATCTTTTGAGAAAGTACACCTACTTAAAACAGCCAGTCTACATAGCTTTCATTGACCTTCAGGGAGCTTTTGATACCTTAGATAGGTCCAAACTTTGGCAGAAATTTGATTATATGGGATTGGATCCCCCATTGTTAAAACTGGTCTGCAATTATTAGTCCGATACCAGGACGTCGGTTAGATATGGGGCACAGGGGGAGCTCACAGAATTTTCCTCTACTCTTAGGGGAGTGAAGCAAGGCTGTGTTATCGCATCCATCTTATTTAGTCTCTTCACCAACGATCTAGCCATCAGCTTACAAAACTCCGCTCACCATCACCCAAAGATCGTTGGTGGTGATTTGTACCTACTACTGTATGCAGATGACATGACACTCATGCCTCTATCCCCCATTGGTCTTCAAAGGATGCTAACTTCTCTAGCTCAGTATGCAAGGGTTAACTCCCTAGTTATAAATGTTCCTAAATCTAAAGTGATGTCCTTTAGGACATCCAAATGTCATCGCTGGGTTATAGGCAGGGAAAAACTCGAGAGGGTTTCTTCTTTTACCTATTTGGGAATTACCTTTGATGCAACTCTTTCTTGGAAGTCTCAGCTTACTAGGGTAATATTGAAGTCAGATCAGGCTGCAAGTGGGATCCTGAATTTCTATAAGAACTACGGTAAACATCCTTGTGCTGAAGCTTTGAGAGTGGCGAAAGTTAAATTGGACTCCACATTCTTGTATGGTGCTGAGTTGTGGGGACTGGACCAACAGGCTTGTAAAGTAGCAGAGGTTGCCCAGGCCTCCTTCCTGAAGAGACTTCTGGGAATACAAAGGTCCACCCCAAGAGTCTTGGTTAGGCAGGAATTGTGGGTATTGAATGTGACCACCAAGGCAAAGCAGTGAGTATTTGCCTACTGGATTAAAATCAGATATCTCTCTCCAAATCATATACAAAAGAGAGTCCTGTTAGAAATGGAAGAAAATCTTAACCTCCTTATGTCTGTTTAACTCTAAGACCTCCATCAAAGGGGGGGAAGAGCAGAACTTCTCTCTCAATACCACAGACTCCTTCCCTGGATCAGTTTTCAGATATACATTGGAGATATAGACCACTAATTGGGCCAAAATCTCTTTATTCTTCCATATGGCTGATACTGGCTTCAGGTGCGCAAAATGTAATATAACAAATCTTTGGGTTCAGTCCATGCCTAGCATATCTACTTGCAAAATGTCCCTACTGGTAATACCCAAGTGAGTTAAAACTTGTAAATGCTCGGCTGCTTCCAAGGCAGAGCTCCAAAAAGGGAGATTCCCATGAGAAGTAGGCTTTATACTCAAAGCTAACTTATTGTTTGCTCTGGAGAAAAGGGAATGCAACCTCTTATCCTGATCCAACCAATGTTCTATAGTAAGGACATCGTCCCTAACTACATCCTGGATACCCACCTCTCCAGCATCAGAAACTGGACCAGCTGGGGAACATAATGGATCCTTATTAGCTTTTTCCTTTTCAAGTGCTTCTGACAGATCACCAACCTTCAAAATCAAGGAATTCAGTTGTGCAAACAGACATTGGACTGTTTGTTCCATAAGCAATACATGCTCAGACAAAAAATCTGCTATGTACCATTCTGAGTAAGCTGAGACTTGGTTGAAGGTGCTGGAATAGAGGAACTGGGGCAGAAATCACTCCTGCTACCACCCAAGGGACCATCCCCTTTGGTCACCAGATAGTCTAAATCCCCCAGTTTCCCCTGACCTACCCTCGCATGGATTAAACCCAATGGCTTCCCTGTGCCCTTACAATTAGACATTGATGGTATACATGGATCAACCAACTCCTTCAATACGTCAAACCTATTGGAATTAGGAAAGAAACTGCTCACTTTCCTTTGTTTCAAGGAAGGTGATAATGCAGGAGCCTGAGATCGGGTTCGTTTGTTCTATCCACTCATTGTACCAAAGACAGAAAATAAAACTATATATGGTGAAAGACACAAATAGACCCCTCCACAAAAACAGACAAACAGTAGTCAACAACATATAACCCCAGACTAAAAAGAGAAATCCAGAGATGGAAGAAGGACGAACACTGGGACAGAATCACCCACCCAGTCACCCTACTGTCGCCTAAGGTTGCGTGCACCAGGGCACACCCTTGCATGCTCAAGGGTGCAAGCATGCTTGCATGCTTGAAGCCTCTGGCAGCCTTCCGCTCAGACTTGAAGCCTTCCACCTGTGCGGAAGTGATGTGGCTGGGATTCCCCGACACTGGTACACCAGTTGGAACAAATCAGTTACTCGAAGTTTAGGGGGAGGGGACAACAGCGCCTCCACAAACGGCCACTCCCTTAATCAGTCCCAACAGCCAGCTCTCCACTCCGTAGACCCCCAGGAACTCCTAACTTGCTTCTGTGCAGACCCATAGAAGCCGTCTCAATAGGGAAGTTCCACTCCACCTCGCACCGCTCTCCAACAGTCCATAAAAAAACTGGCGCTGCCAGAGGCTTCAAGCCGGTCTAATAGCTGATTGGGAGGAAGTAATGTGGCCGGGATTCCCTGACACTGGTACACCAGTTGCTTCTGTACAGACCCACGGCAGCCATCTCAATAGGGAAGTTCCACTCCACCTCGCACTGCTCTCCAACCGTCCACACAAAAACCGGCGCTGCCGGAGGCTTCAAACCAGTCTAATAGCCGCTCGGGCGGAAGTGATGTGGTCGGGATTCCCCGACACTGGTACACCAACTGTGGCTCCCACGCTGTCTATCAGCTTTGTCTAGGGGGTTGAATCATTACCTTCCCAGGCCTTTGAACAGGTTCTCTGGTTAGTTTGGCTTGGTGGCCAAAAGACCAAAAATTAGTTGTAAATAGTAATAAGATTAAGTACATATGGTAATAAATTAAGTACATTATGTTCCCTTAATGTTGATGGTAAATTATGGAATATAGGTAGAAAATCTGGACCTCATTTCCATGCTTTTGGGTGTTTAAGTGTTGTTGTAATATAGGTTGTTAAATGTTTTTTGAACTGCAATTGTAATTACTTTTCATGGTTTTTTTATTTTAAGTAAGGGAAAAATATATGTTGTGAAATGGTTTGAAGAGGAAAGTTTTTTTGTTTAGAAATGTTTGTGCCTTTAATGGTTTTTTAAACTAAAGTTTTTTGTTTTGGTAAATTTCCATGTTTTTGTGATTTAATGAATATAGTAATGAGAATGTTAAAATATATCACATGTGTCAGTTATCTATGATTTGTTATATCATTGACACCGATACATTATGTCTCATGCTGATACAATGTATCAAAGACAGGCATTACGAAAATGCACTCTCACACACCACAAAAACACCTGCGGACTCACCCGCACTGCTTAGACTGTGCCACTGAGCCACTGCCTTGATCCCACTGCCTGTTGCCGCCTCGATTCCCCAGATGTTTCCACTTGCAGGGAGAGCAAGAAAGAAAAAAAGTATGTTAACACTGGGGGCGGGTGGGGGGCAGGGAAGCCAGTGCACTTGGGCTGGGTGCCCTGGCCTGACCCCGTGACCTGCATTGGAGGCTGTCGGGGGGGGCATAAAAGGGAGCTGGTCACAGCGGAGGGAGGACTCACCCGCGCCACTTTTCCACCTAGCCGGACTGTGCTGCTGCCTTGATCCTGCTGCCTGTTGCCACCTTGATTCCCCCGCTGTTTCCACCTGTGGGGAGAGCAAGCAAGAAAAAAACAGTATGTCAACATCGGGGGTGGGGGGGTCATGGAAGCCAGTGCACCTGGTCTGGGTGCCCTGACCTCACCCTGTGACCCACATTGGAGGCTGCCAGGAGGGCATAAAAGGGAGCTGCCTGCAGCACTGCCGCAGGCTGCGAGCCAAAGGTCCGCAAGCCGAAGGTCCACGGCCAAAGGGTGCCACACTTTGGGACCCTTTGGGGACTGTAGGGGATTGAGGGGCATGTTATTATTGTGAGTTGTTCTCTGTTGGGGTGGGAGGAGGGGTTTTGTTGGGTGAAGGGTATAGTGAGTGGGGGGTTGTATTGAGGGGGGCGGGTTCAGTGCCAACCCCTGGTCGCAGCATGGGAAGGCATGGGGGGAGATTGGGGTTGGGATGGGGGGTGATTTTGGAGTTGGTTAGAGTTGGAGGGGCCATGTTTTGTTGATTTAGAAATGTGTATCTGATATTTAGACTGTTGGATTGTTGTAAAGTTGTGGATTATAGGTTCCCCCTCCTGGCGAGAGCAGGAGGGTAAGGGGGGAGTTTATGGGCTCCATTCCTGGTGGCAGCAGAGATGGAGCATGTGGAGGGGTTGATGTGGGTAAGCTGTTATACACTGTAATAATATTGACTCATTTTTGTGTATTGAATTGTGTGTCAGAGGGAGGAAAGGTTGGGGTTATATGATGAGGGATTATGTTATGAAATGTTATGTTATGGAAATAATTGAGGGGTTATTTAGCTCACGCTGTTGTGTATTGAATTTATAATTGTTATGTTTTTGTATGTTTCTACTTTTGTTGTTAGCCACCTCGAATCCCCATAAGCCAGAGACAGCGAGATACAAATAAAAGTTGAAATGAAAAATGAAATGAAAAACACACACACTCATTCCCTTCCCCCCCACTCACTCATTTTCTTTCTCTCATACACACACCATACACAGAAACATAGACACCATCTTTTTCCCCTTCCTTAAAGAAAAAAACCCTTCTTAATCTCACTGTTGCTGGAAATCTAATCCTATCCTTGAAATTTCAAAATAAGCAATTATTTTGTAATTTTAATCTTATTCTCTAAGGTGTTTGCAATTCTTCCCAGTTTTGTGTCACCAGCAAAATTGAGACGTGAATTGTCTATGCCATCATCTTCTGAAGTTATTGATCAGCACTCAATTGTGGTTTAATATGCTTTGAGCTTTGAAGTCCTTGGACCTGGAGGAAGGGTTCGCTGGAGTTTCCTTTAAGGTGTTTTCCCTCATAGAACTCATGTTTGTGTGCCATTGGCAAACCCAGGTATCTTCCCATGGATTTAGGATTAGGCATTTGAGCTCCAATTTCCCAGATTCTGGGGTGGATTATCCTGAGATTAACAAACGATCTGCACCCCAAGAGAGGCAAGATGCACTTTGCAGCGGAGTTGAGTTCGCTGGAGAAGTGGGAGCTATGCGTGGTGCAATCTGCCTGCCCCCTTGGGTGTGTGCGAGCATGGTTTGAATGGACCAAGTCTAATTGTGGCTCCTGCTTGGATGTCCCTAGTGACCCTCCTGCCAAGTAGGAAGTAGTGAGGTTGTGCACTGGTAGCAGCTGGGTTGTTCCAGCCCAGGTGTGCTGGGCAGGACTAGACTGGGATTTCAGTTTGCTACCAGTGCAGGTACATCCAATATAGCTATTTCTATGTATAAACAACAAGAACATGAAAATCAGGCCAGCAAAACATGCAAGCACCTGAGTCACCTTGACTTCAGGAGACCTCCATCCATCCGTATTCCTCACTCCCCACATAAAGCCTCCAAACTCCTCCCACTCCCTGTGCCTTTCTCCCCCACAGAGTCACAAACCCCTCCCTCCTTGTCCTCATGCCCCTTCCCTACATAGTCCCCAAACCCCTCCCTCCCTGTCCCCATGCCTCACCCCACACAGACCCCCCAAACCTCTTCCTCCCTGTTTCCATGCCTCACGCTCCTCACAAGAACTCCTAAGTCCTCTCCCTTCCTATTCCCATGCCTCACTCTTCCCCCACAGAGTCCCCAAGCTCACCTTCCCCCATATCTCTCTCCCCACAGAGCCCCAAGCCCCCTTCTTGTCCCCACACTTCTCCCCCCACAAAGCCCCCAAACCCCTCACTCCCTGTCCCCATGCCTCTCTCTTTCCCCACAGAGCCCCCAAGCTCTCTCCATCCATGTCCCCATAGGAGGAGGACAAGGAGGCTGTCCCGCCTTCCCAGCAGCACCCAGCACTGCCCAGCCCCTCCACCAGCCCCAGGAGCAATGCTAAGACTCAGAGAGGAAGGATCCAGGAGGAGCAAAAGAGATGAAGCCCCGCAGCCTCCCTGAAGCACAGATCTTGTGTTCCCGGGCTGGAGGCTTTTCTCAGCTCTGACTGTCAGCTTTTGGCTGAGAGTCAGTACAGCTGATCGCTGGCTCTCAGCCAAGAGGTGATACAGACAGGACTGATTTAAAGAGCCTGCAGCTGCAACACACAGGATCTTCACTTTGGGGAGGCAAGCAGGCAGGCAGTGGGGAGAGGCTGAGGATACATTGACAGTCTGAGGAGCATTGGGGGGGAGGGGGACTCCGCTCTGACATTCCCATGGAGGATCCACCCCTATCACAATTCTTTGTACCTGCCCCCTCACCATGCTACTGTTGAGCCGGGTCTTTGGGTCTGCAGCCTTGGAGCATGAGATCTAGATCAAGTGATGGAGTAGTTCAATAATGATTGGTGCAGCCAAAAATGAGTTATTAAACATTTTACAAATCAGTTCAGCTGGCTGGCGCAGGTGCAGTCAAGCAGCCACTGGCCACCATTTGTAGTGTTAGAAAAAACAGCATAAGGAAACTTACCTGACTCTGCTTTAAATCACGTAACTTTATCAGAAGCCAGCTCTGTCACAAAGAGTTTACACTGTAGTCAGTTTTGTGTCAATTACCCTCTTGCCTCAGAAAAACTGCAAGAGGAAGCTTTAGTCAGTTTCATGTCAATTACCACCTGGCATCACTCCATACTTTTGAGTGTCTTTTATTCATTCACTCATTGGGGAGGATTTTGAGCTAACCATATCTCCTCCCCCAGATGTGTTAAGCCCCCAGACTTCACAGCCTTGCAGCATAATATCTCTATCAAGTGCTTGTGTAGTGTGATAATGACTGGTGCAGCCAAAACCAAGTTATTCAACATTTAAAATATCAGTTCTGATGGCTGGTGCATGCGCAGTCAAGCAGTTGCTGACCACCCAAAAACAGCATAAGGAAAGTTACATGACTCCACTTTTTAAAATCACGTAACTTTATCAGGAACCAGCTCTGTCACAAAGACTTTACGCCCTAGTCAGTTTCATGTCAATTACCCACTTGCCTCAGAAAGACAGCAGGAGGACGTTCTAGTTAGTTTCATGTCAATTACTCCCAAGCCTCAGTCTAAACCTTTTCATCTGAGTGAAAAGTCTGCAACTTTTCATAGGAGTGAAAAGTGTGCAATTTTTCAAAAGCTGCAGACTTTTCACTTGGTATGAAAAGTTGCAGACTTTTGACTCCTTACTTTTGACTCTGTATGAAAAGTCTGCAACTTTGCATAGGTGTGAAAAGTCTGAAACTCTTAAAAAGTTGCAAATTTTTCACTCTGTATGAAAACTTGCAAACGTTTCATAAGGAGTCAAAAGTATGGGGTGAGGCCAGGGGGTACTAATCGACACAAAATTGACTAGAGCTTCCTTTTGCTGGCTTTCTGGGGCAAGTGGGTAATTGGCATGAAACTGACTAGTGCTTAAAGTCTTTGTGACAGCTGGCTTCTAATAAAGTTACATGGTTTTAAAAATCAAAGTCATGTACCTTTCCTTATGCTGTTTTTTGGCAGTCAGTGGCTGCTCGACTGCATGAGCGAGCTAGCAGAACTGATTTTTTAATCATGAATAACTTGGGTTTGGCTGCACTAAACACTCCTAGACTCAAGCAGCACTCCCTGTTGATCGCAGACTCCAAAACTGTAGAGTTTGGAGCTCAGATTGTTGTTTGGGAGAAGATATTCATAGGAGTGAAAAGTCTGCAACTTTTTTTTAAATTGCAGACTTTTCATTTGGTATGAAAAGTTGCAGACTTTTCATACTGAGTCAAAAGTATAGAGTGAAGCCATGGTGTAATTGACATGAAACTGACTAGAGCTTCCTCTTGCTGGCTTTCTGTGACAAGTGGGTAATTGACATGTAACTGACTAGTGCTTAAAGTCTTTGTGACAGAGCTAACTTCTGATAAAGTTACGTAACTTTAAAAAGCAGAGTCATATAACTTTTCTTATCCTGTTTTTTTGCTGGTTATTAATCATTAAGAACTTGGTTTTTGCTGCACTAAACACTCCCAGACTCAAGCAGCACTCCCTGTTGATCTCAGACTCCAAGACTGTGGAGTCTGGGAGCTCAAATTGTTGTCTCGGAGGAGATATTGATGATTCAAAAGTGTCAGGACACTGTGTATTTTGACCACAGTCAACTAACCTTTCAACAGTTATAACTTTTTTTATTTTCTGGCTGGATCTTTTTCAAACTTTCTATGTATCATGGTCCCCACAAATTGAACCCATGAACAAAATTTCAGAACTGTAGCTCAAGCAGTTTCCTCAATATTGGGGCTTCAGCAGTTCCCTGTTTATAATGCAGGGTGGTTGTGCCTTTAACTTTCAGGGTGCTACCACAGCCTGAAAAAATTCCCCATCAATAAATTTAAGTATGTGTGAATCAGGATTTTGCATTTGATTAACAGAGAGCAGAACGGCATTAGCTTTTTTCTGAGATGACATTGTTGATTAATATGATTCTAACAGGCTAAATCTAACATAAGCAACCAAATTGTACCAGGCATATAGTAGGGAGGTAAGCAGAGCTGCAACTGGAAACCCAAAGATTTAATCTGGGGTGCCTGAATCGACCATGGCCTGTTTAGGCACCATCAATGCCTGAATGGGACCGGATTGCCTGCTTAGATGCGCCATCTAGCCTTTGAAAGTGACAGGCCCAGCTGGGACCGCTTCAGAGCCCATCTCCGCAGCGGTCCCAGGAGGGCTGCTTCCCTGGCCCCCCAGTGCTGGCCAGCCTTTGGAAGTGACAAGCCCTTGCTGGGCTATAGTGCTGGGCTCCACAGCACTCTCGGCTAACACTTGTCAGTTTCAAGGCCACAGGACCTTTCTGAGTGCTGTGTGAGGGAGCCCCAGCCACCTTGGAAAGTGACAAGCCCAGAATGGAGTGTTGTGGAGCTGGGCTCTGCAGCACTCTCAGCTGGGGTGTGTCAGTTTCTCTGGGTAATGCTTGCATTTTCGGCCATCAGGCAACCAACTGGTCCTTGAGTAGCCTGTCAAGTACCTGAAAATGTGTGCATTACTTGAGGGTACTAATTTTAGTATCAGATGTAACTCTAGAAATAAGAATGGGTAAAATTCTGTACCCCACACCAGTTGAGGCTGAATCAATCTAGCCCCAATATGCAACTTTTACAGTAGCAGTGTAGCCTATTGGCAAAGATGTTGGATTTGGAAATGCTTAGCCGTGATTAACTCACTGGGTGACCTTGGGCAAATCACTAGAATAGAATAGAATTTATTAACGGTCATTTTTGGCCAAATCTAACAAAAACACATAAAATTACAAACAGTTACATACATTGTTCATGTCAACTTCTCATATTCCAAAAAGAGAAAATGAATAAACTCGTATCACATAATCACATAGTATAAACATGAATAAAAGATAATCAACTTCCACAAAATAACTAGTTAACAATGTTTGAGACACTGAGAGGAACCCAAATGACAATGGCCAGGTGTCAATAATTCAACACCAAATTACTACACATGTCTCTCTCTTACTCTTAATAAGCAGAAATCGATCAGCATTCATGTTGTTACTTAAGAACCTCCTGCTACATCCTCTGCTAAATCACAAAATCTCCTTTAAAAATGTCTTGTACTGCCAAGAGGATTGCAAGCACTTCCCGTTTTGACATGACTTTTCCTTTTCGCCTGGGCAGCATGTAAAAATTTTGCAAGGCAGGGTATTGAATTAGGCAATAAGTCCCCCCAAAAACGGTGACATCTTTTCCTCCCCTTTCCTCCCCTTTCACCCATGGGCTCAGCCATTTAGACCTTTCTGTTATATACAAGGGGCATTCCCATAGGAGGTGTGGGATGTCTTCAACTCTCTTCAGGTGACGGGGGCACAACCTCTGTGCCAAAGGTATTCTCCGCCACCTGCCTTCCTGAATACTACATTCTAGCTGCAAGAATCTCAAGAGGATAATAGCTAATCTTAGGTGGTGCTGTGGAATCTGCAGGTAAAGAGCGGGCATGTTTGGTGGAAATCTGAACTGGTTCAATGGAATATGGCCCAGTTCAGCCATCCTAGCCCTATCCTCCTGGCGGCCAATATCTACCAGTCGCATAGCGATCTGTTCCTTATCTGTAGAGATAGGAATACGGTCTATATTTTCACCAATAGACCCAAGGCCTATTTTGGCTAATTCTGATCGAACCTCCTTAACCCAGGGATCTCTTCATAGCAGTATGCCATCTTTGGAAAGCTCAGTCCTAGTAGAAGAGCAGGCAATTTTACATTTGGGTCCGCTTGTGAACCAACCTTCCAAAGTTTCTAATTTATCTGAGCTGAATCTGTTGATTGAATCAGATTGACCCAAGTTTATTTTGGAAGAAGGGATTCCTAAAATAATGTCTTGGAACATTGCTGGCTGGACTGCTAAATTAAAAGACCCTGAATGTAGACAATTGCTATCTCAATATGATGTAGTCTGCTTACAGGAGACCTGGTGTGAGTGTGATTTGGTAGCTTTTGAGGGCTTTTCCATCTGGACCTCGCCTGCACATCGGGTAGCAAGAAGAGGTCACTCTAGGGGGGACCTAATGATTTTGGTGTCCCAGAAAGCTGATATTCCTGGTGAACTCCTGGAGGGATTGGGTGATAATATAATGGGCCTACGACTAAGTTTGTCAGCTTGGTGTTTTGCAGTGATCTTAATTAATGCTTATAATTCCCCCACCAACCAAGTCCTGCTGTTTTGGCCAACCTTGAAAGGTGTAAATCGTGAGTATCAGGTAAATTTTCCTAGTGTTGAACTCGTGATAGTGGGGGGATTTAAATGCCCGAATTGGGACTAATGCCACAACAATATTAGAAAGCATGGGTCTTGATTTATGATCCTTTGAGTGATCTAAATAAGGATAGATGTTCGCAGGATCAAAAAATTAATAAGGCTGGACAGGAACTATATTATCTAACCCTGGACATGGCATTACAGATACTCAATGGCAATGTATCGGGAGACGACTTGAGAGAGGGAATTTAACCCATATGGGAAGGTTTGAGGGCAGTGTATTGGACTACGCTGTCTTATCGCCAGCACTGATGGGTTATCTGAAGTTTTTCAAGGTTGGGGATGTGGCTCTTAGCGATCATTTTCCTCTTCTGATTTGTTTTGATCTAGCTCCCCACAAAATAACTTTTTCAGGCAAATCCCATTATCCTACACAAAGGGGGCAGTTCAATGTAGTGTGTACCCCCTCATTGGTCTAATCAGATGGAGGTATCTGTGCGCACCATCCTCTCTCAAAATTGCATTTATTTATTTTTTAATTTAATCATATTTTTACCCCACCCCTCCTGAAACAGCTCGGGGCAGCTAACACTCTTCCCCCCAAAAATACACGTATAAAATGTTTTAAAACATTTGTAAAATTGCAACAATTAAAACAGGTCAAAGAAACATATAAATTAATTAATACAATAAATAAGGGTGGAGGGGGATAACTCCCCCTCCCCCCCTCCCCAAAGGCCTGCGCAATCATCCAGGTTTTGCAAATTCACCAGAATGTTAACAGACTTGGGGCCAGGTGAGCTTCCTCTTGGAGGGAATTGCAAAGGCGCAGCCCGGCCACTGAGAATGCCCTCTCCATTGTGGGCCCCCACCTAACACGGGGGACCTCCAGGAAGGCACCCCTAGTGGACTGAAGGAGCCGCTCTGGTGTGCGGAGGGCGAGGTGGTCCCTGAGGTATGAGGGGCCCAGACCGTGAAGGGCCTTATAGATCAATACCAAAACCTTGAACCTGGCTCAACTCACTATCGGCAGCCAGTGCAGAGTCCGGAGCACAGGTGTTATGTGTTCCCGCCTGCATTCAGCCTGGGTTCTCAATTGGTGTCAGCTACGGATCTGGATTCTGCTTTGGCCTTATGGTCACAGTTTCTTGAACTCCTGGGCTCGAGTTCCATGCACCAGTCTGCTGTGAGACTTGGGGGTCCCAGGAATAGTAGTCCCTGGTGGGATAGAGATTGTAGAGAAGCTAGAGCATTGTTAAGGTCCCTTACTCACAAAATTCAGTTAGCCAATGGTGTGTCTCTGTTGGACAACTTTAAGCATTGTAGGAGTGACTATAAGCAATTGGTCGCTAGGAAAAAGGAAGAAGATATTAAACATCAATGGCTGCACTCCAGGTGGCAGTAGACAGCAAGGATCCACGAGTTTTCTGGAGATTGGTCGATAACTCGACGAGATGGGGTCAAGGGGACAAATTGGTTAGAATTCCCGCTTCTGTTTGGGAGGACTATTTTTCTAATCTGTATATGGACCTTAGTCCAGCGCTTGGGCGTGGGCCTTTGCAGAATTCTATCTTGCCGCATTGGAATCTGGTTGACCCAGAAGAAGTGGTACTTGCCATTAAGAAGTTGAAGAGGGGCAAAGCAGTTGCTCCAGATTGTATCCCTGGGGAGCTATTTAAGATCCTCCCAGATTGGGGGATTTGTGCAATTGCCCATCTCTTCTCATTAATCAACGAAGCTGCGGTAATACCGAATGTCTGGAGATCTAGTATAGTGGTACCAATCTTTAAGAAGGGACCTAATTTGGACCCCAATAACTATAGGCCATTTCGTTTGCTGTGCATTATCTCCAAGATCTATGTCAGTCTGCTACTAACTCAATTACAGAATTGGTGTGAAGGTAATGGTATCTTGGCAGAGGAGCAAGCAGGCTTTAGGTCTAAACGTTCCACCATTGATCATGTCTTTGTTTTCTGTCATCTAGTTAATAAGTATCAGCGGCGTAGGCGAAAGCTGTATATGGCAGTTATAGATCTATCGTTAGCTTTTGATATGCTCTCCGGAGCCAAATTGTGGACTGTGTTAGATGCGTTCCATCTGGATAAGCATCTATTAACACTGATTAAATCTTTATATTCAGGAACTTCGCTGAGGGTGCGCATGCTCCCCTCCGGTGTTCTGACAGATCCAATGATGACTTTTTGCGGGGTCCGCCAGGGATGCATTCTGGCCCTGACACTATTCAATCTATATGTCAACTCATTGATAGTGGATCACAGGGACCTAGGGAATTATCATCCACCTACTATTAAGAACAGGAAAGTATCTCTGCTTAGGTATGCAGATGATACGGTGCTACTCTCGCTTAGCAGGCATGGACTGTAAAGGTCATTGACTGATTTTGGCACTAGATGTCAGGAGAAAAATCTATTGATTAACTTCAGTAAAACCAAGATAATGATCATGGCAAAACAGCATAGGAAATATAGCTGGCAACTTCTAGGTCATAGTTTAGAGCAAGTTAGAACATAGAGATACCTGGGCATCACCCAGGCTGATAATGGGGCCTGGCATGCGCATGCCTTGGTGACCAAGGCAAAGGCACAAATAAAGTCTCTGGCCACACTATGCTTTTTCTACTGGTATGGGCAGAGGTGTGTCTGGGCAGCCTTAAAAGTCATGATAGTCAGGGTGATAACAGGTATGTTATATGGGGCGCAAATTTGGGGTTATGACCGGATGGTTGTAGACAAATTGTGCCCTGTTATTAATAAATTTGGCCGATGAATACTGAGGCTCCCTCAGTCAACTAATGCAGCTCTTATTGCTCTCGAGCTGGGTATCCACTTGTTGAGAGCTACCGCAGAAAGGTGGCTATTGAATTACTGGGCCAGATGTAGGGATGCTCCTGGTTCGTCACTAGTGACATTGGCAATGGAGAAAAAACAGTTTGACTCGGTTGGCGGTAGGGATTTATGGTGGGCTGAAGTTAACTTGTGTC
This sequence comes from Sphenodon punctatus, assembly GCA_003113815.1. Taxonomy (NCBI): domain Eukaryota; kingdom Metazoa; phylum Chordata; class Lepidosauria; order Sphenodontia; family Sphenodontidae; genus Sphenodon; species Sphenodon punctatus. The sequence continues at coordinate 94,353 of QEPC01012623.1, read as the reverse complement.
TATCCTCTTTGTGCTTTTCGGAGCCATGTCTGTGGGATTGTACGAACATGCAGATAATTGGGATCGTGAAACAGCATATAAGCGATATAGACAGAACACAACTACGAGCTTTAGCAGGTGGGAACAGTACTGCTCCTTTTTATAAGTATTCCCCCGAAAGAAGGAGCTCCGTATGTCTTTTTTCTTACTGACCCCGAGTTTAGACAGGCCTTTACCAGGCTGAGAAACCAATCTATGTGAACAGCAGTTGCGCTAGGGAGATTTCAGGGGATGCCGTATGCTGAGCGGATATGCCCATGTGGTAATGTGATTGAAGATCTGTCCATTACCTTCTTACATGCCCTATCTATGACTTTCATTGTCAGCAACTACAAGCTGCTGTAGGATGGGACACAGCTGGATCTAAAATCTAGCAATTGATATTCCTTTTGGGAGGGAAAGAACTCCAAAGAACTAAAGCAGTGGCAATTTTCACTAATAGATGCGATAAGATCTGCAGGGGGTACATCTCCCCATCCTTGCCCTAGGCTATGGACTAATGGTAGGATGGCCTTTCTAGTTGCCCTGGGATTTCTAAAGTTGACCATTTGTTTGTTGTTTTATGATTATTTTTGTGTTTTATATTTATAATTCATATTTTTATTTTTCCCCCCCATTATACTGAATTTGAAAGTTGGGATTAACCCGATAGACCCTTGTATTAAGTGTGTAATAGGCTTAGGACTCCACAGTGTGGATTTTCTGTGCGTATTGTTTATTGTACAGGTCTTGTAATTTGTCTCGCATTGTCCAACTGCGGGTTTCAAGATCTAGGATATCTTTGCTTATGAATATTGTTTTTGCGAGACCTGTTCTTTTCTGATTTGTCTTGATATTTGTGATGGCCATGTGGCCAACAATAAAAACATATCTATCTATCTACAACTAACTAAACTATCACATTATTTCTTTACAGGTCATTTATCTATTATTACAATTTGACTACGAACAATATTTTCAAAGTGCCTTTACTCTGTCGTTTACATATATAAAAATTGTATACACTTTATACAATGAAAGCTTGCCATTCTCAGTGTACACAACTTGATAACATCCATCGTATACAATGCAATTCTGCACAAAAGGACAGAGTTAAGACACTTTGAAAAAATTGTTCGTAGTCAGGACTTAATATGTGTTTGTGCGTTTGGAGGTTATCAGAACTTAGTCCTACCGATAAAATTCCAGGCGGGTGATGGAGTCCTGGGAAGTATGTGCACTCCAAAATATGAAACAGCAGGAAAAAGCTGATATTGGTCTTTTCATGTTTGGAAACAAAAGCCAGGAAAAAACTGGATGGTTTATTTGGCTTTCATTAATGCCCCTCCTGCTTTGTCCCCTGCTGGTCATCATATAAATAAATACTGTTTTATATTTAGGTGTAAAGAAGCAGGATGAGGCTAGTTTAGTGGCTGAGTTTCTTGGAGACTAGGGTTCAGTTTCCCATTCTGAAAAGCTCTGGGGAAGGAGGTGTGGCTTCTGGGGCCAGTGTGGGGTCAACAATTCATGTTTTAACTTTCTTTTTTTAAATTACACACTGAACATTAGGCATGTGAATTTATGAAATAGGGTCCTAAAAGTCTGATGACAAAGCAAAGCAAGCCCTTGATGACAAAAATCATCCCCCTGGAGGACACCAACATGGGCCAGAATTGCGTTTTGTCTGAATGCATCTTGAATCTGTGCTAACTTCACTGAAATAGTTTGATGACATTGGTGTAAAAACTGGTATGAGATCAGTACTATTTTTTATTCTATTCTAAACCTGTGCAGCTAATATTTCCATTTCACCTTTGATGCAGTACTAACGTAGGTAAAGTTTTATAAAGCATCAGAATCACATAGGAACCTATGGTAAACTCAATAGGGCTCTGTCTGTGCAAGTACATTTAGGATCACAACCAAATAGCTTGGTTCTCAAAACACTCTGCTGATGCTGAAAGGTATTTGCACTTTGTGACAGGACTTTTGAAAACAACATACATAGAACACATGTAACATACATGTTCCTGATGTGATTACACTGTGTTCAGGTATCATGGGCATGTCTGATGTCAATCAGCTCATAGTTAAGAGATAGATACAATCAGGATGAAAGTTTATATGTAAGAACTACGTAGAGAAAAGAACTTTATATATTGGTATATATAAGGTATATTGTGAGCCCTAACAAACAGGGTTGTATGGGACAGATAAACAAAACAATAGAAATGTAAATGGAGCCTTAATGACTGAGACAGGACCTACTTGTGAAACAAGCAAGTGCCTGGGAATGTCTGGAAGGGCCATAAGAAAGGTATTTAAACCATCAAAGACAAGGCAAAGGGATTCAGACATTCTGCAAGTTTCAAGCAAAGACTACAGAACGAAAAGCTTCTCGACACAAAGGAATGGCACCCACCCAGCCTTATCATCTAACTGAGACATACAGACTTCATGTAGGGGAAAACATTAGCTTAGGGAATGCACTAGTAATGTAAGTTTTGAGTTATCTTTATTTTCTTTTATTTGACTTGCACTCTTGAGTAAGTCTTGCACTGTGTTTAATTTGATTTACAAATATAAAATTCTTTTAACTACACCTTGCATGCTTGTTTGGTACTGACAATAGGTGACACAGAGCAAGGGAGCCCCAACATAGAGACTTGGGAGAACTGGTGAATTTTTGTGCATTGGGAAACTCTAGGGTTACGGATGGCAAGTAGAGTGACCATTTTACAGGCCGGGGCAGCCCTGGAGGGGGGTTGGTCCAGTAGAGGCTGTAAGTGAGGAAACTAGGTCACCTGGAGAGAGGCAGAAGAGTTCTAATCCCACTTGTGAAGCTCTTTTATTTTATTTATTTTATTTATTCAAAACTTATATCCCGTCCCTCCTGCTCAAAGGCAGCTCGGGGTGGCGAACAACATGCACACAAAAAATTCAACAATAAAACATGTTAAAATAAATCTACAAATTTTAAAACAACTCATAAAAATGCACCCTCCCTCCCAACACCTCCCCCCACAACCCCCCACCTCACCAAAGGCTTGGCGGAACAGCCAGGTTTTACACAAATGTCAAAGCAACAGGAGGGTGGGGGCCAACCGAGCCTCCTCCGGGAGTTAATTCCACAGCACAGGGGCAGCCACTGAAAAATATCTCACATCACTGGCCACCCATCTCGCCCAGGGAACCTCCAAAAAGGCCCCCATGGATGATCTCAGAGGTCACATGGGCACATGGGGAGTGAGGCGATCCCTCAGTTAGGCAGGGCCCAGGCCGTGAAGGGCTTTAAAGGTCAAAACCAGCACCTTGAACCTAGCCCGGTGCTTTATAGGCAGCCAGTGCAGAGCCCAGAGCACAGGTGTCATGCGCTCCCTGCGGCCCACCCCAGTAAGGAGACGGGCTGCGGCATTCTGCACCAGCTTCAGCTGCAGCCTCTGAACCAGCTTCTCAGGCAGCCTCATGTAGAGTGCGTTGCAGTAATCCAGTCTCGAGGTGATGAAGGCATGGATGACAGTGGTGAGGTCAGAGTCTGAGAGATATGGCCGAAGCCGCCGGACAAGATGTAACTGCCAAAATGCACTCCCCGCCACAGCCACAACCTGAGATTCCAGGCTGAGCTGTGAATCGAGGAGCACACCCAGACTCCATACCTGCGGGACCATGGGAGGGTGAACCCCCTGTCATGGGGACATGGGGGCAACACACCCATTTGGGGGGAGATAACACAAAGGGTTAACAGATTGTAAACTCAGTTGCAGAAATATACTGAAACCAGTTGCCAGAGGGGGAGGAGAGATTCCCTTTGTTATAACAAGTGGGCAGTTTATTGCCAAGCAACGGCCAGGTCACCCCGGCCCCCTGATTAGAAGGACAATAGCAGCAGGAGACAGGAAGTCTCCAAGGCCTCCTCCGAGGAAGAAGAAGGAAGTTCTTCTTCACGAATTAGGATTCTTCCATCTTGGACTTCAACAAGCAAACAGCTCAGTGGAGTAGCTGCTGCAAGAATGCAAACTATGGACTAAAGACTTTGCCATGAACTAAGACTTGAACCCGGTCTTCAACATCCAGACCGAGACAGCATCTGATGGACCTGTATTGTGCCTTTAGGGTAAGGGGACAGTCAGGGAATATCAGTGGATTTAGAATGCGTGGACTTTATGTTTGATTTATTGAGTTACACTATCTGATCAACAGCCTTGTACTTGTATGTACTCAGTACATGTTTTATAACCAAGCCTTGTGTGCTTGTGTGTTTATTCGGCCTTGGGGAATTCACATGGGGGGGTACTCCTATCTAGGTGAGAGCATAGACAAACCTTTATCATATAAGACAACACCACTGCAAAGTCTTCCAAGCTACAGGTGGCCAGAGAACATTCTCTGCATTACAGCTGGGCTGGGAGATCAAGGGGAGGCATTTCTAGGGGGCATGGGCCTCTGAAATCTCCCTGATTGCAGTGAAGGTTTTCTGATCACATGGGGACCCATGCCGGCACAGGCAACTGGGTTGTGACTGGCCTGGTGGGCATACGGGGGACAGCCTCTAAAGGGAGAGAGGGTCCCAAAACTGGTGAACCCCCCCCATGAGAGGAGATTCAACCACTCCCAGGCCCCCCAGGTCCTCACCCATCAACATCACCTCTGTCTTGTCAGGATTCAATTGCAGATGGCTCGACCTCATCCAAGCCCCCACAGCCAACAGGCACTGGGAAAATAAAGAAACTGCATGGCCTGGGTCGATGGAAAAAGAGAGGTAGAGCTGAGGGTCATCAGCATACTGCTGACACTGCATGCCCTGAAACCCTCTCACGATCTCCCCTAACGACTGCATATAGATGTTAAACAAGAGGGGGGACAGAATGGCACCCTGCGGGACTCCACACATGAGGTCCATGGGGGAAGACGTACACTCCCCCAAGACCACCAGGTGAGTTCTCCCGGCCAGGAACGAACGAAACCAGTCCAAGACCGTCCTGCCAATCCCAGCACGGTCCGGCAGATGAGTCACCAACACCTCATGATCGACTGTGTCGAACGCAGCCAAAAGGTCTAGCAGGACCAGTAAGGTCTGACGACCCTGGTCCAACATCAGACGGAGATCATCAACCAAGGCCATCAATGCAGTCTCCGTACCACACCCAGACCGAAACCCAGACTGAGAGGGGTCATGGAAACAGGTGCAGTCCAGATGTTCCTGAAGCTGCCATGCCACAGTCCGTTCAATAACCTTCCCTAAAAAGGGAAGGTTAGAGACCGGCCGATAACTGGCAGGAGCATCTGCGTCAAGATCTGGTTTCTCGAGCAGGGGCCTAGCCACAGCATCCTTCAGGCATTCAGGCACCCTGCCCTCCCGACGGGATGCACTTACCACCCCAGCCAGCTATGGTCTTTGAGGATCAGACCATAGGGGCTTATTCATGCAACTCTATTTTAGAGAATGTAATGGCACAAACCTGTCTCCTGTGTGTTGTGTGAAAGCCTTGCCACTTCCTGTACTAATCCTTTTTTCTCTGCCAACTGATGCCAGGGGTTGGCCATGGGAATGCAAGAAAATCAGCAGCTGTGTGGATGCATTGCTATGGGGACAAGGCAAACACAGCACCTCAAAATAATACCTACACATGCGTCCAGTATCCATTTAGGGTCATGGATGATGCTTAGACTTACAAAGCAATGGACAAAAAAAATGGTGGTGTAGCTCTCATTACCAGTAATAGAGGCCTGGCATATACAGGTGAAAATTCTTTATTTTATTTATTTTTTTAATACCTTTATTGCATAGCCTAATTGGCTATTGCATACCACATACAAAATGACCATGCCAAAAGAACAATATCCACATGCCAAAAATTCAAATATAAAAATGGAATTAAAAAGACAATAAAACCTAAAATAGCATTAGCCAGACAGTTTGGATACCAGTACCTGACAGGTGAAAATTAATATTCTCATTTTTATTTCCTATAAAATTCCTACCTGGCTTCTCTGGCTGCAATCCCAAGCAGGATCCACACTGGATCAGCACAGCACAATGCAATCCCTATGGAGATGCGTGCGGTGGATGCGCGTGGTACGTGTGGGGCATGAGATTGGCCCCTCTGAAAGGGAAAACAAAATCTCTCAATTCCCTTGCCCTCTAGGCTTCCTGCCTCACTCCCAGCCCTCCCTATAATATCCCAGGCACTAAATTTTACAACATATTTCTGAACTCATTTAAAGGGCTAAGTATCAAATACTGAAGGAATCTGCATATTGGGGTATTTCCTTTTTTTGTGTGTGCAATAATTTATTAATTTATTATTATTATTATTATTATTATTATTATTATTATTATTATTATTATTATTATTATTATTAATATAGCACCAGCATTCATGAGGATGCGAGAACTCAGGTACACGTTCTTGGCTTGGTTACAGTCAATTGGGAGTTTACAGATAACAGGTGGGGGATAATCCAGGGTGGGATTATCCCCCACCTGATGGTCTTGAGCTCCTCTAGTATAAAAAGCTTCATTCACTTAGTAGATGTGATAAATGTGTTAAGTGGTAATAACCAATCTGCAATTAGCATGCTGCTGAGAATTAAAACATCAGTCACTTAGTGATAAAAGGAGGAAGATTCTCTCATCAGTTCAGCCCTGCCTCTGGTGCCATTTCCTAATGAACCTGCAGAGCTAAACCATACGGTTTGCACCTGTCACCACTGGACTGAGATTAGTTACTCAGCATGAGAAACAAAGCCAGTGGATGGTGTTTCACACCAGTCGATCTTAATATATGTTCTCTACAGAGAATATAAAGTTTCTGTTGTCAATTGCTATAGGCTTTAAAGCCCTCACATTTCCCTATTAGAGGGATTTTTACATGGTCCTCACTGATACTTTGCCACATACAGAGATGTTTCACACAAATTGCATGCCCCCTTTGATCCATTAAGATACAGCAGCATATGATGTTCATTTTCTTGAAGGATTTCTAGACCTCTAAAAGGAATTTAGTAACAGGATCCTGCATTGGGCCTCACACAACCCTAGCTGTCAGGCTTTTCATTCTTTGAGACTGGACTACATGTAATAACAAAAAATGACTCTTAATAGCAGGAGAGTACATTATTTCATGAGAGATAATTTTAACTATTTCCAACCTAGGCAAGTAGCGTTACCTCCCTATAATTTCCATGTAATGTTGGGTGCTTTCTGTAGAAGAGACAGCTCTTGTGCCTTCTTCCTCTAGCTGGTGAGCTCTATTTGTTGATTATATATCATTATTACATAATTACAGTTGTACAATGCCTGTTGCATCCTGCACCCCAGGATTATCGTGGCTGTGACCTAAAGAGCGGTAAGGATTTAGGTTAAATAATGTGTCTGGAGAAAGGGTGGGTCAAGTGTTCGGAGAGTACCTAAAGAAATTGCCCCCAAATTGACAGCCTTGTGCCAAATATGTGCATTAGCCTCCTACTCCATCATCAGAGCGGGACAAGAAGGGGATAAATGATTAGACAGGCTAAAAAATGCTTAGTAATTGGTCATGGGGAAGAAAGGAAGGACAAGCTTGGTCTCAGAGTGTCTTCTTCACAGACATATCTTGCCTCCTAAGCCCTCAGGACTCTGAAAACAGAACTATACCTGCAGACATGTCTAAAGTGACAGGATGGATGCTGTGTTGGTATCTAATGTAAGAGGTGGAGACAATTGGGTATTTTTAGATGAATGATAAAGCTGTTTGTTTACAAACAACTCTTCCTCATGTGAGTGATCAGAAGGTTGTTGCCTTGTAAAGAAGGTTCTTCGAGATGGCTTTGAACATTCTCACAACTGGGTTGTGCATGCTCACCCTATCCAGAACTGCTGCTCATTGGGGAGGGATGACCCCTGAATCTGCTGGCTTCCAGACCCATCTCGGTTCACTTTAGACAACCAAGTGGGTTCTCTTGACTGTGGTCCACTCACGTGGCGCCCACACATGCATCATAGAGTTGTGGGTGATTGCCTAACATTCTAGACTGGTGCCCGCAACTCTATAGTATTGTCAAGGCAATGGCCAGCTGGGAGTGGACCTGAAGCATGTGTCCAATGAGTAGACAGACAGCAGCTCCACTCCAGGCTGGTGCCCCGGGTTTGGCTGGCCTACTCCTCTGACGGCGCTTCAGGATGTTCTAGCTGTTCCAGCGGGACTGCCCCAGAGCAGGCTGTGCTTCACTTCAACATCTGGCGGCCATGTTCAGACAGACCGGCCAGCCCAGGAGTGAAACGGGCTGGTACTGCCGTCCGTCTGTTTACTCCCAATGTAGTTCAGATGATAATTTTTATTGGAGTAACCCGAATAAGTGAGATTATTTGTTTTTGTTGTTGTTTAAACTTATATGCTGCCCTTCCTAGAGGCTCAGGGTGGCTTAAAAATCATAAAAACATTAAAATACAAAAACCAATAACCCCCACAACCCTCCATAAACCCTCCCAATATCACCACCCCTTTCCCAAATGACCAAACCATCTCAATTCCCTATCCCTGCCCATGAAACGCTACTGGGAAAGGACAGTTGGATCTTTGTGGGTGAGGTGCCATCAATAGACTGATGACACCCAGCTCTACCTCTTTTTTTTCATCCAGCCCAGGTGTGAGTCTGTGGAGAAGGGTGGGGTAAAAATGTGAAAAATAAATAAATTAATTACTTTTTTGGATGATTGAGAATCACATGAATGAGTTTTTATCCATGGTTAACTCATGGTTTTGTAACCATATTGATTTTGGGTAGAAACTACGTTACTGAAAAGCTATGTGCAGAGAACAGATCCTCTCTATGCACCCCACTGCCAAACACCACAATATAAGCACTATTCATAAAGTCAGTGTCAAAATGTTAATGGCAGGAGATTGCACTCTATGTGAACTAACCAGCTGAACTTGGCAGTGGTAGGACTAACCCCTAAGGACTTATTCACACAACATCCTTCCCCCTTGCAAACACACAATGTGCTGTGTGCAAACATACAACGATCTCTGTTTGTCTTGTCCAGTAGCAAAATGTTCTCACAACTGCTGATTTCCCTTTATTTCTCTTTCCTTTCTTCTTCCCTACTTCTGTATGTTGTTTCCCATAATGCAGAAGGACTAGATAAAAGGCCTTGTGTTATCCTTGCATGCAGTGCTCCAAAAGCAGCAAGACAGAAGGCACACTGCCATACAATCAATAGTTACAGGCAGGTCTCTGCACCAACGGGTTTATAATCTAAGAATGATAAAGGAAGGGAGATCGAGAGAGGTGAACATAGGGAGAGACAAGGTCGATTCATGAAACTGAGAAGTTGTAGGTGCACATGCTTAACTTAGACCGCATTCACACCTTCAACGGCAGGCTGGTCCGTGCATATATTCGCTCCGGGAGAGAATCGGGAAGCCAAAATATGCACGGGGTTTGGCTGGTGTGAAAGCCCTCCCACACAGCTTTACCAGCAAGCACCCAGAAGTGTGCAGAGCTGGATTTCCCTGCTCTGCACTCTTCTGGGTGATCGGCAGCAAAGCCACATGGAAGGGCTTTTGCACCGGCCAAATCCCGTGCATATTTTGGCTTCCCGATGCTCTCCCGGAGCAAAAATAAGCATGGACTGGCCAACCACTGAAGGGGTGATTGTGGTCTCAGGGCTGGCCTCAGGGTTTGTGAGGCCATGTGCGAAGTCTTGGTGTGGGGGGGGCTACTTTGCATAATTAGCCCTATCTAATTATGCAAATGTGAAAATTTACATAAAATGTCCGTAAACTTTACTCCCTTTGGACAGGAAGGAATCCCATTCTCCACCCCTCTGAGCAGCCATGGAGAATCATGGCCTCCCCATGCTTCTCCCCACCCCCCGGTTTGACATCCCTTCGCTGCCTTACCTGACTTTCAGCTGAGTGGCCATTGACAAGCATGGCCTCCCAATGCTTCCCCCCACCCTACCAACCATCTACCACCACTACCCAGGAGTTGTTCCACTGTAGAAGACCTTATTGGGGGAGAAGCTGGCTGCAGCCTGCCACCAAGCCAGGCAAGCGTGGGGTCCTGGCTGGCCATGGGGTCATGGGTGGGCAGCTTCTTCCCCAATAAGTTCTTCTGCCTCCCCTCCCTGGCTCTGATCCCCATCCCTCACGTGCCTCTGCCTGCTAGTAGTGCTGCAACAGCAGGACATCAATGAGACTGGAAGATAAAGCTGTGTGTATACAAACAACTACTCCCCATGTGCGTGATCAGAAGGTTGTTGCCTTGTAAAGAAGATTCTTCAAGATGGCTCCCAACATTCTCACAAGTGGGTTGTGCATGCTCATTCTATTCAAATAATAGACCATGTGATGGTCTCGAGCTCCTCAAATATAAAAATCACTCTCCCCCTCGGAATGACAGTTCATTCCAACCCTTTCTAGGAATATAAGGGAAAAAATCCATGCAGGGCTGGAGGTTGGGTGTTGTGAGAATGTTAGATGCCATCTCAAAGAACGTTGGTTACAAGGCAGCATCCTTCTGTTCTTCTTTGAGTGGCTCCTCACAGGCTGTTTTTACATGACTCCACAGGTTGAAGGTCCGTGGGCACCACACGACTGTTCATGCATCCCCACTCACCCCCCCACTCAACTGCACCCATGGAGTAAACACCGTTTCCCAGTTGCTCCGTGCATGGGGACGAGTGGGGGGGTGAGTGGGGATGTGTGTTAGGTGGGCGCGTGCACGCACCCCCACTCATTGTGGGCACATGTGCCATGTCATTCACCCGGGGCTCACCCACCCATGAACATGCAGAAATCTGCATGTTTATGGGTGGGAGAGGCCTGTGTAAAAAGGGCCGCATTCTCATAACTGTCTTATTTATACTATCTTAGGTAGGAATTTAGAATATAAAGCAATATCTATTCTATCCTGGAAAATCTGAAAATATGGTTCTGAGATTATTTTGGCTGCTATTTCACTAACTCTTCTTAATGAAGTTATTGCTAACAGGAATACTGTCTTTAAACTCCCACCCCATAACCAGTTCATTTGCACCCCCCATATAATTAATTCACACTGCCCCAGGGGCGCAGTGTGAATTGAGTATATGTTGGTGGGGATGCAAATTAACTGGTTATGCGGTGCAAGCAGCATGAATTGATTATGGGGGCTTAACTGAACTGGTTATATATATATATATATATATATATATATATGTCTCTTTTCATGGCATAATGCGCTTAATAGGCTGGCTGCATTTAGGGTGTCTTGTGTGTTTGATAGCAGCTCCTCTGGACAGGTCGCACCGCGTGCGTTCACAAGGCACAGGCGGTACCGGCAGCAAGAAGCAACAGGCCCTGGAGGCCAGGCTGGCTAAGCTCATCCCTCCTCCCGCAGTAAGGCAGCGGATGCAGTCAGTCTCTCTGTGCCTGCCTCACTGTGCGCCCAGTTGCCCCTGCAGTGGAACCATTCCTGGGGTGTGGTGGTAGATGCTCAGCTGGGGAGGTGAGGGAGGAGAAGTATTGGGAGGCCATGATTGTATGGCTGCTTGGGTGAGTGCCAGGTAAGGCAGCCAAGGGGTGCCAAACCTGGGGAAAGGGGGGAGAAGCATGGGGAGGGCATGCTTCTCCATTGCTGCTCAGAGGGGTGGAGAATGGGAATCCTTCCTGTCCAGAGGGAGTAAAGTTTATGTCAATTTTATGTAAATTTACACATTTGCATAAATAGGCGGGCCTAATTATGAAAAGTAGGCCATCTAATTATGCAAATTAGGCCCCGCACCAAGACTTTGCACATGGCCTCACAAACCCTGGGGCTGACCCTGTTGTCCCTGGTCTAAGTTACAGGGAAAAGATGGATTCTGAGTCAGGGAATGAAAGAGGACACAATTTCCTCCTCATGACAAGGTAGGGAATGCCTGATGAAAGAGGTAGGTTTTCATGAGTGATTTTAAGATTTGACAGGGGGAAGCAGAATGAATGTATCCAAGGAGGGAGTTCCAGGCATGGGGGGCAGCATGGGAGAAAGGGAGAATACATTTTGAGTAGTAAGGGAGTTGTGAACAGGAGAGTGTGAGGGCAGAGGGGGAGCAAAGCTCATGTGTGGGAGATGAGTGTGGAGAGATAGGGGGTAGGAAGACTACAAAGAGTTTTGAAGGTAAAAATGAGCTTGTGTTGAATACATTCAGCTAGAGGAAGCCAATGTAGGGTGGAGAGGTTAGGTTGGCCCTGGTCAAGACGGGTAAGGTGTATGACTTTGGCAGCAGAGTGTTGAACGGAAGTGAGGGGGGTGAGATCAGAGCAGGGAAGATCAGTAAGAAGAAAGTTGCAATAGTCAAGGCACTATATGACAAGAGCATGGACTAGGGTTTGGTCAGTCGAAACAGTAGAGCAAGGCCAGATTTTTGCAATACTATGCAGAGCAAAGCAACAGGACTTGGCATCATCCTGGATCTGAGCTATAAAGGAGAGGGAGGAGTTGAAGATGAATCCCAGGCTACATGCCTGAGGGACAGGTTGGATGGTGACACCCTCAATGGAACTGAGAGCGAAAAGGGAAGGGAATGTTTTGGGTGAAAGCTGAACTGTTCATTCTTGGCCATATTATGCTTGAGTTGGTGGTGAGACATCCAAACAGAGATGTCAGAGAGACAGTCTGTGATACACGACTGGATGGAGGGGGAGAGTGCGGGGGCAGAGAGGAAAGAAATATCAGGGTAGAGAGGATTCAAGTTTTCTATGAGAGAATAAGGGTTCATCAAGGATAACAACTAGGGATGGGCTAAAGTGGTTCGGAAGTTCTGAATTTGGACAGAACTCGACCAGTTCGGTCGACCGAACCAAACTTCCGAACCGAACTTGATTTTCGAACGGAACCAAACCGAATCGAATTTCTGAACTCAGCTCTGTTTGCCCATCCCTAAAAGATAATATTCCATTTAGTTCAATGGGGTTTGAATATCCAAACTTTGTTCGGAAGTTTGGTGTTCGGATCGAACTCGAATAGTTCGGTCGACCGAACCGAACTTCCGAACCGAACTGAATTTCCAAACCGAACTGAACCGAATTTCCAAACTCAGTTCTGTTCGCCCATCCCTAATAACAACATGGCAAGGATTATACACCACCCTCAAGAATGTGGATTTGTGTCACTACCCATTCTTAAAGAGACCGCTGACTCTTACGAAAAGAGAACAGCACTGATTAAATTGTAAACAGCACCCATATGTGGCACACTAGTATTTATAGTTGTATTTCATAACTTGTCAATATCAAAATTACACCAGAATTAGAGGTGCAACTGGGCACCCGAAAGAACAGGCACCCCATTGAACGTGGGGTGTCTGACTCAACCTGGCTGACCCAAAGGGCTAACTGACATCCCAGAAGTGCATTTTCCTGGATGCCCTTGGAAGCTGATCCTGGCTCTTGCCTGCACCCAGGTGGCGGGCAGTCCCCGGGTTGACTAACTAGTCCAGCTGCTCTGCCCAGCCACTGCTCCTCCTGGCCACTGCTCAGGTTCTTTCCACTTGGCTTTTCTGAGCAGGAAGATAAGTGAGGTGGTCTCTCAGTGTGTCTGCTTAAGTAAAAGCATTATGTGCACTACCCACGCGCAACCTACACCCCCCTCCTGCTATTAGAACTGTGGCGTGCCATGCACCCATTGATTTTCTGGCTGGAAGTTGCGGGTTGGCATGCTGGTAGAGGCCTCCTCACTTTCCCCCCCTCACACACACTTAGAAAAGTGGAGTGGGAAGAACCCAGCTCAGCTGAGCAGTGGCTGGAAAGAGCAGCCAGGCATGTGAGTCTGCCTGGGGAGCGTAAGGGAGAGGGCAGAAACCGGAGGTTGGCACCCCAGAAAGTCCTAGAAAATCAAGGAAAGTTCAGTTTCAGGACAAATTTTCCCCTCAAAGTATACAGGCACCCAATGGGTGACTGACTAACCCTCCTGGTGTCTTATGGCATGCCTGAAAAATGAGGATATTACCTGCGACTACGAATTGAAGTACTTGCTGAACCCGTAGCTTGAACAAATTAATTATGGATTACACCTGCAACTGGGTGCCTGGCAAGTTGGGCACCCCAAGTTGTGTTTGGGCACCAATTGGTACCCAAACATATCCCAATGAGCTACCCGACTCACCGGGCTGACTCACCTCACCACCGGGTTGCTGCTCCGCTGGTCCAGTCGCTGCTTACTGCTAGCTGTTCCCTGCTCCTCCCAGGCCTCCTGCATGCTGCTCAGCTGATCTGGGGACTTCCCTACTTGGCTTTTTCCGAGCTGGGGGGAGCGAGGAAACCTCTTCCCATGGGGACCCAAATTGGTNACCCTGTTGTCCCTGGTCTAAGTTACAGGGAAAAGATGGATTCTGAGTCAGGGAATGAAAGAGGACACAATTTCCTCCTCATGACAAGCTAGGGAATGTCTGATGAAAAAGGTAGGTTTTCATGAGTGATTTTAAGATTGGACAGGGGGAAGCAGAATGAATGTATCCAAGGAGGGAGTTCCAGGCATGGGGGGGCAGCATGGGAGAAAGGGAGAATACATTTTGAGTAGTAAGGGAGTTGTGAACAGGAGAGTGTGAGGGCAGAGGGGGAGCAAAGCTCATGTGTGGGAGATGAGTGTGGAGAGAGGGGGTAGGAAGACTACAAAGAGTTTTGAAGGTAAAAATGAGCTTGTGTTGAATACATTCAGCTAGAGGAAGCCAATGTAGGGTGGAGAGGTTAGGTTGGCCCTGGTCAAGACGGGTAAGGTGAATGACTTTGGCAGCAGAGTGTTGAACGGAAGTGAGGGGGGTGAGATCAGAGCAGGGAAGATCAGTAAGAAGAAAGTTGCAATAGTCAAGGCACTATATGACAAGAGCATGGACTAGGGTTTGGTCAGTCGAAACAGTAGAGCAAGGCCAGATTTTTGCAATACTATGCAGAGCAAAGCAACAGGACTTGGCATCATCCTGGATCTGAGCTATAAAGGAGAGGGAGGAGTTGAAGATGAATCCCAGGCTACATGCCTGAGGGACAGGATGGATGGTGACACCCTCAATGGAACTGAGAGCGAAAAGGGAAGGGAATGTTTTGGGTGAAAGCTGAACTGTTCATTCTTGGCCATATTATGCTTGAGTTGGTGGTGAGACATCCAAACAGAGATGTCAGAGAGACAGTCTGTGATACACGACTGGATGGAGGGGGAGAGTGCGGGGGCAGAGAGGAAAGAAATATCAGGGTAGAGAGGATTCAAGTTTTCTATGAGAGAATAAGGGTTCATCAAGGATAACAACTAGGGATGGGCAAAAGTGGTTCGGAAGTTCAGAATTTGGACAGAACTCGACCAGTTCGGTCGACCGAACCAAACTTCCGAACCGAACTTGATTTTCGAACGGAACCAAACCGAATCGAATTTCTGAACTCAGCTCTGTTTGCCCATCCCTAAAAGATAATATTCCATTTAGTTCAATGGGGTTTGAATATCCAAACTTTGTTCGGAAGTTTGGTGTTCGGATCGAACTCGAATAGTTCGGTCGACCGAACCGAACTTCCGAACCGAACTGAATTTCCAAACCGAACTGAACCGAATTTCCAAACTCAGTTCTGTTCGCCCATCCCTAATAACAACATGGCAAGGATTATACACCACCCTCAAGAATGTGGATTTGTGTCACTACCCATTCTTAAAGAGACCGCTGACTCTTACGAAAAGAGAACAGCACTGATTAAATTGTAAACAGCACCCATATGTGGCACACTAGTATTTATAGTTGTATTTCATAACTTGTCAATATCAAAATTACACCAGAATTAGAGGTGCAACTGGGCACCCGAAAGAACAGGCACCCCATTGAACGTGGGGTGTCTGACTCAACCTGGCTGACCCAAAGGGCTAACTGACATCCCAGAAGTGCATTTTCCTGGATGCCCTTGGAAGCTGATCCTGGCTCTTGCCTGCACCCAGGTGGCGGGCAGTCCCCGGGTTGACTAACTAGTCCAGCTGCTCTGCCCAGCCACTGCTCCTCCTGGCCACTGCTCAGGTTCTTTCCACTTGGCTTTTCTGAGCAGGAAGATAAGTGAGGTGGTCTCTCAGTGTGTCTGCTTAAGTAAAAGCATTATGTGCACTACCCACGCGCAACCTACCCCCCCCCCCTCCTGCTATTAGAACTGTGGCGTGCCATGCACCCATTGATTTTCTGGCTGGAAGTTGCGGGTTGGCATGCTGGTAGAGGCCTCCTCACTTTCCCCCCCTCACACACACTTAGAAAAGTGGAGTGGGAAGAACCCAGCTCAGCTGAGCAGTGGCTGGAAAGAGCAGCCAGGCATGTGAGTCTGCCTGGGGAGCGTAAGGGAGAGGGCAGAAACCAGAGGTTGGCACCCCAGAAAGTCCTAGAAAATCAAGGAAAGTTCAGTTTCAGGACAAATTTTCCCCTCAAAGTATACAGGCACCCAATGGGTGACTGACTAACCCTCCTGGTGTCTTATGGCATGCCTGAAAAATGAGGATATTACCTGCGACTACGAATTGAAGTACTTGCTGAACCCGTAGCTTGAACAAATTAATTATGGATTACACCTGCAACTGGGTGCCTGGCAAGTTGGGCACCCCAAGTTGTGTTTGGGCACCAATTGGTACCCAAACATATCCCAATGAGCTACCCGACTCACCGGGCTGACTCACCTCACCACCGGGTTGCTGCTCCGCTGGTCCAGTCGCTGCTTACTGCTAGCTGTTCCCTGCTCCTCCCAGGCCTCCTGCATGCTGCTCAGCTGATCTGGGGACTTCCCTACTTGGCTTTTTCCGAGCTGGGGGGAGCGAGGAAACCTCTTCCCATGGGGACCCAAATTGGTGGTGTGCAGAGGACACATGCAAAACCCTGATATGAGCCCCCCCTGGAAATGGAGATCCCATTAAGGTGTGCATGCAGGTGGGAAGAGACTTCACCCCCCCATCCCTCCCCCCCCTTCAGAAAAGTCTGAGTGGGGAAGTCCTCAGCTCAGTTGAGCAGAGTGCAGGTCGGGAAGAAGCAGGGAGCAGTAAGCAGCGACCAGGACCAGAGCAGCAGCAGCCCGATAGTGAGGTGAATCATCCCAGGGAGCCATGGGTGCTGGGATCAGTGTCCCAGGGCATCTCAGGGCATCCCAGGATGCCCCAGTAATACCCACATTTTCAGGCACTTGTCTTGTGATGGGGGCCGGGTACCTCATCAGGTGACCACTGCAGGTGCCTGAAAATGTGGGTATTGCCCATGGATAGCAAATACAATGCTCTATTCCATCTCTGCTCCAAACAAGATTAATTGTTAAGACCCTCACAGTCGTCTTACGGCAAGTATATCTACTGGTACTAAAAATCCTTGAACATATCAAACTCAGGGTACACTCCTCCATCCCTTGAAGTAAGTGCTACAGCTCCCATTGACTTTAAGGTTGATGGTTTTGAAACCTTGGTGTTGTTACCAAAGCCACTACTCCCAATTTCTTGCAGATGGAGGATGCACCATAAAACCCAGACAAAGGACAGCTTGGTGCAGGCTTTCTTTGTGGGTTGGGTGTTGCAAGAAGGAATTGACCACACAAGCAAACCCATATATAACAAGCCCCAACACTGTGGGGTTCCTGTGCACAAAAAAGTCCTTGTTACAACATCTGCCCCAGGTGGGGAACCAGAATGGACTGCTTTTCCCTTGGGATCTAGGTTTTGACTGAATGTGCCCTGAACCAGTATCAAATTATCCACTGTTTCCATAGTGGAGCAGCTGTCTGGGGGATAATTTGAGCTAGATTTCGATGGTGTAGGAATACTGCTTCACCTCTAGAATATTGTATTACCTCAAGAAAAGTGCTCAGTTTTACCATTTTACAAGTTGTTTATTAATATTTTAAAAATCATGTATCATTAGATATTTAATATCTGGGATTTTTGTTGCTGCCAAGAGTGAATGCTCTTTCAAATGTCTCAACAAGATTAATAACACTATCGTGGAGAAAGCTTAACCTGATCACCAAACTTTTGTGGGTATTTTTAAATATTAAAAAACAAATAGCTAGCATGCAGTCATAGGGGACAGGAAATATTAAAGGCAGACCAGACATTAATAAATGAAGAGGGAGACAAAAATCAATGAGTCAAAAATGGCTCAGCTCTTAAACTATTGTTTCTGACCAATAAAAATAAACTGCAAAGCAGCATAAATAATTAGCATCCTGAAGCTCCTGTCAGGAGAGCTGATGTTTGAATAAATAAATATATAAATAAATAAATCCTTTTAAAGAATTTATACAAATTGGTACATGCAGGGAATTAGGTAATGACTTTATGATAAGTATCTGGACAACTAAGAATATATTGTGCGACCAGAGCGGAATCGATGTGATGTTGATATTCAAAAGCTTCAAAAACAATAGTTTTTTTAAGTAGTACTATCAAGCAAGTATATGTATGTCCTATTCCATAGATTCTGGGCTTGGTGTTCAGGTGGTGTAAGTCAGTATAGTTTCATTTCCATTGAAATGTTGCCAATAATTTACACCAACTGATTGTCTGACCCTTTACCTTTCAGCCTCTAGATAACAAAATATGAATAATAATTGTAATCCTTTATGAGTAAGATTAATCTTTTTTCTTTTTCTTCTTTTAAAATCACATTGCTAGCTTCACAACTGAAGAAATGCAGTAGATATAATATAAATGTAGTGGATAGAATGTAAATAAAGTGATACATATGTGTATCTATATGTGTATACATGGAGAGATTATGTATGTGTATACATAACACTTCTGCCAGGTGCCAATGGCAGTGGCAAGAGGACCAGGATCTGCGTGCAGAGGGATCCATTTTTAACACAATTTAAACCAGTAATTAGTTTAAACCTCACCCTAGATAATGTACTCTCCCCTCTTGAGGGTCTAGAAAAATAAAACCTATCTTTCCTGGACACCTTCTAAATATTCCTTTCCTTTGCAAATACCAGACAGGTGTTCAGATTTAACCCCAACCAAGCTGTAAATGCCCAACACACCCTATATTCATGCTGAAAACAAAACACTTAATATGGATTCAGCTTCTTTGTCCTAATGCTCTTCTGGTTTGAAACAGTAAGTCTGGAAATGCGAAAGTTAAAGGGGAAGGAAATCCCTCACCATTGCTTCCAACCCTGCTCTCTACTAGACTCCAGCATGTGTGGAACTGGAAACCTAAGATTCTGCATGGCTAAAAGCAAGAAGAAGGAACAGACAAAACAAGAGCTGTTTCTGAGGATGATTATTCCAGTCTTCCTTCCCTCTGTGCCTTTATTTATTAGGACTACCAAGAGTAAAAGGTTATAAAGCAACACAGAAGTCCTGAACAGCTCACATGTGAGTGTCTGGCTGAGGACAAATGACACTTCTTGAAATGGCTGCCAAGAAAAATAAGTGGACAGAATCACCCATTTGCACAGGCTAGGAATAAAAACATTGGGCAGTGGTCCAGGGTACTAAGGTTGTCATTCTCTGCTCCAAGCCAAATAGCATCAGGAAACATACAGCACTACCTAGTAAAAAAAATGAGAAAGACCACACTACACTCAACCTGTTTCAGCAGCAGCTCCGGTGTGGTTTAGCCCCATATCACTGAGTTTGGGATTTATTATTCCAGTTAAAGATACCAATGCAGACTTAGTGGATACAGACCACGTTACGCATGGTATTGAAAGTTGGAAATCAATCACCTCCAGTTTAAGTACTTTAGATGCTGTGCAGGCTAGAAAACTCTGTGACCTTCTAAAATGTCAGCTGTGGAAGAGACAACATTTTAATACTTGGTATGCATAATTATTTCTAGAGCTGGAATGGCTAGTGGGTTTATTATTTGCAGGTATTATTCACATTTTCAGGTAGCCGCTTTGAGTACCCAAACAATATTCATGACATAAATAAATGGGTACATAATTTGGAAACATATGGAAACGTTGGATATTTTCATATGCTAACTGGATGCACCAGTATGGTCCGCATGGCCCTCCCCACCGTGCTGCTCAGCACAGCCCGGAATCCTCCCCCATGCTGCTCAGCGCAGCCCGGCCCCTTTCCTGATTGGCGGAGGCAGCGGCCTATCAGGCTGCTGCTCCTGCCCGAAAAAACTCTGGCCACTGGATGGAGATATGTAGAACAGGCCATAACACCTGATGACCCACTGTACCACGGTGCAGGGGTGCCCTTCCCTCACCATAGCAGGGCTAACTCTGGGACATTTGCTGGCTGGGAGTTAGCCCAGCCACGGTCTGTGGTGTACTTTTCTCCCACCTGTGGTGAAAATCTGGCAGACAGGAGCAGACATGACACCACTGCTGGTGGTCATGCTGGAGTTAGTGTGGCCACCAGTGGTATGAAAATACCCTCAAGAATGAGCGCTGGGCTCCCAGCCGGTGCACATCCCAGAGTTAGCTCTGCCACGGTGCGGAGGGGACAACTCCGGACCATGGTAGAACAGGCCATCGCATCTGATGGCTCGCTCTACCTAACTCCAGCTAGTGACTGGAGGTTTTCTGGGCAGGTGCAGCAGCCTCATAGGCCACCGCAACCGCTCATCAGGAAATGGGACGGGCTGTGCCAAGCAGCGTGGGGAGCAGGACCAGGTCTGCACATCCACCCACCCTCTCCCTGCCCTTTCCCCAACTCTGGCATCTGGCACGTTTGTTCAGTGGACGGGTCTAATCCTGCCCGTGCTGAGCTTGGCACCATCACATGTGAAAATACCCTCAATTTCCATTTTGGGGGGTTTTCAATTTTATTGCCCCCCTCCCCCAATTTTTTGGATCCGTTATTTCAGTTTGTGTGGTCATTAGGGGCTTTCAGTGATGTCATTTTCAGCAATTGTGAATGCCCAATAGTTCTAATATTACTGAAAGGATGTAATCAAGGTCTTTTTTAAATGGACTGTGATGTGTGAGGGATGGGTGTGCGTGTCACAGCATGTGAACATGTGTGGGCATGAGTGAGCATGTCAAGTGTAAAAAATGCTAAAATAACACAACAAAAAAACCCAACACCAAACTGAAATAACAAAAACCAAAAAAACCCTCAATGAAACATAAACAGATATTGATTAGTTCTGAAGCTGTTGTTTTGGGTTTGGGTGAGGTGTATTTATTTATTTATTTATTTTATTTATTTTACGAACTTATATCCCGCCCCCTCCTGCAATGCAGCTCGGGGCGGCTAACAACACAATAAAATATTAAAATCCACTTAAAATACAAATATAAAAACATCATCTAAACATATCACATAAAACAGGGCTAGAAAATAAATAAATAAATGGGCGGGGGATTAAAATCAACCCATATTTGATGGGTTTATGTGTGATGGTCCAAGGCTCCAAGGCCAAGGAGCTAAAGGAGCTAAAAAGGGGGTACAAGGCCATCCGGGACAACAATGGGTGGTCCGGACATGGAACCCGGACCACCCCTACTACAATGCCCTGGACCGCATCTATCTTATGAAGTGGTCCATCGTGGCCCCACGCCTCGTGGGGAGAGCCATGGTCCAGGGCAGGGAATGGGCTGAGGTACCCCCTCCACTCGCTGCCCCCCAGGAAGGCACACACTCCAGGGCCCCAGACCCCTAGGAGGAATGCCCCAGGACCTCCAGCACCAGCAGCCCCCCCCCCGGACAGCAGCCCGGAAAGTCCCCCACCCCAGGCCAGAGAAACAGAGTCTGAGACTGGCACCCTTATCACCCTCAGCCAGTGGTCCCTGGGGGACCCCACCCACACCAAGGGGCCGGCCTCGGAGGGGTCCGAGACCAACATAGAGGGTAAGCGAGCAGTTGTGAGGGGAGACACGCCTGGGGCCGGGGGAAGGGGGTGATGGAAGGCTGGCAAAGCACAGCATGGGGGCCTCCCCGGGCCCCCCAGGCATGCGGGAGGGTGGGACAGACCACCCAGACCTCCGGACCGCCCACCACCAACACCCTCCCCAACACCCCCACAGGGCACAGGACAGCACAGCAGCAAAGGCAGGTGAACGAGGAGGCCAGAGTGGAGGTGCCCAGCCAGCGGGTGGAGGACCCAGGTGAGGCACACATATAGGGTAGGGGTGCACCCAGGGGCCAGGGAAGGGGACCCTGGACACAGGGAGCGGGAGGGAGGGGAACAGGTGGGGGGCCCAGGCCCAGGGGCAGACCCAGGGGGGACACGCACCCCGGGGACCCATGCTGTGCCTGTAGGTGGGTGCCCTACACCCCACATTACCCATCTCCATTTACCCCGCAGAGCAACCCGAGCACCCGCAGCCACCCAGGCCACTGGCACAGTGCATGAGGGAGTACCAGGTGCAGGCCTGGTGACGGAGAGATAAGCAGGCAGAGGACATAGTCCAGACATCAACGGAGCAGGGGGAGCAGATGATCACAGCCATGGACCACATGGAGGAGGCCATCGAGCGGTCCCTGGAATGGGCAGAGGCTCAGGACATGAGGCTCCAGGCTGAGGTGCACCTGGAATGGAGGTGGGAGCACCGGGAACACACCAGGCAGGTGGAAGTCCTCGGGTGGCTGGACCAGGTTATTGCAACAATGGTGCGGTAGCACTCGACGAAGCTCAACAGGTCCCATGACATTGGGACCTCCCTGCTCCTGCATGCAGGCACCATGTGTGCCTATGTGATGGCATCCCCCCCCCAGGCACCCTGCCTGTCCCAGGCCTGTGCCCCGGCCCCTCGGTGCCCCCTCCCCCACCCCAACTGTCCCAGTCACCTCCACCAAAGTCGGGGCCGCGCATTCGACCCCCGGTTCCCCCAGGCCTCAGGAGGGTTCAATCGCCATGGGGGGCCCCTCCTGGCCCAGCTCCTCTCTCCCTCCCACCACTGCCTGGCCCTCCGGGCTACGAGACCGCTCAGGACACAGCTAGGGACAGTGACAGTGGGGGGGAAAGTGAGCTCCCAGAGCTCGACGGCACCCACTGGGAGCCTGAGGGGCTGGCCCTGGACACGTGGGGGCCAGAGGGGATGGGGGGCAGGGGACAGGCTGTGTGATGGGGGGACACCATGCATGGGGGTGGTGGAGGGAGTTGGGGATGTGTGGTGCACGAGTTGTCATGGGTGTATTAATAAATGTATTGTACTCAGTCCGGACTCCTGGTGTCCTTTATAGGGCCCTGGGGGGAGGGGGATGTTCTGGGCACAGCACGGGACCCCGGGGGAACCTCCAGGAGGGGTGGACGGGGCGCACCCTCATGCTTCGGCCTCCCGGTGTCAGGGGCAGTGGGGTCATTCAGGGCCAAGCAACCTAAGGCTAGGGCAATACGCCCTTTTACACTCAAACCCCCTTCCCAGGAGACACAAACTCGGCACGGTTTCCAGATTGGCTCCAGGGGTGGAATATGCCCGTCCGGATAGTAATACGGCCCTTGAAATCCCAGAAGGATTAGGCCTATATCATCATAGGGTGCCGGGTCAACCATGCTGGTGTACTGATACATGCCACACAGCTGCCCAGGGAAGGGAAAGGGAAGACAAGCAGGCTCACCACTCTCCAGAGCTCAACAGGCCTTCTCTCTCTCTCTAGCAGGGGGGCCAGTCTAAACAGATGACCGCCGCTGTGTGCTTCACAGCACTGGCATTTGAGGGAGAGACCACGCCCCTTCCACATGCCTGCAAGCATGCAGAGCGTCTAAGCACTGTCATCCCCACCCCCGCGCTCTGCATGGTGTCAAGGGGCGGCGTCTGAGCTGTGTGTCCTGGTGGTTGCTCCGCAACCGCTGCATCTGTGTCGGCACTATTGGGGGAAGCGGCCGGCTCTGTCATGGTGTCTGGCATGGGGGGGCTGTGCCGTACATGGGCTCCAGGCTGCGGCCGCCGGTGGGGGTCAGAGGGCCCAGGGGAGAACCCTGATAGTACCCCTCCTTGAGCCCCCCGCCCAAGGGTCCAGGAAGGTCCTGGCTTCTCTGGGTATCGATGGTGAAATCATCGGGTTAGGCAAGGTGCTGCTACGTAGGATGTGGGCTCCCAAGAATGCTCATAGGGCCCATAGCCGACCCAGTCAATGAGGTAATATAAACGACCTCGGCGATACCTGGAATTTAAAATGGTGCGACCCTCATAGTCTGCTTCTGTTAAAAGCCCTGGGGGGTTCCCCGACAGGGGCTCTAAAGGTTCAGTTGGTGGTAGTGCCTTTTTCAGAAGTGAGACATGCACCGTGGGGTGGAGTCAAAGTCATGGGGGAAGTTGGAGTTGAAAAGTTACTTCGTTGATTTGTCAGTGAATGGGGAAAGGCCCGTTAAATAGGTCATCAAGTTTTCGTGAGGGGCTTGTAGAAGGGTAATAGCACCGATCAAGAGAAACATAGTCCCCGGGTTGAAGGGCCTCCACGGGTCACCGATGTAGATCCGCGTATTGTTTGTTCTTCTGTCGAGAGGCTGCAAGGGTAGTTTTTGCATGGTGTTGGACTTGGAGCAGGTGTTGTAAGAGGCTCCCTGCCACGGGAACTTGTACGGAGGCAAGCTAGGGTGTACAATTTTGAGGATGATACCCATAGGAGACGTAAAAGGGGAACTTCCCGATGGATGCGTTGGGGGCATTATTATGTGCAAATTCTGGAAGAGGAAGCCAGGTGTACCAATCGTCTTGAAGATAATTTATGTAGCAGCATAGGTATTGCTCAAAGTTTTGGTTTATCCATTCCACTTGGCCGTTTGCCTGCAGGTGGTATGCGGTCGTAGGGCTTAATTGTACTTGTAGGGCCTTTAAAAAGGCTTGCCAAAAGCGGGAAAAGAACTGCGGGCCACGGTCATTGATAATTTCACGTGGCCACCCATGTAAATGGATGATGTGGCGAATGAACAACAAGGCTGTCTGCTGCGCTGTAGGTAGCTTTTTGCAGGTGATGAAGTGCGCCATCTTTGTGAAGTGGTCTGCCATGACACATACAGTGGTATACCCCCACGAGGGGGGAAGGTCCACTATAAAGTCTATACCAATCCGTTGCCAAGGACCCTTGGGAGGCTCGGTGATTTGAAGTAGCCCTTGGGGAGCTTGTCGTGTTATCTTTGTGCGCGCACATGTAGAACAATTGCAGACATACTGTTGAACATCTTGGGTAAGAGATGGCCACCAAAAGAAGCACTGGATTAGGTGCCGGGTTCGGTCATGTCCGGGGTGCCCTGATAATGGGGCATCGTGATGGGCCCAGAGGATCTGGGGCCGGCACAAAGGGGAAACGACTATGCACCCCTGGTGGTGCAAGAGACCCTGGTCCGCTACGAAGGTCGGGTCCGTCAGTGGCGAAAGTTCTTGTGTGGTGGCACCTACAAGTTGTTCCAGCATGATGTAGGTTAGGAGGAAAACCTTAGCCTCGAGAATCTCTCCTTTTGGGGTTTTGTCTTCATTGGTGGTTTCATGATACCGTGATAGGGCATCGGCAAGGGTGTTGAGCTTTCCGGGGTGATAGTGAATCGAGAAGGTAAAACATGAAAAAATAGGGCCCAACGTTCATGTCTAGCATTAGCAATGTGGGCTGTTTGCAAAAAGGTTAAGGTTAAGGTGTGGTCCATTACTACCGTGATGGGGTGCCGTGCCCTCTCTAGGTAGTGGCACCAATTCTCAAAGGCTGCCTTAATGACCATCAATTCTCTGTCAAAAATTGTATAATTTTGTTCCGCGGGGGTAAGCTGTCGGGAGTTGTACGCACAGGGGAGACCTTGCTCTCCTTTAGCATCGGGTTGTGATAATACCACCCCTAAGGCCTTGCTGGAGGCATCTGCCTCTACTTGAAAGAGTTTGTCGAAGTCTGGGTGCTGGAGTAGAGGAGCAGACATAAAGGCTTGTTTCAGATGTGCAAAGCAGCGTTGTTGTTCGGGCCACCACACATACGCTTGGTGCTTTTTCAATAACCACGTTAAGGGGGTGGTGAGTTCTGCGTAGTGTGGGATATATTGGCGGTAGTAATTCACACTCCCTAGAAATCGCTGCAGAGGTTTAACTGCCTTCGGTGGGGGCCCCTGGCAGATTGCTTCTACTTTAAGCGGGTCCATTTGAATTCCTGCTGGGGTAATCACAAAGTCCAGAAAATCTACTGAGGTGAGGTGAAAGGCACATTTCTCTAGTTTGCAATATAGCTTATGTGTTCAGAGCCGTTGAAGGACACGACAAACATGGGAAACGTGTTGATCCGGAGTGCCTGAGTATAGTAAAATAGCATCGAGGTAGGCGATGACAAAGACATCAAGTAGGTCATGAAATATATCATTGATAAAATGCTGAAAGGCAGCAGGAGCGTTGGCCAGTCCAAAGGCATAACCAGATACTCAAAATGCCCGTAGCGGGTCCGAAAGGCTGTTTTCCACTCATCTCCCTGTCGAACTCACAAGAGGTTATACGCTCCCCGAAGATCTAGTTTCGTCAAAATATGGGCCCCCTGTAAGCGATTAAGGATTTCTGGAATTAAGAGTAGGGGGTACTGATTTTTATTGGTCACATTATTCAACTCCTGATAGTCGATGCATGGGCATAATTCCCCATCCTTTTTTGGTACGAAGAAGATCTGGGCCCCGGCTGAGGAACAAGAATGACGTATAAATCTGTTGCACAAGGTTTCGTCTAAGTAGAGGCGAAGATTTTCAAGTTCTGGCATGGAGAGGGTGTAGATACGCCCAAACGGAGGCTCTGCTCCTGGCTGAAGATCAATAGGGCAGTCGTAGGAGCGATGCAGTGGCAGGATGGAGGCGGACTGCTAGCTGAACACATTCCGGTACTCCTGGTATTCCCTAGGAAGATTTACGAATTTGGTACAGGACATGTATGGCGTGGAAATGGTGGCCGTTACGTGTTGTGTCAGCGAGTCTTGTAAGCACTGGTGCTGACAGTACTCCGAGTCCAAGTGTACTCGGTTCTGAGTCCACCTAATGCGAGGGTTATGTTTCCGCGGCCAGGGAAATCCCAGAACCACAGGGAATAAGGGGATGCACCCAGTGTCGAACATCAATACTTCGTAGTGTTTGCCAACTGTACACTGCAGGGGGCTGGTCTGAGTGGTGATGGGGCCTGAGCTCAAGGGGGACCCATCAATCATGTGTACGGGTTTGGGCAGGAGTTTGGGTTCTGTGGGAAGTCTATGAAAGGCCACCAAGGTCATGTCCATAAAGTTGCTGGAAGCTCCTGAATTGATTAATGCCCAGACAACGTGGGAGTGATGAAAAGAAATCACAATTGTCAAGGGCACGCTAAGAAGGTGTTCTATTGATGCAAGGGCCAGGGACTTGGTGTTCAAAGCCTGGGTGACCCCTGTACACCACGGCCGGTGTGACCCCTGTACACTGTGGCCGGGCAAATTTCCCTGTTGCTGTGGTTGCGTAGCCAAGGCCGGACATGCTTGGATGAAGTGGCCCAGGTCACCACAGTAAAAGCATGCCCGCACTCTCCGCCACCTTTCTCTTTCTTCGCGGGGGTGGAAGATTAATGCACAAGGTGTGGGAATACAGAGAAAGGTCCAAGGAACACAAAAAGGACAGGGAAGCCACTTCTACAGGGCTGAAGGAAATAGGGGCAGTTCTCCCCAGGAGGGGGAAGGTTGACTCACACCCCTACTCGCCCCAAACAAATAACAAGGTCACACTTACCACACGGGAACAAGGAAAGCAGGGAGGGTTCACTCTCACACACAGACAGTTCACTGATACACACCACACAGCCACCCAGGGAAGGGAAAGGGAAGATAAGCAGGCTTACCACTCTCCAGAGCTCAACAGTTCTTCTCTTTCTCTCTAGCAGGGAGGCCAGTCTAAACAGATCACCGGCGCTGTGTGCTTCACAGCGCCGGCATTTGAGGGAGAGACCATGCCCCTTCCGCGGGCCTGCAAGCGTGCAGAGAGTCTAAGCGCTGTCAGCCCCACCCCCATGCTCTGCGTGGTGTCAAGGGACGGCGTCTGAGCTGTGTGTCCTGGTGGTTGCTCTGCAACCACCTCGTCTGTGTTGGCACTATTGGGGGAAGCGGCCGGCTCTGTCATGGGGTCTGGCGGGGGGCTGTGCCATACATGGACTCCAGGCTGTGGCTGCCAGTGGTGTCAGAGGGCCCAGGGGAGAACCCTGATACCCGGATGATATGCCTGGCCAGGGTGGCCCAGATGTGCTTAGCATAACGGTACTCCCTCAGGTTGTCTTCATTCACGTAAAGGGGCACCGGGCCAGGAGGCCGATGTGGCTTGGGGTACTACAGGGCTGCTCCCTTGGTCTCGCACACACTGTGCAGCACACAGCAGACACCTATCACCAGGGCGGAGGTCTCCACAGTCCAATCCAGCCAGCCGGTGAGGCTCCTCCAGCGCTGCTTGAGGGCTCTGAACGCCCGCTCCACCACAGTACGGTTCGAACACAGACGGTAATTGTACAGCACCTCCACAGGGTTGCGGGCGACCGGGTACACCTTCATCAGCCACTGGGTGAGAAGATAGGCTGGGTCCCCCAGGATACAGGGGGACATAAGCACCCCCTCGATCCTGGTCATCCCCATGTCTGCAAAGTCACCCCAGAACATCCGGGCATAGAAGGGGGAGATGGTCATGATCCGGGCATCATGACTACGGCCGGAGTGTCCCATGAAGATGTCTATGAATATGCCCCAGTGGTCCACAACCGCTTGCGGCTGCAGGGAGTGATACCCATGCCTGTTGACTTACTCTGCAGCCTCCCCGGCGGAGAGGTGGAGGATCTCTATGTGGGTGCCGTCCACGGTGCCCATGAAGTTGGGGAAGCCTCCAGCCGTGAAGCCAGCCATCATGGCCCTCTGATCGACCAGCTGTATTGCCCTGTCCAGGAGCATGCCCTCCACAGCCTCACAGACATCCGGGCGGATTCAGGCAACGGTGCTCAGTCCGACCCCGAAGTGCTGGGAGACAGACCGGCAGAATTCGGGCATTGCTAGGGCCCAGACAACAATGGCCACCTGCTGGACCATGGGGATGAGGGTCCTCCTGGGGGTGTTCTGGCGCTCCAGCCAGGGCATGAGGAGTTCCGTGAGCCACAGCAAGGTGAGCTTGTCCATCCTAAAGTGGCCAATCCAGTCCCCCTCATCCCACTGGTGCAGCATCCTGGCCCACCACCCCTGTGCCTGCTCTGTGACCCACAGTCACCTGCCAATTCACATAGCAAGCAGGGCAGCCCGGCACGTGGTCTCCCTCTGCCAACGGAGCTGCTCAGCCACCTCTCTGATCACCGCTGGCCTGGTCCGGCCCTGCATCACGGTCTGCTGGTCCGCCCTGGACAGCCTCTGGGCCCTGAGCCGGGCAAGGGCTTGTCTATCACTGTGGTGGGCCTTGCACACCCCTGAACTGCCCCAGGCGGTGGTGGTAACCTGCAGGCGAGCCCTCAGGTGCACCTCTGTGGTAAAGATGAGCAGCTGGTTGGTGTGGGCATGATACCACTCGGCTGCGAGCACGAGGTGCATCCAGTAGGTGGCCGTCCTGTCCCCCTCCATGGTGTTGGCAGACCCAGGAGTTGGGGGTGCTGTCAGCCTGACTGGTCCTGGCCGAGGTTGCCCAGTGCCCTGCCCCCAGCTAACTGGGCCTGTCCCAGCAGTGTGGGCAGGCCTGGGCACCTCTGGTGCGCTGGCTGGTGCACCTGCTGCCACTGCATGGGGCCTTGCGCACAAACAGGCATGCGCCCTGGCGTTCCTGTTGCAGCTGCATGCCTTCAGCCACCCCCCCTCCCTGTTTGCTACATCATGACCTTGGTGGTCTGATTACAGTCTTGGCTGTCCTGACTGGGTGCTTGTTTCCTCCAGCTCTGCTGGGCCCGCAGCCCATGCCTTGCTCTGTTGCTATACAATGTTGCAGACTGTGGCCGCTTCGCTTGTCCTTGGGCCCTCACAGAACACCCCCAGCCCTACAGGGACTTTGGGCCCCCCTGGCCATGGTGTTATTCTCCCTGTCTTGCTGGACCATGTCTGGCTGTGCTTCCATGGGGTTCCTGCTTCCGGACTCCCATGGGACCCCCCATAGCTGGACCTTCCACGAGACCATGTCCCTGTGTGACCTGTGGCATACCCCGGCCATGAAATTTTCCTAGGCTGCGCAGACATTCAGTCGGGTGCTTATGCGAGCCTGAGCTCTGGGCTTCATTACTATGGCTATGCGGCGAATACCCATGATTGCCAGCTGCATGCTGAGATGCTGGGACTGGTTGTCGGTGCTGTCGGGCGTGTGGTCCCATTCGGATGTGCAGCTGGGCTTGTCCATGCAGGATTCTTTCGAGGCTTACTACCTGATCGCCCACCACATGTCCTTGTTGGGGTACCTCCGGGGCATGATCCATTGGCCTCACCTCATTTTGTACCCCTCATTTTGGCCCCACCTCATTTTGCATCCGGTTCCTGGTCCCTCTGTGGCCCCTAGCAGCTGGCTGTGAGTCCCCCTGTGTCCCCCGGCCTCATGCCCCTGTGCGGGCTCCATCCCCTGCCCTGGGGCCGTGTTCCACTGCCTGCACCCTCCCTGATGTCACTGCCATACTACCGTGCTTCCTGCCTCCCAGGGTGCTTCTGCCCATGCCTGTGGCTCCGGGCCCCCTCCGGGCTCCTCCCTGCCTGCCTCTGCACCTGCCAGACCGCTCTGTGGTTGCCCTCTCCGTCACCTGGTTCCGGCTGTCTGCTCGGCCTCCCGGCCCCCCTGGGTCCAGCTGACTGTCCTCAACTGCCTGCACTCCCTCCGGTGCCCCCCCTTGGGTGCCTGTGTTACCGTGGGGTCACAGGGCCCCCGGACTGTCCCTCCTGCCTTCCTCACGGGGGGGTTGTGACTTTGGACCTGCTGCACTGTACCGGCTCTCCTGCCTGTCCTCCATCACCCCCTCACTGGCGTGAGGGGTCCATGTGTGCCCCCTGGACAGTTCCCGGACCACTCCCTGTTCTGTGTGGGCTCTCACTGTGCCCATGCTCCGAGCTCCTGTGGCCCCCCATTCCGGGACTGCCTGTATTGCTGTGGGGGTGCCCTTTCGGACTGTTCTGCTGTGGGTGTTGTGTTTGCCGGTGCCTGTGTCATGCCCGGCCCCTGTGCTGTGTCCCCCCCACTTCCCTGTTCTGCACCCCTCCCGTGCCTGGGGAGCCTTGTGTGCTGTATGGGCGCCCATGTCCCCCCTTCCCTTCCTTTGCCTTCTGGGTGTGGGTGTGTGCCCGGGCGTGTGCTGGTGCTGTGTGTTCCACTGTGCCCCCATTGTCTGTGTGCTGGTTGTGTGTGGTACCTGACTGGCTCTTCTCCATCTCCCCCCTCCCTTCCTGTTTCCCTTGTGTGGGCGTTCCCTTTTGTGCCTCTGGCTTCATTTGCCCTCTGTCTGCCATGTCTGTGTCCCGCCCCTGCTCAGTGCCTTGTGTGTGTTTTGACCACGGCCGGAAATCGGCATCACATCTGTTGTGCTGCCCCAGCCCATGATCCGGTGGCCCAATTCCCTGCCATGGTCCCAGTCCCTTCATGTCTGTTCGGGGATTTTTCTGACCACGGGTGGGGGGGGTTGTTTGGTTCACCCCTGCTGGGAATCCACTGTAGTGACTCGGGGCCACGTAATGTCTGAAATCACCCACTATCTCTATCTATCTCTATAACTAAGGTAACTCTTACAACGATCTAGCTATAGTAACTATCTAATTTCTATATCTATATATATACACAGGGATGGGATGGGGGGGACAGACAGCTCACAACAAACACAGGGAGGGGTAAAGAACTGAAATAAAACCTAAATCAATCTAATGGTACTCTAAATAAATCCAAAAACAGGGAAAGGGGATCAGGGATGGAATATATACAGGGAGGTGGGAAGGATTCAATGGAGGGTTGGGAGAAAGAACACAGGGAGGGGTAAACAATAAAAATAACACCTAAATCTATCTAATCTAATCTAAATAAATGAAATAATGGAGGTAAATGTGTGGAAATGGGTGTAATAGGAGGAGGATGGCAATGGATTAGGAACACAAACTGCTGGGAGGGGGAGACTTCTGAAAATGCCTGCTGACAGGATCAGAGGCTAGCTGAGAAGGAATTGGAAGGGAGAAGGCAATGACTTCTTTTACTAGCTGCGCCCACCTTACCACAAGCTCCATTGGCTCTGTGCAGCTTAGACCCCTGTCAATTGCAGGGGGGCCAGGAAGTCTGCTCCTCATCTGCCCCCTTCCCCCTGCCCCTCCCCCGGGCCTGGCAGCCAGGTTTTTTCCTGCCTGAACGCAGCCGAACTGATCCGAACGCGGCGGAACTGTTCACGGGGTTTGGCGTTCGATTCGGTCATTCTGTTTGGGCATCTGAACTGGCTTGCTTTGGGCTGAACTCCGAATGTTCAAACCGCGTTTAGACATCCCTACCAAAGACATGTAAGACCTGGCTATTCCACCGGGCCTTTGGTGACAGATGGGTAACGGGTGAGGAACTGGGTTAGGAGTGATTGTTTTTTTAGCTCTGCCT
The DNA here is from genome assembly GCA_003113815.1 of Sphenodon punctatus. Lineage (NCBI taxonomy): Eukaryota > Metazoa > Chordata > Lepidosauria > Sphenodontia > Sphenodontidae > Sphenodon > Sphenodon punctatus. Next base: position 61,964 of record QEPC01012623.1, on the reverse strand, counting down.
TAGGATTTTTACTTTTGTTTTATATTGCCATTTATTATTATTTATTGAGTTTTAGAAATGGTTATATTATATATGTGTTAATGTGTTGTAAGCTGCCCTGAGCTCCTTCAGTCAGAGGGGCATCATATAAATTGAAATAAGTAAATAAAATAAACAAAAAAATAAAACAAGCAAAGGGCCTGGTTCCTACCTATCTCAAGGATCACCTCACTCCCTGGGCCCCTGAGGATCAGTGGCTAGCTCAGAAGGAGTTGGAAGGGGGGAGGGCAATGACTTTTGTTATTTGCTGCTCCCACCTTACCACAAACCCCATTGGCTCTGTGCAGCCTAGCCCCATGCCAATCACAGACTGCGACACCAGTGGTCTGAGGAAAAGAGGGTTGGTGATTGGGCAGGCTGACTACTAGTCCAAGCCTCTCCACCCCTGGGGCCAGGAAGTCTGCTCCTCAGCTGCCCCCCCCCCCGGCCTTCCAGTCACGTTTTTCCCAACCGAACACTGCTGAACTCACCCGAATGCGGCCAAACTGTTCGTCTGCTTTCACATTTGGTTCGGGAGTTCGGTTCGGCTGTCCGAATAGGCTAAATTCCGGCTGAACACCAAACGCCCGAACCACGTTCGCACATGCCTCTAAATACCCATTCCCTATCTATGCATTCCACACCACTCAAGATTGTATAAGTCATAGCAGTTACTGGGAGCTGAAATCACTCAGCCATGTTCAAAGCATAGGCACCACCACCTCTGTCAAAAGAGACCCTCAGTTTCTCTCTCAAGAGAAATTTGAACCCCTAAAGCATCATGTTGGCTGTTGACTCTCATTGATAAATTCACAGCCAATTTCTGGAGATATCAGTACTTAAACATTAGATGCAGTTGTAATTTTACTCACCATATCTTCATGTAATTAAAAAAAACAACCCCATAATTTTTTTTTGGGGGGGGGGGTTGTACCAGAACAATTGTCTTCCCTTTCCCTCTCTGATCAGCTTTGATTTCAAACATTGGTGAAAGTCCTCAGGTGTCATAGAAGCACCATCTTGTATTGTGAACATTTGCAGAGTCATGAGTTGGGAGTAGTCTGGAAAGTAGTTTACCTCACATGCTTCTTTCAGCACAAGTGTTTTTATTTTATGGATACAAAGCACAATATTTTTTCCCTGTTTATTATTTACATACCACCAGCAATGTTATTGGTTCTGAATAGCTGTGAATAGAATGGGTCCCTGCGCCAAGGGCCTGCTATCTTGGACAAGTCAAAGGAGGGGAGACAAAGGTGGGGAACATAGGGAGAGCTGGGGATACTTTTAAGAAGTAGAAGGTGCATGTGCTTAGCTTAGTTACAAGGGTAGATGGGGAGTTACAAGTCACATACTCCTTAATTAGGGCTGAAATAAGAGCAAGTGTTCCCATTCTGAAGGGAAATAAAAATCTTTTGGGTGTGCTTGCGAGTGTCCATTGGTGCTTGGTCAGTTTCCAGTGATTCAATTTTTTCTTCATTTTTGTCACTTTCCAGGACTTTTCTTCACTTTTGGAAACTTTTTACCACTTTCTGACACTTTTTATAATTTTGTCACTTTCTGGGATGTTTTGTCACTTTTCAGGAGATTTTTGTCACTTTCTGGAAATTTTATGACAGTTTTATGGCAGTTTTAGAGCACATTTCTAGCACTTCCCCAGCACTTCGCTACTATGTTTTTGTCACCATAGTCCCCAGAAGTTCGTGCGGGGCACACTTGGTGCTTGGTACTTGCCTTGTAGCAGTCCCGTTCAACTTGTGAAAAGTAAGAAAAATGGTGAAGGAAAGCTGATAAGAGCAGGAAAGCTGATAAGTTTCCATGTAATGTGAATTTCGGCAAATGCCCTGCTTCTGATGGATGCAGCACTCACCGAGATTTTTCATTTCCAACCTATAAGCTGCCCCTTCCTTGGATCCCAGCCCTGGAACGCATCTACCTACCCCCTGGTCAGCCAATTCCAGGGAAGCCCTGTGTGATCACAGAAAAAGGCAAGCTTCCTCCTTCCCATCCCTCTCACTTGAACAGTCCTCAGACAACCCTTCTCCACAAAAGCAATGCCTCTTCTCTGGGACAATTTGCTGTGGGTTCTGGAGATCATGTTTTTTTTGCAAAGGTCTAACCTCCACCAGCATTTATTCCAACCAATACTGTGGGCCTGATCTTACAAGAACTTAGGGTGATCCGTTTCCGGGTATTTTTTTGAATAGTTATGCCTATCAGGACATACAAAACAGTGTTCCCAAAAGCCATTGTGGAGGTGCAGCTTCTTCAATTATAAGTTCCTGGTTTCAGCCATGTATAAGTTTCTGGTAAATAGATTAAAACAGCTCCACACAACTTTAATTTTGAGCACAGTTGCTGGGAAATTAGGTCCTGAGTATTGGCCACTGTCAGAGACAGAACACAAATTTATTTATTTATTTACATTTCTATCCCATCCTTCCCTTAAGGTTTAGGGCAGGTTATAAACTTAGAACATGGCTATGATTCTGTATGGCAAATTATATGTTGCTATGCTCCTAAATAGCAAAGGAGCATTTCAACCAAGTAGGGGTGTATTCTGATGTGACGGATCCCACCTTCACCATGGATTTATATGAGCAGTAGCAAGAGCCAACACTATGGCGAGGATCTGGCCCGGCCACCAAACAAACATGATGGCAGCTGGGCTGGGGAGGAGGCAGGGAGATGCAGAGACGTGCATCCGCCCATCCCCACACTGTGCGGAGCAGCATCCCCACCCACCCCGGCTGGCCAATTACTGACTGGAACCAGCGGAGACCCCGACAGGGCTAAGTAAAGTGTTCATTCATATGTAACGGCATGCTTTACAACCAGCCGAGCAGCCGTTCCCCAAGCAGTGTTAGCTCTTAGCCCAGGCTGTGATTCGGTGATTTTCCCAAGTCACAGACTGGGCTAAGTGCCAACACTACCTGGGGAATGGCCCGTGCTAATGGTTTTAGAAGTGATGGTGGCCTGCAATTCTATGTGGGTCAAAACGTGAAATTGTGGGCTATCATCATGTCTGAAAACACCCAAGGTAACAGAGGTCATTTTCACATGGACAGGGGTGGGTGGGGGGATGGGTGTGCTCGTGTGGTGGGTGGAGGTGTATGTGTGTCCCTTTACATGGACACACATCCATCTCCACTCACGGAACCTCCTCCTGTTTTCCAAATGGCCCCGTGGGTGGAGATGGGTGGGTGATGGGTGTAGGTGGGTGTGCTCTGGGAGCACGTATGCACAAACACCCACCACCTGTGGGTTTACACGAGTGCACACCCATTCTCCCACCCACCACAAACCTGCCAGAACACCCAGCGATGGGTGGGTCTGTCCGTGTGAAAATAGCCAATCTTGTCTGACAACACAATCCTCACAGCATATAGGTCTTCACCCTAGTGTGAATGAGTCCCACTAACTTCAATGGAACTTGCCCCTGTGAAAAGTGATAGAGCTGAAATAATGAATCATTAATTCCATAATTGCAGGTGATAACTGAAATGTCAGAGATCTAATCAGTTAACCAGTCAGTAGCCCCATACTGCAGTAGTTAACCAATTAACCAAAATACTGATTAATACTGCTTTACCATTACTACATAATCGACTTACCATGTAACCAATTTACCATTTTCCCCCTGTGTTCTGTCATTTCTGGTTTGCTTCTGGACCAATAGGAAAGCTCCATCCAGCAGATTTGAAACAGATATTCAGTGGGAAAGTGAGTTAAACTTGAAACAAAAGTCTGAGGGGGTAAACAGAATGGAAATAATAGGCAAACAGAACTAGCTGGTAACCACAGAATGGACAAGAAAATGGAATATGACAAAACAGTATATGTAGAAAAAGTAGGATTTGTCATGTTGATCCCAAATATAGGCAGTAGAGACAAAGTAGTAAAGTGATATATTTTCTTGGACCAAACACTGTTGGTAGAGGTATGTCAACTGTAGTTGGTCCAATAAAAGATATTACTTTACTGCTTTGTCTCTAAAACAGTAAACGACACAAAGTGGTAATATGGTAATGCCATGACTCAGTTAAACCATTGGTTAATAAACAGTTGCCACTCGGTAACCGATTGTTATCGGTTCAGTTTCCTCAAACCCAACAGTTACCAATATCCACGTGGACTACAGTTTCCACTCTATTAAGTGGTAATGCCAACACTAAGAGTATTTACAATGAGACAATAGCCTACTAGAGTCCGTGTTCGGTCTGTGCAGCCCACACTCACCCCCCACTCACATGTTTAGTGTGTAGATCCTAATAAATGGGCAGCCCCCTCATGTGAGTGTGGGCATCCTCCAACCAGATCCTACTCAGACATTTAGCCCATAAATTCTAATAGATGGTCAGGTGCCGCCCACCGAACCCTGTCTCATGACTAGCAGCCACGGCAAACCACAGGAAGAAAACCATGTCAGCTGGTTCTTTCTTAAGGGGTATTATAACAGTAATTGGTCATGTGCTGCCCACAGCTCAGCCGGGGGAAGGAGGCTGAGAATTCCCAGAAAGGACGGAGCCTAATACCCGCCTGGGATCAGGGCAGAAGCGGGGGAAATAGAGGCTTTACAGAGGAGAGTGAAAAGGGAAGAGGTTCGCAATGGAGATGGTGCAAATCAAGCAGAGTTGTCCTAGGAGGGTAGATTGAATCGGAAGAAAGTCCCATGCCGAGAAAGCAGGTTGCAGATGGTGCAAATGGGGAACAGGCTGACTTTAAAAACCTTTATGACTTTATAATCACTAAAGGAAGGGAAGATCACAGGCTGCATGGAAGAAAGTGCAAAGCAGAGAAGATTGCACAGGAGAAATTTGCTCTTGGAAGGGTGCAGGGTGCATGCTACGAACAGTGCAGCAGGGGAGAAGATTGCCGGAAAATTATTGAGTAAAATAAGCTGCACAGTGGGAAGCTTTGGGAAGGCTGCGTAGTGTGAGGAAAATCTGCTTTGCATAACATTTTCCTACCTTACTAGTACTGAGCATGCTCAGCTGGTGTGAGCAGCAACTGAAACCAACTGCCCACCTTTATTTTGACCTCTTCTCCATGTGGATTTGATTCTCTGTCTTAAAATATGAGCAGGAGGACTCTATTATAAGGAAGGTGGGGCAGAGATTGTGCAGGAGAGTTTGACACAAGTAGGTCAGGCTAAAATATGAGTGGGAAAGAGTGAGTGCATGCTTTTATTGAAGAAAACCAGCTGCACAGCACGGCCTCCCCTACCCCTGTTTTCGGAACATACACCACCTCTCTTCCCTTTCCTTCCAACCTGGAGCCCCCAAAGAGGCTTATCACTGTGCCACCATTTCACTGCCCCCACTCACCCAAGCCTCTCATCTTTCACAGAATAAACGTGGAAACCATTGTTTATTTAACAATATAATTTTAATTTAATTCCCTAGCGCCCCTATGACTGCCATGGATGGGGCACTAGGGGCTTGATGCTTAGTTCCTGGAGGTGGATTATAATAATAATAATAATAATAATAATAATAATAATAATAATAATAATAATAACATTTATATAGCACAAGTAATGTACCTGGCATTTTACAAAGTAATGGAATAGACACGGTCCCTGCACTAGGGCTTACTAACTGAGAGAAAGTGGGGCGGGGGGATGAAGGTAGGGGAACAGAGGGAGAGACAAGGAGTGTAACTTTCACGAAGATGTGAGGTCCCAGGTGCACATGTTTGGCTTGGTTACATGAAGAATGATAGCCGGCTAGCCGGTCCGTGTGGTGAGGCTATGAGTACACATATTTCAAGCAACAAATTGTACTGAATGGAGGGTATTAGCAGGAGTTAGGTGAGAGGAGCGAGGAGTCGGGGAGGGCAGAGTGGAAGAGGTGGGTCTTGAGGAGGAATTTGAAGGTATGAAGGGAGGGGGCAAGGTGGATGTGAGCAGGGAGGGAGTTTGAGGCATGAGGGGCAGCTAGGGAGAAGGAACGAAGGCAGTTAGGGGAGCAGGGGAGGTATGGGAGGGCAAGAGAGGGGAAAGAGGAGGAGTGGAGTTCACAGACTGAAGTACGGGGGGAAATTAGCGCAAAGAGGTAGGGGGGAGCAAGGTTGTGAAGTGCATTTTATGAGTAAAGACTAGGAGCTTGTGCAGGATTCATTCAGGAAGGATGAGGCAGTGAGGAGAGGAGAGGAGGGATTGGATGTGGTCGAAGTGACAGGCAGGGTGGATGACCCTGGCAGCAGAGTTTTGGATGAATATAAAGGGAGAAAATTGAGAGCGGGGGAGGTCAGTGAGAAGGAGGTTACAGTAATCGAGGCAGAGATGACCAGGGTGTGAACAAGGGTTTGGGCAGAGGAGACAGAGAGAAAAGGGCAAATCTTAACAATGTTATGGAGGGAGTTGATGTTGAGACATCCAGGTAGAGATGTCAGAGAGATAGCTGGTGAGGCATTTCTCATGCCGCCGAACTTCTTGGTCCGGGTATCCCCGGATAACAGATCGTTCACAGTCTGGTGTTGCCAGGGGATGTGTCTGACAAACCTCTACGGGGATCCTTCCCTCTTCTCCCACACTCCAGAGTGGGGAAAACCTATTTGATAAAACCAATGGGAAGGGCAGTTCCCCCTCTCCCCACATCATATCTAATTTGGGACATTTAAGCCTCGGGGAACAGATAGGGCCAAGCGGGGAACTCGACAGTCTTAGCCTTTTTTTCACCCATTATCCTGACAATCAGCTACTGTCTAATCCAAAGGAGGAAACCCCTTCCGGCTTCAGGAGATTCCTCAAGGGTGGCAACACTGTCTGAATAGAGTTCGAGGATAGATGTTTTGGCCTGCACTCGGCCCTCGCCTAAGGCATGGCCGTAGGCAGCTGCCGCAATTTATATTCCCGCTCCAGTGGGAGCCTCGACCTGGTGCACCACTGGGATCTTTGATCAGCTGGTCAGATTGGGGTGACTTATTCCGCTCAGGGGGTGTGCTCACCAGCCAGCCCATGCTGTCCAAATATATTCCCCAGGAGGGTGTCCCTCTCAGTGCTGAGATACTGCTTCCTTTCCTTGCTTCAGATACCACTATAACTTGCCACAGGTCTCACAGCTCCTCAGTGGCCATGGGCGGGAAGGCTCCTTTTCTATCACTGCAGGGCTCTGACTCTGCCCCGGATCTCGCACTCCTTCAGCCAGCAGGTGTGTCCCAGAAGCCCCAAATCAGCAACACCAACACTCGCCGCAGGTCTCACAGCTCCTCTGCAGCCGTAGGCAGGCAGGTTCCTTTTCTATCCCTGCAGGGCTCCAGTGGTGAAGTTCTGCCAACCAAGGGAGGGATGTCAATGCCAACGCATCCCCACAAATGGCCCCACCAACAGGTGACACCCTTTGGTGTTGTCCTTCAACTGGAGCACAAGGGCTGGCACCCAAAGGGCACCTGGCCCTGGTTATATACCTGAGTTGGAGGGAGGGAACTCCAGTGAGTGGCAGGCAGTCCCAGCAAGACAGACAGGCAGTCCCTCCAATCCCTGCCGCTTCCACGCTCCAAACCCTCCACAAGCACTCCCAAAGGGCACCTGGCCCTGGTTATATACCTGAGTGAGAGGGAGGGAACTCCAGTGAGTGGCAGGCAGTCCCAGCAAGACAGACAGGCAGCTCCTCTAATCCCTGCCACTTCCACACTCCAAACCCTCCACCACATCCAAGTAGAGATGTCAGAGAGACATCTGGTGAGTCAGACTTGAATAGATGGAGAGAGAGAGGGAAAAGAGAGAAAGAGTTGAGTGTCATCAGCGTAGAGGTGATATTGGAAGCTATGGGAGGCAATGAGTTTTCCTAGGGACAAGGTGTAGATAGAGAAGAGGAGAGGGCCAAGGACAGAGCCTTGGGGAACACCAACCGAGAGGGGAAGGGAGGAGGATGTGGATTTGGCAAGAGGCACATTGAAGGAGCGGTCAGAGAGGTAGGAGGAGAACCAGTCAAGGACGTAGTCACGGAAGTCAAGGGAGTGAAGTGAGTCCAGCAATAGTGTGTGGTCAACATTACTGAAGGTAGTAGAGAGGTCAAGGAAGACAAGAATGGAGTAGAGGTGATTAGATTTAGCCACAAGAAGATCATTGGTGATCTTAGCGAGAGTGGTTTCAGTAGAGTGAAGGGGGCAGAAACCAGATTGGAGGGGGTCAAGGGAGGAGTTGGTGGAGAGGAATATGAGGCAGTGGGAGTAGACAACACATTCAAGAAGCTTGGAAGCAAAAGGAAGGAGTGAGACAGGACGGTAGCTAGAAAGGTGAGAGGGGTCAAGAGTGGACATTTTGAGGATAGGAGAGACAGTGGCATACTTGAAGGTGGATGGGAAGGAGCCAGTAGAGAGGAAGAGGTTGATGATGTGCAGGAGGGAAGGGCCAACAGTGAAAGCAATGGAGGTCAGGAGGTGGGATGGGATCAAAGGGGCAAGTGGAAGGGTTATTTGTTTATTTATTCATTCATTCAATAATTTACATCCTTCTCCTTCCAGCCCTATGGGAGCTCAGGGTGGCTCACAGGATATTAAAAACAATTTATAAAAACAATACATAAAAGAGGTTCCTAAAACAATAAAAACAACAACAAAGAGGTAAAACTACTGGTAACCCCCCCCATCCCCTCCCTCCCCAAAGGCCCGGATGAACAGATAGGTGTTACAGGCCCAATAAAAGGCCAACAGGCTGGGAGCCAGGTGAGCTTCCTCTGGGAGGGAGTTCTACAGCCGTGATGTGGCCACTGAGAACATCCTCTCCTTTGTGGCCCCCTAGTTCACCCAGGGGACCTCCAAGAAGGCACTCCCGGTATACCTCAAAGGTCACTCCACAGCCCTGAGAGTGAGGTGGTCTCTCAGATAGGATGGGCCCAGACCATGTAGGGCTTTAAAGGTCAAAATCAGCACCTTGAATCGGGCCCAGAACGCTATAGGCAGCCAGTGCAGAGCCTGGAGCACTGGCGTCACGTGCTCCCCTACGGCCCATCCCAGTCAGGAGATGGGCTGACGCATTCTGCATCAGCTGCAGCTTCCAAGTCATCACCAAGGGCAGCCCCACATAGAGCGTGTTGCAGTAATCCAGCCTTGAAGTGATGAATGCATGGATGAGGGTGACCAGGTCAGAGCTTGAAACATCGGGCTGTATCTTCCGCAAAAGATGTAATTGACAAAAGTCTCCCTTTGCCACTGCCTCCACCTGATGATTCAGGTGGAGGCCAGGGTCTAACAGAACCCCCAAACTCCACACTTGCGGGGTTAGCAGGGGGTGGAGTCCCTCCACAAGGGGAGCCATCACCTCCGCTGCCCTTCCCACCAACATCATCTCCATCTTATCAGGATTCAGCTTCAGTCTGCTCAGCTTCATCCAGTCACTCACTGCTAGGTAGCACTGGGAAAGCACCGAGACTACAGGACCTGGGCTTGTTGAAAAAGAGAGGTAAAGCTGGGTATCATCAGCATACTGGTGGCAACTCACAACAAACTATCTCACGACCTCACCAAGGGGTTGCATATAGATGTTAAATAAAAGTGGAGATAGAATCGAACCTTGCGGTACGCCACAAGGGAGATCCTGGGGACCAGATGTTTCTTTCCTCAGTTTTCTCGGCTTCTCCCCGAGAGGAATGAGTGGAGTCATCCTAAGACAGTACCATCCACACACACCCCAGAGTTCACAGTCATCTCAACAGCAACCCATGGTCCACCATATCAAATGCTTCCGAGCGATCTAATAGGACTAGAAGTGTTGAACGCCCTAAATCCATCTCTCAGCGGAGGTCATCTACCAAAGCCACCAACGCAGTCTCGGTGCCATATCCTGGATGAAAACCTGATGGAAAAGGATCCAGAAAACTGATGCTATCCAGATGGCCCTGGAGCTGCTGGGCCACCACCTGTTCAATAACCTTCCCTAAAAAGGGAAGGTTAGAGATAGGTCGGTAACTGGTGAGGGAATCAATGTCCAATGATGCTTTTTTGAGCAGGGGCCACACCACTGCCTCCTTGAGGCAGTTCTTGAGGTTGGAGGAGGAGAGCAGGGACAAGATTTCCTCAAGAGAGGTGGGAGGGAAGGAGGACAGGAGAGAAGGAGGGAGAGGAGGGAGAAGGAGTAGGAAGAGGCGAGGAGTGGGAAGCGATTTCAAGGCAGATCTTGTCTATCTTAGAGGTGAAGAAGGAAGCAAGAGCCTAAGCAGACAGGGAAGAGGGAGGAGGAGGACAGGGGAGCTTGAGGAGGGAGTCAAGGAGAACAGGACTCAATGCAGGAGGCGTAGTCATGCTGTCTAGCGAGGGAGATAGCAGAAGTAAGGGAGGAGAGAGAATTTGAAGTGAAGGAAGTCAGCATGAGAGTAGGATTTGCGCCAGAGGCATTCATCAGCACGGATGCAGAAGTAGAGGTGGCGGATATTGAGGGTGAGCCAAGGATGGGAGTTGTTGGAGTGGGCAGGACGGGAGGAGAGGGGGGCAAGGGTGTCAAGGATGGAGGAGAGAGAGACACTGAAAACAGATACAGCAAAGTCAGGGGAGGAGGAGAAGACAGAGGGGAGAAGGGGGAGAGAGAGGAGGCAAAGTCCAGGGGGTTAAGGGCCTGAAGGTCATGGAAGCGGCATGGAGATGGGGAAGAGGATGGGGGGCAGTGGGAGACATTGAAAGAGGTAAGGAAGTGGTCAGAGATGGGATGAGGATCAAAGGAGAGATCAGAGACAGAGCCGTTCCTAGAGAAGACAAGGTCAAGAGAATGGCCATTCGCGTGGGTGGGGGAGTTGGTCCAAAGGTGTAGGTTGAAGGAGGAGGCTTGTGAGAGGAAGCTAGAGATGGAGGACTGGGAAGGGACATTAACATGAATGTTGGAGTCACCGAGGATGAGAGTGGAGGTATCGTCGGAGAGGAAGAAAATGAGTCAGGACTCGAATTCAGAGAGAAAGGAAGAGAGAGCCAGGGGGGCAGTAGATGACAGTGACACGGAAATGGAGAGAGGAGTAGAGGCGAACAGAGTGAGCCTCAAAGAAAGGGAAGGCAAGAGAGGTAGTGGAGAAAGTAGTTGGAATTGACAGGAATTAGTGAGGAAGAGGCCCACGCCACCATCCTGACCTTCGGGGCCGGACTGGTGGGAAAAAGAGAGAGCCCCAAAGGAGAGGGTAGCAGGGGTGACACAGTCGGAGGGGGAGATCCAAGTTTCAGTCAGGACAAGGAGCTGGAGGGAGTGAGAGAGGAAGAGATCATGGATGTAGGGGGCTTTATTGACAGAGGAGTGACAGTTCCAAAGGGAGCAGGAGAATGGGAGCTGATCAGGATGGGGGACAGTGCTTGATCCTTGGCCCCAGCGGGACACCTCAGCACTCCTATTCCTGCCACATCTGGGGCACAAGGGGCTTGATCCTCAGCTTCCCGCCTCGGTTGGGGGAGGTGGCTGCACATGAGGAAAGCTGAGGAGAGGCAGATGGTGCCCCCGTGGCAAAAGTAGAGATCTCCTTCCTCCCTCCCTGTTCCTCCCCCCCCCTCCTTCTCTGGTAAAAGCACTCTCAGCAGCCTGGACTCAATCCAGGCATCACCCCCCCTCCCCCCCAATCACCTCCAGCACTTTCACCTCCCTCCACCACCAGGTCACTATTGTGTCTTTCTCCCACTCCCCCTGCTGTGTCACGGAGAATATAGATAGCAATGTAAAAAGCAATAATGCCCCCCACCTGTATATTAACTTCCCATTAACTGTGGAAGTTGCTCCAGAGAAGGCAATGGCTCAGGAAGAGTGAGTTTTGGGAAAATGCTGCAAACCTGGGTGAGCTGGGACAACACATATTTGAATATTATTTATTTATTTGTTTATTTATTTTACAAATTTGCATCCTGCCCCTCCTGCCACAGGCAGCCTGGGGCAGCTAACAACAATAATAAATACAAAATAGATAATAACAATTAAAATATATCCCCCAATAGGATAACAAAAATAAAACATACAAAGAACCCCACCACCACCCCCAATCTCGCCCCCCATCCAACCCATCACTCCTCTCCCTCTCCAAATGCCTGACGAAACAGTCAGGTCTTACAATTCCTGTGAAAGGTCGGGAGGTCCAGGGCCAGACGAGCCCCCACTGGGAGGGAATTCCAGAGGTGCAGCCACCAAGAATGCCCTATCCTGTGTGGAAACCCGAGGGACCTTTAATACAGCGTCCCCGGATGACCGCAGGGGCTGGTCTAGAACCCAGGGAGTGAGGCAATCTCGCAAGTAAGCAGGGCCCAGGCCTTGTAGGGCTTTTTAGGTCAAAATCAGCACTTTGAATCGGGCCCGGAAGACTATTGGCAGTCAGTGCAGAGACCGGAGCACTGGTGTAATGTGCTCCCAGCGACCTAGCCCCACCAAGAGCCGGGTCGCCGCATTCTGCAGCAGCTGCAGCTTCCGAGTACATGCTGGACTTTTAAGGCACCACGGAGTCAAGAGAGGGGCAGGAAGTGGTCTAGTCTTTTGGCCCATGACTCTATTGTACTGGCCGACCTGGAGGTGAGGAGACTGCATGCAACCTAATAGATGGGAGATGGATGTTTGGGTGCTCCTTAGCACATGCTAGCATGTACTGGCCCTCATGGTGGGTCCGCAATACCCTTGGATGCTGCCATGAGTGGGGGCTGAGCAGGAGGTGCAGGCTAACATCTAGCAAACACCAAATAGATGGGCGGGAAAACACCTCCACCCCTCCCGGTGAATGCTAAAATGTGGCTATTGTCTTGTTTATGTTCACACTAAATGTCTTGACGATTCTGCTGTGAAACAGGCCTTTTTTTTTTTTTTTAAAGTGACCCCTTGTATGTTCAGATATGATATAAAATTATAGCCTTTGAAACACTGTGTTGTACACAGTGCTTGTTACTAGTGGAAGATTTATTTTGATGTCGTTTGAGGCTTCAACTTCAAACAGAATCCATCTATACAGCAGTGACATGCAGGCCACTCTGCTTATCCGGTGGCCAGTGCATAAGTCCTTTAAGTGATCCTTCTCAGAAATTAAGAACAAACCACAAGAAATAGTCAATATTTTCTCATTTTAGAATTACTACATATGGTCACCAAATCCCACACAAATGGAGATAAAAGCTCTTCCATGAGCAAAAAGCACATATTTTTTCCTCCTATTGCTACAAATATTGATGAAGTGCTCTATTGAGGTGGAGATCTCATTAATTATTTGATTTACAGAAAGAAAAAAATAGAAGACAGAGGGAAATGAGTGCCCTGGCTAATGCCATGATGTACCATCTTGAGACTTAAGATCTTTTTAATGTATTCGGCAGTGATGCAGCTGAAAGAGGAAAGACAGAACTGAATGGATCCATTAATTTAATTGAAGCTAGCTCTGACAAGAGATAAAACATCTCGGGCCCCTGTGTCTCTTCAGGATGCATCAGCTCTATAGTAAACAGTCAATGATCCATACATATACACAAAAAAGAACTAAAGATACACATAGACTCTAGAGATGTCAAGGCCAAAGAATATAAACAGAGGCAGAGGTGAATAGACTGTGAAGAGGCCTTCTCTCCATGCTGTACCACATAAGTATTCTGCATCTACTGTATATGCTCCATTGAGCAACTCTGAACAACTCTGGGATTAGCTGTGAGTAATTCAGCCCACCTATGGAAAAGTTACATTCATTCTTTTTTTGCAGGTTTCTGAGAAATCCATTTCTCTCTGTCTCTTAAAAGGCAGAGATGGGAACAGGAAAATAGACTTTTGCTGGTCTTTAAAGGAGCTTTTAAGGCTATCTTTTCTTTTTTCCCAAATATGTTTTAGTCTGAAGAGTCTGTGATCGGTTTTAACTGTTGGACTCTTCTCCTGTAATGGGTAAAATAATTGTCTCAAATTGATTCTGTAACTAATATTTTAGGTAACCAGGTTCAAGCAGGAACTATTTACTAGGGCTGTGCAGTTTCATACTGTTCTATTAATTATGAAAATGAATGGAGCCCCATTCATTTTCATATCCAAGGAAACAAAAATGAATGAATAAGCAAACATCATTCGCTTGATTTCATTCGTTTTTGTTTTCATTTTTATTTTTTATTTTATTTTATTAAAAATGAAAAACAAATCGATGTGCATGCGCAAAAGACCAACAGGGGCCTTCTGTGCATGTGCACAGTTTCCCAAAACGATGCTGGCAGTGTTGGCACCATTTTGGAAAAGGGCTGTGCATGTGCCGCAGCCTGGTGGCCATTTTGCACATGAGCCGTGTTTTTTTATTTTTTAAAAATTATTTTTAATAAATAAAAATGGGGGCGGGGGGGAAGGTAGAGTCCTTTATGAAACACCCTGAGAACAAACGGGTTTTTGTAAACAATAATAAAACAAATGGGGCTCTGTTCCTGCTGCACATCCCTGTAGTTTACTGCTCCCCCTTCAGTCTGATCTTTCAGGATTCCCTTCTTTCCTGTAACTAAGCTAAGCATGAGCAGATGCAACTTCTCAGCTTTGTGTCAGTATCCCTGTCTCCCCCTATATTCTCTTCTCACACTTNATGCACATGGTCTGGGTGGGAGTTCAAGGAACGGTGTTTTTATTTAATGGTAAATTGACCTTTTATGTAAACGTAAATTGACCTCCAAACTAAAGTTTTTGGAGCAAAACTCCTGCTGGTGGTGGGAGTTTAAGGTGACCTGTGTATTGGCAGACAAGGTAATTTTTTACATCATTGGACCGGTACAGAAATTTGAAGGAATGAAGTCCATGCAGAAGAGTTTGTTACAATCCTCATTCCACACTTCCTCAGTCTAGAAGAAATCAGAAGAACAACAGAACTGCTGCAAAAGCAATATGGAATGGTGGCATAGTTGTTAAGGTCCCTGCTTGCTGTACATTCTGCGGGTTTGAATCCCTGCTGTTCTGTGTTACTTTAAAATTGTTTTTTTTACTTTTACATTACTGTTATTGTATGTTAATCATAAAATTATTGCTGTGTTGTGTTGCTCATGGCATACTTTGTATGCCAAAAAAATATGCTTAGTTATTACATTAACCAATAGTCAAAACTGAGTAGCCGAGGCCAGGCCCGAGTCCTATTATGCAGCCGTAGTGCCGCTGGCGTTACACTAACTCGCCGACGCCATCACTGACTGCCCTGCCCCCACCTTTTTTTATGTGCCCACCTTCCCTGATCCCTGAGTCAAGGCACAGCTGAGAGATGAACTGAGTGAATGATATTCATCTGCATCACACACCCGGCTGCTGCCACGCCTACCTCTTTGTTATGTTACCAGTTAACACTAAGCAGCTAACTGCATCTGCAGTAACATGGGTGGAGTGAGCGTGATCTCCCCCCCCCCAAGAGTTAGGAATTAGGAAACTATAAGTTCCCCACTCCCCGTCCCCTCCCCCCCGGCCGAGAGTGTTTCCCTTCCAACATGCCATTGCCATCCAGTGCTGTTGTGACCTCATCATGATACCAATGTAAGAGATGGATTGGAGGCAAAGTAGTTAAAATGAAATGATATCTTTTATCATTCAAATGAAATTATATCATTCTGCTTGCATTCTGTAGATGTTCTGGTGGGCAGCAACCGGCAACAGACAGGAAGAGGTGGCGGGGGGTGCCCACCCGGTCTTTCTGTCAGTGGCTGTCTGCTCCTCTTGGCTGGGGGTCGGGGGACACTTTCTTTTTTCAGTCACTGTCACTGACCCATCCACACAAACCACCTGTTAATTGTTTTAAGAAATTTATTGAAATTTATTTATTAACTATAGCCATCCTCCGTGTCTCTAGTGCTTTTACTGAGGCATGCTGCACTGCTTGAGACCGTCCCATGTTCCCACTCCCACCAGATAGACAGAGACAGCTTAAAGCCGGACTATTAGCCGGACGAACCCGCCCCACCTTGGCCACACCGGTCATTTAATTAGCAACGGACGCACACCAATAAGAACAGTTCTTCCTTGTGACTGACAGCCACAAGCATTTAACACAGGNCTTTTTTTTTTTTTTTAAAGTGACCCCTTGTATGTTCAGATATGATATAAAATTATAGCCTTTGAAACACTGTGTTGTACACAGTGCTTGTTACTAGTGGAAGATTTATTTTGATGTCGTTTGAGGCTTCAACTTCAAACAGAATCCATCTATACAGCAGTGACATGCAGGCCACTCTGCTTATCCGGTGGCCAGTGCATAAGTCCTTTAAGTGATCCTTCTCAGAAATTAAGAACAAACCACAAGAAATAGTCAATATTTTCTCATTTTAGAATTACTACATATGGTCACCAAATCCCTCACAAATGGAGATAAAAGCTCTTCCATGAGCAAAAAGCACATATTTTTTCCTCCTATTGCTACAAATATTGATGAAGTGCTCTATTGAGGTGGAGATCTCATTAATTATTTGATTTACAGAAAGAAAAAAATAGAAGACAGAGGGAAATGAGTGCCCTGGCTAATGCCATGATGTACCATCTTGAGACTTAAGATCTTTTTAATGTATTCGGCAGTGATGCAGCTGAAAGAGGAAAGACAGAACTGAATGGATCCATTAATTTAATTGAAGCTAGCTCTGACAAGAGATAAAACATCTCGGGCCCCTGTGTTTCTTCAGGATGCATCAGCTCTATAGTAAACAGTCAATGATCCATACATATACACAAAAAAGAACTAAAGATACACATAGACTCTAGAGATGTCAAGGCCAAAGAATATAAACAGAGGCAGAGGTGAATAGACTGTGAAGAGGCCTTCTCTCCATGCTGTACCACATAAGTATTCTGCATCTACTGTATATGCTCCATTGAGCAACTCTGAACAACTCTGGGATTAGCTGTGAGTAATTCAGCCCACCTATGGAAAAGTTACATTCTTTCTTTTTTTGCAGGTTTCTGAGAAATCCATTTCTCTCTGTCTCTTAAAAGGCAGAGATGGGAACAGGAAAATAGACTTTTTCTGGTCTTTAAAGGAGCTTTTAAGGCTATCTTTTCTTTTTTCCCAAATATGTTTTAGTCTGAAGAGTCTGTGATCGGTTTTAACTGTTGGACTCTTCTCCTGTAATGGGTAAAATAATTGTCTCAAATTGATTCTGTAACTAATATTTTAGGTAACCAGGTTCAAGCAGGAACTATTTACTAGGGCTGTGCAGTTTCATACTGTTCTATTAATTATGAAAATGAATGGAGCCCCATTCATTTTCATATCCAAGGAAACAAAAATGAATGAATAAGCAAACATCATTCGCTTGATTTCATTCGTTTTTGTTTTCATTTTTATTTTTTATTTTATTTTATTAAAAATGAAAAACAAATCGATGTGCATGCGCAAAAGACCAACAGGGGCCTTCTGTGCATGTGCACAGTTTCCCAAAACGATGCTGGCAGTGTTGGCACCATTTTGGAAAAGGGCTGTGCATGTGCCGCAGCCTGGTGGCCATTTTGCACATGAGCCGTGTTTTTTTATTTTTTAAAAATTATTTTTAATAAATAAAAATGGGGGCGGGGGGGAAGGTAGAGTCCTTTATGAAACACCCTNTTCTTCTCCCACACTCCAGAGTGGGGAAAACCTATTTGATAAAACCAATGGGAAGGGCAGTTCCCCCCCTCATCATATCTAATTTGGGACATTTAAGCCTCGGGGAACAGATAGGGCCAAGCGGGGAACTCGACAGTCTTAGCCTTTTTTTCACCCATTATCCTGACAATCAGCTACTGTCTAATCCAAAGGAGGAAACCCCTTCCGGCTTCAGGAGATTCCTCAAGGGTGGCAACACTGTCTGAATAGAGTTCGAGGATAGATGTTTTGGCCTGCACTCGGCCCTCGCCTAAGGCTTGGCCGTAGGCAGCTGCCGCAATTTATATTCCCGCTCCAGTGGGAGCCTCGACCTGGTGCACCACTGGGATCTTTGATCAGCTGGTCAGATTGGGGTGACTTATTCCGCTCAGGGGGTGTGCTCACCAGCCAGCCCATGCTGTCCAAATATATTCCCCAGGAGGGTGTCCCTCTCAGTGCTGAGATACTGCTTCCTTTCCTTGCTTCAGATACCACTATAACTTGCCACAGGTCTCACAGCTCCTCAGTGGCCATGGGCGGGAAGGCTCCTTTTCTATCACTGCAGGGCTCTGACTCTGCCCCGGATCTCGCACTCCTTCAGCCAGCAGGTGTGTCCCAGAAGCCCCAAATCAGCAACACCAACACTCGCCGCAGGTCTCACAGCTCCTCTGCAGCCGTAGGCAGGCAGGTTCCTTTTCTATCCCTGCAGGGCTCCAGTGGTGAAGTTCTGCCAACCAAGGGAGGGATGTCAATGCCAACGCATCCCCACAAATGGCCCCACCAACAGGTGACACCCTTTGGTGTTGTCCTTCAACTGGAGCACAAGGGCTGGCACCCAAAGGGCACCTGGCCCTGGTTATATACCTGAGTTGGAGGGAGGGAACTCCAGTGAGTGGCAGGCAGTCCCAGCAAGACAGACAGGCAGTCCCTCCAATCCCTGCCGCTTCCACGCTCCAAACCCTCCACAAGCACTCCCAAAGGGCACCTGGCCCTGGTTATATACCTGAGTGAGAGGGAGGGAACTCCAGTGAGTGGCAGGCAGTCCCAGCAAGACAGACAGGCAGCTCCTCTAATCCCTGCCACTTCCACACTCCAAACCCTCCACCACATCCAAGTAGAGATGTCAGAGAGACATCTGGTGAGTCAGACTTGAATAGATGGAGAGAGAGAGGGAAAAGAGAGAAAGAGTTGAGTGTCATCAGCGTAGAGGTGATATTGGAAGCTATGGGAGGCAATGAGTTTTCCTAGGGACAAGGTGTAGATAGAGAAGAGGAGAGGGCCAAGGACAGAGCCTTGGGGAACACCAACCGAGAGGGGAAGGGAGGAGGATGTGGATTTGGCAAGAGGCACATTGAAGGAGCGGTCAGAGAGGTAGGAGGAGAACCAGTCAAGGACGTAGTCACGGAAGTCAAGGGAGTGAAGTGAGTCCAGCAATAGTGTGTGGTCAACATTACTGAAGGTAGTAGAGAGGTCAAGGAAGACAAGAATGGAGTAGAGGTGATTAGATTTAGCCACAAGAAGATCATTGGTGATCTTAGCGAGAGTGGTTTCAGTAGAGTGAAGGGGGCAGAAACCAGATTGGAGGGGGTCAAGGGAGGAGTTGGTGGAGAGGAATATGAGGCAGTGGGAGTAGACAACACATTCAAGAAGCTTGGAAGCAAAAGGAAGGAGTGAGACAGGACGGTAGCTAGAAAGGTGAGAGGGGTCAAGAGTGGACATTTTGAGGATAGGAGAGACAGTGGCATACTTGAAGGTGGATGGGAAGGAGCCAGTAGAGAGGAAGAGGTTGATGATGTGCAGGAGGGAAGGGCCAACAGTGAAAGCAATGGAGGTCAGGAGGTGGGATGGGATCAAAGGGGCAAGTGGAAGGGTTATTTGTTTATTTATTCATTCATTCAATAATTTACATCCTTCTCCTTCCAGCCCTATGGGAGCTCAGAGTGGCTCACAGGATATTAAAAACAATTTATAAAAACAATACATAAAAGAGGTTCCTAAAACAATAAAAACAACAACAAAGAGGTAAAACTACTGGTAACCCCCCCCCATCCCCTCCCTCCCCAAAGGCCCGGATGAACAGATAGGTGTTACAGGCCCAATAAAAGGCCAACAGGCTGGGAGCCAGGTGAGCTTCCTCTGGGAGGGAGTTCTACAGCCGTGATGTGGCCACTGAGAACA
>QEPC01012623.1:7050-23461 GCA_003113815.1 Sphenodon punctatus | reverse complement strand
GGGGAGTTCCTCCTCCTCCTCCTCCTCCTCTCCCCGCCCCCATCACAGGGGGAAGGCCTTCCCACCAACTTTGCCAAGAGAAAACTCACATTCTTTAGACCCACTAATGATCCCTCCACCCCAACCTCCCGGCCCAGCTGAAGGGCAGGGCCAAAGGCCCTTTGGCCATGCCCTTTCAATCCGCACCCCCAGCACGTGCCTCTGGCTGCCCCCGGTGTCATGCGAAAGCTACCTTCCCTAGACTCAGCCCCCACAAGGGTGGGGAGGAGCAATGTCTTTCCAGGGCAAGAAGTGTGTTTGGCTAGAGAATACTTTGTTTCAGGGATCCCCAACTGGGAGTTGGTGGTTTGGCCTAGATCAGTAGTCCAGAATCAGCTGGAGTTAGCAGAAAATAGAATAGCAGAAATTACAGTTCTGTAATTGTGTTAAAATTTTCCTTCTATTTTCTGTTTTTGTTTAAGTTGTTTTAACTTGTGATTTGTTACAGTCACTCGGCCAAACAATGAATGAATGAATAAATAAATAACTAAATAAATAAATATTACTAAATACTACTAAATACTACTACAAAAGCTGCTGATAGATTCAGTAGAACCAGTAGGGTCATATGACCACTATCCTGCTGTACGAGGAGGTCATCGACCAAGGCCACCAACGCTGTCTCCGTGTATCCCGCGTGAAAGCCCAACTGCGTGGGATCAAGAAAACTGATGCTATCCAGATGTGCCTGCAGTTGATGGGCCATGACCCATTCAATAACCTTCCCTAAAAAGGGAAAGTTATAGACAGAATGATGGCTCACTGGGGCATCAACATCAAAAGATGGTTTCTTGAGAAGAGGCCAGACCACAGCCTCCTTGAGGCAATCTTGCACCCTCCCTTCCCAGAGGGAGGCATTAATCAACCCTGCCAGCCCCAACGTCTCCCTGGAGGCCTTGACCAACCAGGACGGGCATGGATCTAACTCACAAGTTGTGACCCAAGGACCCCCTGGCATCTGTTGTCTCGGCAGGTGTCACTGATTGAAACTCATCGCATAAAACATGACCCGACAGAGCATTCCTAACCTCTGACTCTGCTATTGCCTCTGAAATGGCGGAGTCGAAGTCATGCTCAATGCGAGCAATTTAATCCACAAAGTATGCTAAAAACAAGACAAATCCAGTTTCAGGAAGAGACAAGGTGGACAGGCTGACCCCTCACCACCTGGAACAGCTCCGCTGGATGGGACTGAGCAAACGTTATGAGGGCAGCAAAGAACCGTTTCTTTGCTGCCCGCATGGCCATGCCATAGGCCTTCACAAATGCTCTATGATGCAATCAATCACCTTGGGCATGAGTACAATGCCACCATTACTCCAACCACCTCCCCTTGTGCTCCAGTTCCCCGGAAGGCCTAGTAGCGTGCTGAAGCCGGCGGCAGCCACAGCCAGCGCTGAAGCTTCAGGACCGCCGCCGCCCGGAGCTCAAGGTAGGAGATAATCCCTGGGTGGGGAGGGTGATGTCTGGGGTGGGGTGTGTGTTAAACCACCCCCCACCCCAGGGATCAGTACAGTACTGGTACACTTACCTGCTGGCTGCTGATGCTGGCTCTGGGTCACCGGCGGTGGTTCAGAGCTTAGGGGACTTAGGGGAATTTTTTGTTGTTGTTTAAATCCAGGCTGGGCAGGGTGGGTGGGTGGTGTCCCCCTTTCCACCCGCACAGTCTGGGAGGGGGAGGGGGGAGGTTTTTGTTTTTTTCCATTGATTTCAATGGGGACAGTTCCCCATTGAAATCAATGGAAAAGATCCGGTACCGGCAACCCGGTATTAATCTGGTAAGCCTTTTTTTTAAATCCGGGAACCGGTAAAACTGGTACCCGGTATTTGCCCTAATGTCCCACCCCTAGTAATTAACGCATCACTTTGACAGAGGAGTTTGCCCCCCAGTCTCAAGGAGGCTGTGGTATGCCCCCTGCTGAAGAAGCCATCCTTGGATGTGGACACACTCGCCAGCTACTGACCTGTCTCTAACCTTCCTTTTTTAGGGAAGGTTATTGAACAGGCAGTTGGACTGCAGCTCCAGCCTCATCTTGACAGCATCGGTTTCCTTGACACATTTCAATCGGGGTTCCGCCCCAACTATGGCACAGAGACGGTGCAGGTGGCCTTGGTGGATGATCTCCGCCGGGATATGGACGCAGGATGTTCAACACTTCTGATCGTGCTATATCTCTCAGTCGTTTTTGATACAGTGGACCATGGGCTGCTGTTGAGATGATTGCGAGCCCTGGGGGGTCTGTACGGGACTGTCCTTGGATGGTTCCAATCATTCCTCTAGGGGAGAAGCCAGCGGGTTGTCCTGGGGGATGAGTCTTCCAGCCCCCAGGCCCTGGATTGTAGCATTCCACAAGGTTCCATTCTGTCTCCATTATTGTTTAATGGAAGCCTTGGTAATTCGGCACTCGATCAATTACTGACTGAAACTGATGACAGCCCCTGAGGGGGATGACTTCTTGCTGTCATGAGTCCTGAAGACGGGGCTGTTGGATGTATGGGTGGCCCAACTTGTTCGTTTGCTAATACAGCACCTGGGGTTTGTCCCTGAGGACTGGAGAAGGGTTGGCCTGAAAGCCTTTAAGAAGCTGCTGCACCAGAGACTTCTGAATCAGGTGGGCCAAACGGAGCAGGCACGGTTGGTCACCCAAAACATTGCCCCATGGTTGGGATTATATAGGCCTTGCCCTCTTGGTTCCAATTATCTCTTTATTTGGCAAGACCCAGAGAGACGAGAGGCATTCACCAAAATGAGGTGTAATGTGTTCCCATCTGCTGTGGTGGAGGGAAGATATAAGGGTATTCCTTATCACAAGAGACTGTTTGAACTTTGCAATACCGGTGTCATGGACTCAGTGGATTACATCCTTCTTTCTTGTCCCATTTTGGCAGGGCCTCGGCTAAAGTTTTTTTGGGATGCCCTTTCTGACTTGCAGCTGTGTCCAAGTATTTGGGTTTCACAGAGGCTGTTGAGTTCGAGTGACTCCCCACTTACCCGCTCAATGGCAAATTTTGCCTATGCTGTGATGTTGATCAGGAAAGCCATTCTAAAGAGTGAGTAAGTCTGGGCACTATGAGAGCAAGATAAATGACAACCATCCCTGAAAATAAGAGCTACTTCCCCTCCCCGACCCTGAAGCCTTGATTAGTGCTGGATGGAGTCATGTCGGAATGAGATCAGCAAGAATTGGCCCCGACAACTCATCCATCCAGGTCTCTGTCATGCACATAAGGTCAGTGACCCAATCCAAGATGGAATCATGGATGATGGAAGATTTACTGGCCACCAACCTCACATTAACAGAACCAGTGACACACTAAGGTCACCTGAAGCCTCATCCATCTGGTTACCTGAGTCCAGGGGATTGAACAAGGAACCAGCACTAACCACCAGTCCCTTTGCTCCTGATTGTATCTCCCTCTCTACGGTCATAGTTTCCCCTGTCCATGACGACCCCAATTGCTGCTGCTATCCCACCCCTGTGGACAGCCACTAGCCCAGCTCCCGCTTCCTGACTGGGTCCCAATCAGTGAGGCAAAGGGGAGACCCGCCCAATCAACCCCCTCTTCCCTTAATCAGTCCCTTCCTCTCAAAAGCAACAAAACCAACCTTCATTCCCCCCCCCCAAACACATCCCCATTCATCCCCATCACCCCCTCAGAGGGGGATAAACACCCCGAAAGTGCACCCCTGCTGCTCTCACTGACTAGGGAGCACCACTCCACCCCACCCCACCGCACTCTCACTAGGGGGGAGAAAACTCCCTTTCCCACCCCAATGAATAAAACTCCTCCCTAATAATTAACCCCAAACCAACACAGACCACCAATATCCACTGCACCAATCTAAAACAAACCCACCAAAATTCCCTCCTCCCAGCCCCACGTAGCCTCACCAAGGGCCACCCCCATGAGCCTTCAGTTATGATATGATGTAAATAATGCTGAAACTGAGTAACAAAAATATTATGGATGGGTCTTTCGCTTTCTTAAAGAACCGAAAGTACTCAACAATTGCTATATCGGATTAATCCGATATTTCGGTTCTTTCTCGGTTTCAGCGGTATAGGATCTTTTGCATTCATTTTTTTATCCAATTTTTAACATTGCGGTTTCCTCCTTTGACTACAATAGGGAAAACTGCAGTGTTCAAAATATAATACCAAGAGGACAGAGAACCAAAAAAAGAACCAATACAATGAGAAACGATACTGATATAAAACCAAAATCGAAATTTTGCCCACAGTTTCCCACCTCTAAAAAAAATTAACGTGACTAAAGTACCCAACTGAAGTGACTGAAATACTGAAATGATTGAAATAATCCACAATCCCCATCTCCATCCCCCCTTCTCACAGAGGGATAAATGCCCTGAGAGTGCAGTGCACCCGGCCACTCTCACCAGCGAGGGGGCACCACTCCTTCCCCTTACTCTCACCAGGGGTGGGGGGGGGGAGAACCCTCCTTTCCCAATCCCAACGCTCCATCATAAAACTGAAATAACCAAAATACCAGAATAAATGAATGTGAATTTCATTTCGGTGCTAAATAACTATTCAGCTATATGGTGGGCTATCTGAATGCAAATATTTGTGAATTTGAAAAGGCCAGTATTCATTCCAGTTTTAGAATCAAGGAGTATTTAATTATTTATATACTAGAATATTGTTTCCTGTCCCCAACCACTCACAAATTGCATGGAAAATGGAATTCTATGAAACAGAGTAAATTCTAGAACAGAATAAACTAAAGAGATAGTCAAGAAAGGAAAAAAATAGTACACAAAAGAGAGAGAGAGAAAGATTTGTTGAAATAGCCTTATAATATTGATGTCATTTGAAAAGACATCAGCAAAGAAATATGCCAGTGGAAACATTTTTGTGGAAGTCAAGACTTTATGCAGAGAGACCAACAAAGTGTGAAATGCATTTTATAAAACAAATTCTAGAAAGTACATAGTGCAGCATTTCCTTTCTGCAATGATTTATAAATATTCTGAGAACTATGAAGTAACTTTAAAAAAAAATCTTATCAATGCAGATAAGGCTATGAAAGGCAAAGTATAACACCATGCCAGTTACAGATTGCCATTAACACAACTTCAGAATCTGAGGTCAACCAAGGACTAAACACTACACAGCAATAGCTTGCTACTTGATTATGCCCCCCCCAAAAAAATAATAATTCAGAGTGACTGCAATATCTAACAAGCAACCCATGATGGAGCTTTTCCAGTAACTATTATAGTAACATTTTTACTTTACGCCACACATGGTCCTCTTGCACTTTGATCCAACATCAAGAGGTAAAGAAACTGTTGACATGAGTACTGTAGAAATATACATCAATTGGCCTTTATATGCATAAGTATTTTCAACACAGAAGAAGTAATGTGCAATAAATTTTATTTCATATACTGAAAGATATATAAAGGAAAAGTGTTTAATATGAAATAAAATAATACTACTCAGGGCCTTGGACTGAAGTTAATAGACTAAAAAGAAGTCCACTGCAGATATTAATACTCTTATACATGTTTGCTGTAATCCTTTCAGAATCCTTTTCTGATCACTCAGTGCTTGTCCTGATAAGGACCCTATAAAACACGTTGAAAAGTCAGATCTGGGAACTAAAATTCATGACTCTATTTTAGTGGTTTGTTTACCGCTTACCGCATTGCTGAGGGTACCGTTTTAATTCAGGATTGTTGTTTCCTAATTTCTGAGCCAATCACTATGTGAATAGCCCCCCTCTTAACCCTCCCTCCTTCCTCTATCTGTCCAAACAGTTTGCAGCATTGCATCAGAATTACATCTCAGGATTTGAAATCGACGGCAAAGCAGTAAATGGTAAAGTGGTAAATGGAATCCCAGTAAGCAACTTAGCAGAAAATTAAGAAAAAAAATGTCGATCAAGACATTGTCGAGTAGCAAGAGGTTCTTGATTCGACTGAGATGGTGTCAGGAACTGGAATTTCAATGGGAATTCTCATTTTTGTGAAATTTTGTTTCAGTCCATCTCTATTGGCTACCAAAAACAATGGACTAATAAAGATTTAACTTTCATAAAACACTACAGAAATGTGTAAGCAACTTTTCCCTTCATTGTATTTAAATATCTCAAAATGCTAACTACTTTTCCTCCTACAACCTTTTTTCCCTACTTTCTCTTTCCAAGTCCTTGCTATTATACTCATACCTGGCTTACATTTATCTTGTTTATCATTTTATTATGAGCTTACCCTCATTGCACTTAAATGACTTTGTTCCTAGCAGCCTCCTCCAATGTAACTGTTTTCACATATATTCCTGTCCTGCATTGGGTAAGTCTGCAGTTCTGACTTTTTACATTATTGAAGAACAGTCCTGTGTGACCCCCAACTTTGCATACTTTCACCTATAGAAGTTGGGCCAAGAAAAGATATCATCTGGACTACTTTGTCTCCACAATTTTGTTTTGTACCCAGAAGGTAATTCTCATTTTCCATTTTGTTTTGAATTCCTGCAACCCTATTATAATATTCATCCATGTATGTGATTTCCTTTCTATATCCTTCCAGGACTCCACTGCCACACTATCTAAGCACTAGCATATAAATAGAATTCAGGAAATTTGAAATTAACTCGTCATAAGCCAGTTTCAGCCTGTGTCCATTAGAATAGTTTTACACATGAGGACTGAAAGTGGGAGACAACTGTAAAAAGCACCAAGTGGGAATTAACCATGGGTTTATTTGTTATGCGTGAAAACTAAAGCTGAAATGATTACCCACAAAAATGGATATACCCATCGAATTTCAGGTACATGCACATCTTCAAAACATTGGGTTCCAATTGGCACCTGATTTCAACCTGATTCGGGTACCCAATGTCCTGGAATATCAAATTCAGGTACCAGAATATCAATTTCCAGTCCAGGAATAACAATTTCCAATCCAGATATTTTGTTTTGCCATCCTGATTTACTAATTGATTAAAAAACACATTCTGTCAAGAACCTGAGACAGTACTCGAAAATGTGGTAGTACCCACAGGTAGCACATGAGCTACCATTTCACCTCTAGGAACACTTCTATCGCATGATAGTTCTGGGATGAATTAATCAAGAGTTCCCCCATTTGTTACAACATCTCATATTAACAGATGAGACATCACCCTCCATTGCCCCTCCCTTTCCTTTGCCGTGGATTTACCTGCCTGTCTCAACATGACCACTAGGTGTTTGCCTCAGGGCTACCTTGGGGTATTGCACATGGCATCATCCCTGGGAATGGGGAGAATGCCATGTGGGCTAATCTGGCTCAAACCTTTCCTTTTCCGTGGATTTACCTGCCTATCTGAACATGACCGCTAGATGTTTGCCCCAGAGCTACCCTGGGGGTCAGTGTCACATGACTTCATCCCCGGGAATGGGGAGAATGCCATGCGGGTTAACCTGGCTCAAACCTGGGCAACGTGCAACCAGGGCCAGATGTCATATGTTAGGGTCCCCTGAAGTCCTGGGTCTGCCAGCACCACTGAGGTGCGGCTAGTGCAACCCTCTCAGTTGACAGCAGGCTGATAGAGGTGAGCGTGGAAGTTACCAGAGGCTCTCAGGGGTGCAATCTATGCTCCTCTCTCCCAGATGGCTGTCAGCTGAGAAGGATGTGCTAGTCGTGGTGGCACCCACTTTCCATCAGAGGTAGAACTAGGCACCTCTCTCACCTGACAGCTGGCGGGGGGTGGGGGTGGAGAAGAAGAGGACTGCAAGCATCTGTGCTGTCCCAAAGGGGGGTCAACTGTCAGCTGAGGGGGGGTGGGGTGGAGTGGGCCAAGTACGGTAAGATCACTGGAGTGGCGGCCCAGTTGTCAGGCAGTCTTCACTGGGGGAAGTGTGGTAGCACATTCCATCTGTGGTGGCTGGCACAAGCCCATGAATTACAGAGAGGGGGGTGCTCGATTGAAGGACTCCCAATGATGCTGTCTCAATTTTCTCAACTCTATGAAAAAAATAAAGAAAAAATACTGCATATATGCACAATGACATGCGCAGCCCTTTTCCAATATGGTATGGTATGGGCAGCGTGAGCGGCATTTTGGAAAAGGAAAGCCTTTCTGCACATGCACAGTACAGCTACCCTTTTCCAAAATGGTGCTAACACTGCCTTAGAAAAGGGCTATGCATGTCTAGAATGATGCTGGTGGCCATTTTGCACATGCGCAGTGAAAACATTTTTTGCGAGAATCTTGAAACCCTTAATGAGATCCTCCCAAGATCTTGCTAGGGTTTCTCAATTTTCTCTGGATTCCAAGAGAATCAAATGGATTCTCGTTTCAGCCCTGGGTGAACTCCACAGATTGAAAATGGGTTCTGACTGCCCTCTCTTCCCATGTGTTAACAGTACACCCTCTGGGTGTCTTTAGACATAACGTCAACGGGTGTCTGAATGTGTGCTTTGACTGTGATATGAACACCGGTTTGGCCCTGTGTTCACCATGTGGCGCTGCTTAGACACGTAGCCCATTTTGAGGCAAATTGGTGTTTTGCTCTTCACCTGATCTCAGCACAGAAGCGCTGCTGCTTCGTTCCCTGTGTTGTACCTGCTAATACACTACACAATATCATTAGAGACAATGTTGGCCACATGTTCAGCCGGAACATGCAAATTGTCCTTGTGATGCAATGGTGTTCAATGGGTGGCCAAATTGGTGTTGAGATTGTTATGGTGCTTATACACAACAGTCAAACACATGTTTAGGAGTTTTGACACCTGATCTTTGTTATGTCTAAAGACACCCTATGTCTCACCAAAGATTTACCATGAGGTAGAAGTGTTCACATTTTAAAAATCTGCGGTGAGTTCCTATGCAATGACCATGATCCAGTGCCCCGCGGACCAAGTGCACACACATGGTTTCTGCAGGACACAATGTGCCCATAACAAGGATCCACGGCTGCATACACACGCGGTCTATAGAGCATTGCATTGAGTCCACTGTCTTTGATGGCTTTTCAGCAGGATTCACCACTGAAAATTGTGATGTTTTAAAGTACTCCCCAAAACACCACAGAAGGTGAAAAACTAGAGGAGAAGTGTGTGTGTGTGTGTGTGTGTGTGGGTGGGTGCTGGAGGGTGGTATATGTGTGTGGCACAACATACTGGTTAATGTGGTCAATTTCTTTATGATTGCTAACAGCATAAGTACAGCTACTGTTAAACCTGAAAAGTTATAATGGTTTTAAATATTCCTTTGGAAAACAATTGCTTGAATTCACTTTCTGTGATATAAAGATTAGTGTTGTCCTTATTGCTGTTGCTATTAACATTGCACAGTGGTTGATGACATAATCAGCATCCTTTTTCAAATTATTCATGGCCTACTTTCATACTGTACTTTGCCCTCTTAGTCCATCCTATATTGTTAAGGGAATAGGTTGCTATGGAACCAGACATTTTTTAAGCATGTTTATCGGGACATATCACTCCTGAGCACTTACCATACAAACAATCTATGTCTTAAATGCATTACTACATGAAAAATATATGTATTTTCAGAACAACAACATGAATTATAGAGGGACAGGGGAAGAGGCTGGAAGTTTTCATTTTAACTATTTCATCATTATGGAGATTTGAGTTTTGAATTTGAAGTGTTTTATAGGGGTGTGCAAATACTTTTCATTTTTATGAAAACAAAAATCTCATTTTCATTTTCATTTTCATAAAAATGAAAAATAATAATAATGAAAAATGTTTTTTTATTTTGTTTTCATTATTATTTTTATTATTGTATGGCCCTATTTTGGAAGAAAAACTGGTAAACAACTTCTGAGATGGAAGGAAGGAGCAGACACCATGGAGCCAGGAGACATGATTGACATCTTAGCTGGCGAATAGGCATTGCAAGCACTTCCCAGACAGTGGCATGGCACTCTTTGATTGCTCAGTGCTTCCCATCTTCCAGAACCAATTGCAGGGGCTCTGAAAGGGCACTGGGAAACTTTTATTTTGCCACAGCCAGCCTATTTGCACTTTTTCTGGGTTAATCTCTTGTTTGTCAGGTGCAGAACATTGGTGCTCTCTAGTCAAAATCTTCCCCAGCCCTCACTGTATCCGACCTCTTCCCTTCCTCAAGCCAATCACTCCACAACACCCATCCTCACACCACCTTTGCCTTCCAAATCCAATCAGAGTATCTTTAATCCTTCCCTTCCTGAATCCTTATCCCCCATTATTCCCTTAAATCCTCCCCTGTCTGTGTTAGTGTCTGTCTGTCTTGTGTCTCCACTATACATATTATACATATAGTGTTAGCTAGTTAGTTTGTAATATATTAAGGTATAGGATTATAGAACTAGATAAGGATATAGAAGATAAGATATAGAGATAGATAGACATAGCAGATATAGATATTAGGATAATAGTTATATATTTCATATAGATTAGATAGATAGTATTAAGTTTACATATACACCATGAGGAGAGTGAGCCCGCACTGTTGGACAGCCAAGGCAGGGGCAGGTGGCCCCTCAGGCACTGGAAGAGGGCAGACACATGAAGGGGTTGGCATTCGTGCCACTGCCAGCCCTCTCCCCACCCCCACCAAGATTAAACACCCAGCCTTTTCTCTGCAGTAACAGCAGCACTTTTTGGAGGAAGCGACTGAGACATTGGGCTTGATGGCAGGTGTTGATGGTCAAAGCAGGAACCCCCAGCCTTCCACCAGTAGTGGCACTGAAGCGGAGGCAAATGTAGGGTGCAAATGAAGGAAGCACTAGGTGGCACTGGCAGCACCAATGTTGGGGGCAGATGTGAGCAGCAGTGATGTTAGAGCTGATGTGAGTGCTGTGGGAGACCCACCTTTTCTGCTGGGCAGGCTTCCTGTCCCCAGAACCACCCTCCAAGGACCAACTGCAGTTGGACAGGATTTGGGGAAGGAGTTGTTTGAACTTATCCACCCCCACCCCCCGCCACCGCCATCATAAGCAGAACCACAAGCAGTCTATTATTCACCCACTCTTTGGCTCATATCATCAGGGCATCCTCTTCAGTTCTCCAGAACTCCCAGTCTGGCAGGGGCAGCAGCAGTTAGAGCACCAGCAGCAGCAGCATGGGGTCGGGCTCCCACTATAGCCCTTTGGTGGAGGATCTGGGCAGTGAGGGGCATGAGAAGAAGGAGGACACCCCTGAGGTTTCTATTTAGGCCTCAGGGGTGTGCATGTCATTTTTGTAATTACAATAACGATAACAAAAATTGTTGTTTTCATTTTCGTTATTGCAATAACGAAAACTACAACCAAGAATAACAACAATGATAATTAAAATGACAAACGAGAATACCAAAAACAACAACCAAGAATGATAACAAAATTAGATAGATTAGATAGATAACAAAAATAGATGGGTAGTATAGATGAGATCTAGATATAAATTATAGACAGATTAGATTAGAATAGTTATATAGATAATTGATTAAATAATAGATAGTTTTCCTTTACCCTTCCCCTGAATCCCTTAGATTTAGATAAATATTAGTTGTGCACGGAATCAATAACAATACTGATACCAAAAATAAAATCTTCATTTGAAACAGTACCGATATCAATAACGGTATTGATAATGAATATCAATACTGCTAACGAAAATGATACCAATATTGATAACTAAAATGATATAAAAAATGATACAAAAATTACAAAAATGATAACAAAAACAAAAACAACATTGTCGTTAATAACGATAACGAAAACGACATTTTAAAATAACGAAAATAAAAACGAAAATGACATGGGGGCCTGGTGCACACCCCTACTCTACATGTCCTCCTCCTGTGGCTCCCTCGGAGATAAAGGCAGCAGTCCCCAGCAATGGTAAGCGCTCTACTGGTCAACTACCCTCTCCGGGCACTGTCTGCAAGCTGATACCCTGCCAGACTTTGGGGTGCCAATTCCAATTTCACTACCTGCTGACTCTGCTCCTCCTCCACCTGCCTGACACTGCCCGCTGATGCTAGACTTTGGGCTGCCAATGCCAATTCCAGTGCCAATGCCTACTTTGCTTCTCCACCACCACCTGCCACCAGTGACTGCTCCTGTCAGAGCGTGTGTCTTTCTGTCACACACACAAGTCCTGCCTCCCCCCCACCCCTCTTCTTGGTTGCTTTCTGAAATTTAATACTCTGCCAGACTTTGGGGTGCCAATTCCAGTGCCAATGCCAGGTGCCTCTGCTCTTCCATTGCCTGCAACCACTGCCTGTTCCTGCCAGTGTGTGTGTCTCTCTCACACACAGGTCCTGCTCCCTAGGGCAATCACTGCAAGTTGATGCCCTGACACACTTTGGCATGCCAAGGACAGTACCAAATACCCAGAACTATTTACTACCAGTGCCTGACTTCCTGCCTGCCTGCTGCTTCCATCCCCCCCCCCTCTCTCTTTCATCCTGCCCCCTTGGGTGTTGTCTGCCACACTTTGGGGTGCCAAAGCTGAAAGCAAGCCTGTTTGCTATTCATCTGGAAAACTGCTGGCTGCTGCTACTGTCAGTCTGTATTGTTTTTCTCTATCATAAGTCCTGCCTTGTCCCCCTAGGGCAGTGTCTGCTAGTTTAAGCTCAACAAACTAGGGACAGCATGTCTCTTTTGCCAGTCACTACTGCTTCTCAGTGCCAGCCTGCCCACTGCCTGCTTGTGCCCCTAATGTTCAATCTTTTGTCTGCCAGTTGCATGCCAGTCTCTCCCTGATATTCTGCTTCCATGAAGTTGAAGACTTGCTGGGGCATGAAACACTGTCTGTCTCCTTCCTCTGCAAGTCACAGTGCCTGCTGCTTCAACGCCACCAATGGGGCTCATTGCCTGCCAGTGTCTGCTCTTGCTCTGTCCCCTGCCTGCATGCTTCATGCCAGTCTCTTGGTGATATTTCTGCTGCTCTGTGGTACTCTCAACAACTTTGAGGAAGGGGGAACATGCTTTGGTGGCAAAGTATAAGTGCTTCCTAAGCCTTAGAAATCTCTAAAGTGATTCCCCTTGGAATCAAATACAAAAAGGAAACTATGGCCTTTTTTACACGGACGGGAGTGGGTGGGGTGAGTGTAGGTGGGTGTGTGCCTGTTTACATGGACACCCACCCACCTCCACCTACCCACACCCACCTCCACTCACGGAGCATCCCCTGTTCTGTTGAAGGGCTCCATGGGTGGAGATGGGTGTGGGTAGGTGTGCGGTGGGTGTTGGTGGGCGTGCGGCATGAGTGCGCATGCACAAACACCCGCTGCCCGTGGAGTATACACGGGTGCACACCCACTGCTTGCCCATCCCCCCCACCCACCGTTGGCCATATACATGGAATCCTGCCCCCTCCCCGGTTGCGCACCTGCCCAAACACCGAGCGGCGGGCCGTGTAAAAACGGCCTATAACAAAAATAACAAGAATTTTCAAAAACAAAAATTAAAAATGAAAATTTTGAAAACAAAAAATGACATGATCCCCTTGTGCACACCTCTAGTGTTTTAATCTCATGATATAAGAAGACAAATAGTTGATTAGTTGCACTGGTTGCCAATAGCATGCTGAGCCAGATTCAAGGTATTGGTAATGATCTATAAGGCCCTTCACGGTCTTGGCCCCTCATACCTCAGGGACTGCCTCTCCCTCTGCGCCCAAGAGTGGCTCCTTCGGTCTGCCAGGGGTGCCTTCCTGGAGGTCCCCTGTGTTAAGCGAGGGGCCACAATGGAGAGGGCATTCTCAGTGGCCAGGCTGCATCTTTGGAATTCCCTCCTGGAGGAAGCTCACCTGGCCCCAAGCCTCTTGACATTTCAGCGAATTTGTAAGACCTGGCTGTTCGCCAAGGCCTTGGGGGGGGGTAGGGCGTGTTTTATCTTCCCCCACCCTTATTTATTTATTATTATTATCCTAGCCTGTTTTACTGTAATGTTTTTATGGAATGTTTAGTATTTTTTATATATAAATTGTTTTTATTATGAACTTGTTAGCTGCCCTGAGCTGTTCGCAGGAGGGGCGGGATACAAACTGAAAAAATAAATAAATATAAATAAAACTTGGCACTCATAATTACTCGGTTTTCACCAAGTATCTCGACACTTGATCCAATTTGTCAAGTTCTGAGTGAAACGAGGAGGCAGAGGGCATGGAAGAGACCAGCAGGGGGCAGTAAACTCACCAAAGCAAAAGGATCCAGCACACCACTGTGCAGTGGGTCTGCTGTTTTGCTCTCTATGAGCATGCTCTCTAATGGTCTCTGTGAGCATGCTGGGAAATGAACAATACTTCTGTATGATATCAACACCACCTCTGAGACCAGCTCAGCTACAGCAGTCAGGGAGTTGGATGTCTAGTGGGATGGTCAGTACACAAGTAGAGTCCCCAATCTATCCTGGGTCTCGACACAAGATNCAATTCCTACCCCTGTTTATACTGATGTAAATGCATATCAAAATATCATACTTCACGCCTATTATGTATTTACACTGGTATAACTGAGAACCAGATTTGACCTCAGTTATAGAGAGTGGTTATTTACCCTCTCTAATAATACTAGAACACGGGAACACTTCATGAAATTCACTGGCAGTAGATTTAAAACAAATAAGAGAAAGTATTTTTTTTCACTCAGCACACAATTAACTTATGGAATGTACTGCCAGAGGAAGTAGGTAAGGCTGGTAACATAGCTAGTTTTAAAAAGGGATTAGACAAGTTCTTGGAGGATAGGTCCATTAATGGCTATTAGCCAAGTAGGTTTTGGAAATGTAACCCATTGTGACCTGTTGGGTACTTTTCCCAAGAGACAGAAATTGGCCACAGTCAGAGACAGGATGCTGAGCTTGATGGACCATTGGTCTGAACCAGTACAACACTACTTATATTCTTATGGTCTTATGTTCTCAACAGAGAACTTATCCTTCTTTAATTTCAAACTATACAGAAACATAAAAAAAGGAGCAGTGAATAGAATGGAAATGCTCTCCCCGCACCAAGTGTGGGGCAGAGGGGCCACTCTACTTCTTAATTAGACCCCATGTCTACAGCAAAATGGTCACCATGACAGGGATGGCAGGGAGGGGCCCAATTAAAGGAGGGCTTTCTATGGTGCCATTCTGCTCCCAGTCATCATTTGAACTTCCTGCCAGACGGCCAGTTCAGATGCTAGGAAGCAGAATGATCTCTTCCTTGTGGTGGCTCCAGCTGCTCTAGTGGCCATAAATGCTTGCCATGACCTAGTTCAGAAAGAAAGCTGCTGCCTCATTCAAAAATAAGAACAGGCGAGTTCAGCTACAAGAACTTTGTGCAACTTTGCAGAAACTTGAAGTTAAATGTCGATCCCAAATGAAAAAGTTCCTGTTAAGGGAAATAATAAAAATTAAAGGAGAGATTAACTCCCTTGAAATGAATAAGACTGTCCAACAGCTCAGAGGATTAGAGCCTATTATTATGATAAGTCTAATAAAGTAGATCAGGCATTGAGCTGGCCTGTAAAGCAGAAAAGGCAAAACAAAAAAAATACCATTGTACAAGTGAGAAAAGGGGATGGGTCTTTGACATTGAAGGAAGAACTACAGTAAGATTTTTTTAAGCTTTTACTCAAAGTTGTATGAGTCCACTAATCTTCCAGAACATTTAATAAAACAGTTTTTGAAGGATTTGAAAATTCCTAGATTGTTAATGGAGCAAGTAGAAAAGTTAAATGAAGCAATCAGGGTAGAAGAGGTTTTTCAGATTATTAAGAGCTGAATTTGCCTAACGGAAAGTTGTGTGGTCCAGACAGGTATTCTAATAAGTTTTATAAAATATATATGGAATTATTGGCTCAATTTCTTTGCAATGTATATAATGATGCGTGTTTTTACACATGCATTTCTCCTGCATGTTTGCTGTTACATCCTGAACTTTCTGTGTGTCTAAATCACTCACCCAGATCTTAAACATCTGACTCTTTGAACTTCTGCATAGAACTTCTCCCAGAACTTTTGTGTAAAAAGTTCTCCAAGTAAACTGCTTTGCTCTAGGTAGCTGTGGTCACTTGGTTTTCATGGCAGCCTCTCACATCTACAGCTGTGACTACTTTAGGCTGCCTCAGGGCAGTGTTAGGGATGAGTGAACAGAATGGAGTTTGGAAATTAGGTTCAATTCAGTTCAGTTTGAAATTCGAGTTTGGAAATTTGGTTCAGTTCAGTTCAGTTTGAAATTCAAGTTCGGTTCGGAAGTTCCGTTCAGTCAACCGAACAGACCAAGTTCGGTCGAATTCCGAACTTCTGAACCAAGTTCGGCCATTCAAAACCAGTTTTTTTGGTGTGTGTTGCCACTAGGGATGGGCGAACAGAATGGAGTTCGGAAATTCAGTTTGGTTCGGTTTGAAATTCGAGTTCAGTTTGGAAGTTCAGC
>QEPC01012618.1:2388599-2419432 GCA_003113815.1 Sphenodon punctatus | reverse complement strand
CCAGACGTAATGTGGAATTATGGCCCTTAATGCGTGGGCAATGGGGGCGGGGTGGGGGGGAGGGCACTCATTAAAGTCATGGGCAGCAGTTTCCCCCTTATGCACTCAACAACAACAAAGACTTTTTATGGAATGATTAAATAAAACAAGGGTTCAAAGCCTGCATGTGGGGACCTCAAGTGAGGTCCTACTATGTGCAGATGGGTTCATGATCCTATTCATAGACTGTGTATGTTTTTGTTGGGTTGGGGCTTGCGGAGGGAAGGGGGTTTATATGCTATTGTGGGCTCTTAACTTATATTCTTAGATTTAAAAAACAAACAAACTTTGGTTTAAGAGAGGAGTTAAAGCTCTTACAAATTCACTTGTGCTCCAAAAAGCATGGAAATCATAAATTAAGGCTCCCACTTTAACTTGCGCCCCATGTAAGCAGGAAAGACGTTGTACCCTCTCACACATTGGGCTTGCTTACAACTTAGGCTCCATGCACCCACACTTTGCCTTGACCTTTCAGCCCCAATTTTCTTCCTCTGCAGGTTTGGGGGCAACAATGAAGCTGGAGAGAACAGGGGGGCAGAGGACTCCTTGCTGCCCCCCCCCTCATCCCCCTGATTTTCCTAAATGCTTTCATTTGGGTTGGGAAGAATGTGGACAGTAGGGGCTATTGGCAGTTTGGATCCAGATTATAATAATTGGAGGTCAGACTCCATTAAATACTAGGATTAGAAACATCAAGGAGGCAGGACTCCCCTTGCTCTTACACAGTCTTTCTGGTCTCCAGGGAGAATGCCCAGGGATTTAGGGTGAAAACAGACATGACGCTAACCACCCTTTAACCACTCTTGGTGGTTATTTATGCATGTTGCAGGGCTCTTTTGGTGCCCTATGCAGCCCTGCAACATGCATAAATGGCCACCAAGGGTGGTTAAAGGGTGGTTAGCGTCATGTCTGTTTTCACCCTTAGACTCTGGAGGGGAGCTCCAGGTCTGGTTCCAAAGCACCCTGCTACATGTATTATCATTACTGTGGATATTTTTATTTTTAACACAATGATTTGTCAGTAATTATCTACCTATGTTCGCTACACACAGACTAAATTTCCAAAGAGGTTCGCACCTCCATTTGATATTTTTTTTAGGGGGTCTGCAAATGAAAAAAGGTTGAAAACTGCTGGATTATTATAGCATTGGATCTTTGCAATAACGTGTCGTGTTGGTGACTCATGATGGTCTCTGATGTGCCCAAGGGTTGCAGAGAGAGTCTGTGGCGGAGGAGGCAGGAAGAAAGCACTCCACCACCTCCCTTCTCAGGGCCACTCCCCGAACAGAAAGGCAGGCTTTAGCTGCAACACTCAGCATCTCCGTGTAGCTTTTGCTGCAGTGGCAGAGTCTCTTAAGTACTCCCCCATTCAAGGCCTATGCCCCCGTTTGTTTCTCTCCTCTGCTGCTTTCCTCTTTCATCCTCTTAGTTGTGCCTCCCCCATAGGCAAGCACCTCTGTAAGCTTCCTGTCCTGAGCCTAAGAGAGCTTGGTTAGGCCACTGCTTCAGAGACATGCACAACAGATCCCAGTATCCAGCTACTTACTCCCAGCTCCCACTAGTCAGAAGTCTCTCATTCTTGACTAATAGCCATTGATGGACCCGTCCTCTAAGAAGTTATCCAAAACTTTAAAAAAAACAAAAAACAAACCCAACAGTTAAGCTATTGGCCTTCACAATATCCCCTGGCATCTGTCCTTGGCCCTCTCCTCTTCTCTATCTATACCCTGTCCCTAGGCAAACTCATTGCCTCCCATGGCTTCCAATATCACCTCTACACTGATGACACTCAGCTCTATCTATTCAAGCTCAACTCACCAGCTGTCTCTCTGACATCTCTCCTGGATGTCTCAATGTCAACTCAAACTCAACATGGTTAAAACTGAACTCCTTATCTCCCCCAATCCTTCCTCTCCCTCTTCCCTGTCAATCCTCATCGATGGGGTCACCATCCTTCCCGTCCCCCAACCCCGTAGCTTAGGCTTCATTTTTGACTCATCCCTTTCTTTTAAACCCTACATCGACTCTGTTGCCAAATCTTGTCGCTTCTCTTTCCATAACATTGCTAAGATTCGCCCTTTTCTCTCTGTCTGCTCTGCCAAAACCCTTGTTCACACCCTGGTCATCTCTTGCCTCGATTACTGTAACCTCCTTCTCACTGTCCTCCCCTGCTCTCACCTTTCTCCCCTTATCTCTGTCCAAAACTCTGCTTCCAGGGTCATCCACCTTGCCCGTCGCTTCAACCACATGCAGCCCCTCCTCTCCTTTCTTCGCTGGCTCCCCGTTCCTGAACGAATCCTGCACAAGCTCCAAGTCTTCACCTGTAAAGCTCTTTACAACCTTGCTCCCCGCTACCTCTCTGTGCTAATTTCCCTCCGTACTCCAGTCCGTGAACTCCGCTCCTCCTCTGTCCCCTCTCTCGCCCTCCCTCACTTCCCCTGCTCCCCTAACTGCCTTTGTCCCTTCTCCCTAGCTGCCCCTGATGCCTGGAACTCACTCCCTGCCCACATCCGCCTCACGCCCTCTGTCACGGGTTTGGGGGTCCGCACCCCCACTTTACCGGGTTTGAGTGACTCAGTTTCCCTTGCGCACAGTTCTCTTGAATCAGTTCTCTCTCTGGCTAATTCAAGTCTGCCACAATGAAACTCCTTTGTCACACAAGGGCCCGATCCTTCCCATTTACAGACTCTTTACTCTCTGGGTTCGGGGCTCTTGTAGCTCGCTTGTGTTCCAATATTAGACACCGCCACTTCTTCATAAAGTTAAGAAGTAAGTTTATTGATTACATAAACAAGATAGTTGATACAGAGTGGTAACTAGAAATAAAAGGTAAACATAACGCATTCCTAACTTATGCTGGTTGAGTTCCTAAATTAGGCATCTTACCCTAGCAAGGTCCAGAAGTTCTGGTTTCTCAGTCATAAAGGCGAATGACTGGGCACTGGCTTAGAGAGCAAAATCCTCCTCTCAGTTCATGCTGTCCAGCCTAGCTGGTGGCTGGTCTTTCGTATGCAGATGTTCTCTGGAAGCAGCTTTGCAAGAATTTCCTCTTGTGCCTTACTGGCTCATTTAAATAGTCTTTAGCTTCCTTTGTCTCGGATTTCCCGCTTTTGGGGAATCATGTATCAGGTCACTTAGTCAACCCAGGTAAACATGGAAGTCAATCTACATATCAACAGGCTGTCTGTCAAGTGTCCCCAAAACACATCTTGTTATCTCTTTGTATTTCCTGTAGGCTGGTGACGTGTCAAAGCCCTATTTCGAGTTGTGCAGTTCTCAATTTCAACATTACAAACATGTGGAACCTTTGACATTACACATTCACCAGACTTGTAGTGTACATGTAGTCCCGTGTAACACGTGTGTGACCCTATGTTCCTCCGTGACACACAGTCTCACCCACCCACCCCAGTTCCGGTTACCAATTGTCCCTTATTTTTAAGGGAGTGTTCCTTATTTCAGAACCCCCATTGGTCTGACCCAAATTGGCAACGCTTACCTAGGGATCACCCGGGCACTAAAATCTGTTGGTCAAAGAGCTTTATCACAGCCATGTGTCCCCTGTGCCAGTGCCCGGGATTAATGAATGACAGAAGACGTAGGCAGTGGAGCCGTTACCCCATAATCTTAGATGAACCATTGCCTTCACACTAGCAGGGTCTCAGGTTCTCCCAGCATGATGCTCCTGGTTGCTCTCCTGTCTGTGACTCTCCTCACAGGTAAGTGGGCACAAGTCTGGTCCAGATGGAAAGTGCCAGAGGCTCTCACTGCCAAGTGGGGGGAATTCTCTGCCTCGCTGCCTGATCCGGTGGGACTTTCCATTCATCCCCAGGTCTGTCACTGTGTCTCACTGGGAGGGGGGATGGAGAAATTCCTAGAAAGGAACAGAGGTGTTTGCGTTTTTTGCATCAAGGTCACACTGTTGACTCATGTTCGATTTCTGATCTGCCACAAACCCAAATCGTTCTCTGCAGAGCTACTTCCCGGCCCCATTGATACTTGTGCATTTGTTTTTTTGATCCTGTGTGCAATACTTTGCCATGGTTTTTGGCCAATTGCCTTTTGTTTCTTCCAGCCCAGATCTCTAGTTTATCCAGATGGTTTTGCATTTTAATCCTGTCCTCCAAAGTGTTTGCAACCCCTCCAATTTTTTGTCACCTGCAAATTTGCTAAATATCCTCGCCGCTCCATAGAAGAGGTCTCACACAGCACCCCAAAAGAAACCCCTCAGCTCCATAGAGCAGACCCCATCATGGCTCTATAAATTCACTGGCTTCCAGCTGCAAATAATGAATCTTTCCACATAATGAGGCTGCTGCTTTCTCTTGGGGCTGCACCCTGCCAGGACTTACTCTCAGAGCCTTCTCCTGCTCAGGACTGGCCTGTTCTGGAACACTTTCATAATTCTTCTTAGCATGACATAACAGACACATGGCCTGTGTGTTTTTCCCCTTCCTCTGAGTCAAAAAGAGATAAAAAAATTTATAACCTTCAGCCCCAGGTATAGTGGGAAATGACTCTCTGTATTTTTGAGCAAGACCAAATATAAGAAAAGATAAACCCAGGCCCCAGATAAACCCATCAGACCCAGGTCCGGCAGTGGTTATATCGTGTTTGGCAGCTGTGGGGGATTGGATCAGGGCGAGCCGCCTGAAGTTAAATCCCGACAAGACGGAGGTGATGGTCATGGGGAAAGTCGGGGGAGTGGTGGCCCCCATCATTGATGGGGTCCGTCCTCCCCTGGTATCTCTGGTCTGGAGTCTGGGGGTGCTCCTGGACCCGCAGCTGTGCCTGGATGTCCAGGTGGCGGCTGTGGTGAAGGGGGCATTCTGCCAGTTACATCTGGTACGTCAGCTTAGGCCGTATGTCTCGGACTCGGATCTGGCCACAATTGTCCATGCTTTTATTACCTCGAGACTGGACTGCTGTAACGCGCTCTACGTGGGGCTACCCTTGGTGCTGCTTCGGAGACTGCAGCTGGTGCAGAATGCGGCGGCCTGTCTCCTAACGGGGACGGGCCGATGCGAGCATATTACACCAGTGCTTCGCTCTCCGCACTGACTGCCGATAGTCTTCCAGGCCCAATTCAAGGTGTTGGTGTTGACCTTTAAAGCCTTAACAGCCTGGGCCCCACCTACCGGCAGGACCGCCTCACCCTCCGGGTCCTCGATTGGCTCCTGCGGTCGGCCGAGGACGCCCTTCTCAAAGTCCCCCGGGTTTCCGGGGTGTTAACCTTGAGGAGGGCATTTTCTGTGGCTGCACCGCGGCTGTGGAACTCCCTCCCGTTGGAGATCCGCTTAACCACCGGCATTCCCTCCTTCCGTAGACAATGTAAGACCTGGCTGTTCTGCCAGGCCTTTCCCAAGGGAGATGGGGTGGGTTCGCTGGGTTAGGGAGGGTTGGGGTTGGAATTGTTTTCAACTGGGGGATTTTAGGGTTTTTTTTAATTGTGTTTTGATGTCATTTATTTTAATTCGTATTGTAAAATGTTGTTAGCCACCCCGAGATGCTTTTAGCAGGAGGGGGCGGCATACAAATGTTATTAACTAATAAATAAATATAAATAAATAAACAAACCAGGTGACGCTTTTAATGTTGCTGTTGGGCAATGTCTAGGGCAGGGGTGGGGAACTTTTTTTTCTCCTATTGACCTCTTTGAGAATTAGTCTGTGAGCCATGTAGGAGCTAAGGGTAGAGTCCATAAGTGGAATGCTCAAGATAGGGGAAGGAGAGAGTCCAGATCAGTGGCCATTAGGGTTGCCACCTATGTACATTTTTAAGGAACACTTATGAAAAATACATGTTGCAGGGCCTGCATTGGCACCTTATGCATAAGTGTTCCTTAAAAACGTGCATAGGTGGCAATCCTATTGACCACTGAGCCATCCCTCCCCACTCCTTGTGGGCAGGCCCTCATCTCTGCTCTCTTCCTCGGAGCTCACTCTTTTGGTGCTTAAAGTTCTGGATGGATCTACATGCCAAATCCAAGAATGAGGTGTGGGGGTGCTAAATAAAAACCAGCCATGGGCAAGATTTGGCCCACGGGTTGGGGATTCCCTTTTTCTGGTGTAGGCTAATCTAGGATAGATCTAACACTGTCTTTGGAAAAACCTTTTAGCCGAAGTGGGATTGGGAAATCCTGGATCGACCGTTGGGTAAACAATCCAGGTAAGATTCTGTGGCAAAAGGCATGGGACCGTTTTTTGTCCCAATTGAACAAAACCCTGTATTTGCAGTTTCGCGGCCCAGACACAATGTCAAATTATGGCCTTTACTGAACAAGTGATTTTGTGGAATTCATTAAAGGCCTGGCCAGCAATGTCTCCTTTCTGCACTCAACAGCTGCAAAGGCTTTGATGGGATTATTAAGTTCAAAACTTGTGGGTTGAAAGCACAAGTAGGGTCATCATGCCATCTGTAGATGGTGTCATGATTCTATAGATGCAACTTTGTTTCTTTGTTCTGTCCTGTGGAAATGCTCACTTGCCCCTGCATGAGGTGTTCCCTAAAAACCTGCTTTTCCTGGTGACACTCCATGTGTCATGCAAAACCTCTTAACAGGTTGATCAATATTCATGGTCCTCCATTGTTCCCAACCAGTTGCCTCCCTTGGGAATGTGTACTTTCTCTGTGAGTTTGTTTACTTGAGTTCCTTGCACAATGGGTCAACTTCATAACTTTTTACCATAATCTCTATCGTACATAACAAATATAATTAATCTCTTCACCCTAGTGTAAAACCTGACTGTTTGCCCAGGCCTTTAGGAAGGGTGGGTTAGTGGGTTTTTTTACCCTCCTACCGTTCTATATTATTCTTTATTATTTTTTGTCCTTTCCCTGTTCTGCTCTGTAAGATTTTTATGATTGTTTGAAAATATTTTTAAGGTTGTTTTATTTGAAATTTGTTAGCCGTCCCGAGCTAGTTGCAGGAGGGACGGAGTATAAATGTATTCAATAAATAAATAAAATAAATCGTGGGGCTGGCACTTGATACAGAACAGTCATCCACAACAAAACCTAAATGTCTGGGGTATATTTGTTAACATAGATCTTCATAACCACGTTGTAATTCATAAAAGTCACAGCAATACCCTTGGCCTCTCCCCATAACCTTTTCCACAGTGGAAAAATGTTATGAGTGGGCTCCTTCTCTTCCACAGGATGCCAGGCCTTTGTCCTCAGCGATGAGCCCACCAAACCCAAGCTGGAACAACTCTCGAAAAAGCTTATCAACTATGTAATCGATGTCTGCGGTCAGGCCATTGATGTCATGAATCCAATCTTGAGATCGGAGCTGGTTCGGAACATCAAGTAAGGAGAAGGCTTCATTGGCTTCCTAAAGAGGGATCAGGGGTTGCGGGGTGTTCAGGGTGGGCAGACAGATGTTTGGCCAGCGGACGCCTGGCCATGGATGCCCATGGAACCAATCTTGAGATCGGAGATGGGCCAGCACATCAAGTGAGGAGAAGGCTGTCACAGATTTCCAGAGGGTGGTCAAGGGCTTTGGGGAGAAATGTGTATCAGTTTTCTAGAGGGTGGTCAGGGGCCTTGGGGAGAGGAGAGCACAAGATACATGGTCTAGCTATGGCCAGGCCATAGTTGTGAAGCCAGAAGGTTTATCACTGCCATCATGAAGTAAGCCAAATCCTCTGATCAGAAACATCCTGGTCTCAGGGTCAAGAAACCAGAAGGTCAGTCTGTGGAGGGAGGGTTAAATTGTGGGAAGGGAAGTTCGGGCTTGGGGTTTGACAGGGCAGAGCAAAGGAAAACCTGGAGGTGGCCAGGTAGAAGGCGGCATCTGGGCAGAAACAGGATGGTTCAGCACAGTTTTCAGACAACTTGGCCGCCACAGGAAGTTGACACGCAGGTGGTGACCAATCCGCAGTCTATTGATGGCATGGTCACCTGACAGTCATGGCAGCGCAGTTGAAACCGCAGGCTGAGGAGCAGGGTATGAAGCTCCCTGGTCTTTTCCTGGAGGAGTCTCGTGTCTTTGTGGTTGAAAGTTCTCATACACTCATAGAGTCACAAGGCTGGAAGGGACTTCAAGGGGCATCTAGTCCAGCCCCCTGCACCACTGCAGGACCTGCCACACCCCAACCATCTGCACAAAGAAATCCCACCAATAGCTACAAGTAAGAGACTGGGACCAAACAGAGCGCCCCGATGCCTGAAATAACAGGAAATAATTTTAGATAAAGAAGGATCCAGATGTCCCAAGCAGGCGAGCCTCACACATGCTGCAGGGGAAGGCGAAAAACCATCAGAGTCAACTGCCAACCTGCCCAGAGGGAACATTCCTTTCTGACCCCAAATGTAGTGATCAGTTAGACCCTAAGCGTGCACACAGGCCCCAGCAGCAAGACCCCTGATATACAATATACAACCCAGGCTTGAGAATGCCCCGACAGTCCCACCTC
Source organism: Sphenodon punctatus (assembly GCA_003113815.1). NCBI lineage: Eukaryota > Metazoa > Chordata > Lepidosauria > Sphenodontia > Sphenodontidae > Sphenodon > Sphenodon punctatus. The sequence continues at coordinate 2,410,973 of QEPC01012618.1, read as the reverse complement.
CAGCTGCAGAGAACATCGATTCTACAAGGAAGAAAGGGTGGGGGGGGAGACCCAACATGCATTGCTGGGGTGGGGGGGACCCACCTCGTTCTGCAGCATCAAATGAACTGATTAGTAACCAGCTTGTATCCGTTAGTTCTTGTACCCACGCTCTCTTTTCGCTTGAACAAATCTTCCCCTTCTATTGCGTTAACTCCCTTGATATATTTATACAATGTAATCATATCTCCCCTCAGCCTTCTTTTTGATAGGCTAAATAAGCCAAGCTCCTTCAGCCTCATCTTATAGGGTAAATCCTCCCTCCCACTGATCATCCTGGTAGCGCTACGCTGCACGTGTTCCAGTTTAAATTCATCCTTCTTAAACATGGGTGACCGGAACTGAACACAGTACTCCAGATACGGTCTTACCAGGGCAACAATACCTTCTTAGCCCTGCTGGCAATCCCACACCTAATACATCCCAGGATAGCAGTTGCCTTTTTTATGACTGCATCGCATTGATGACCCATAGTCATTTTACGATCAGTTATAACCTCCAAGTCCCTTTCCCCCTCTGTTGTTTCCAACTGATGAGTTCCTAACTGGTAACTAAAATTCTTATTATTAAACCCCAAATGCATAACCTTGCACTTTGCAACTATTAAATTTCATCCCATTCCTAACACTCCAATGCATGAGACCATCTACTTCATCCTGTATAATTTTCCGATCCTCCTCTGTATTGGCAATTCCTCCCAACTTGGTGTCATCAGCAAACTTCATTAGGGCACACGCTTACTTCCCTCACCAAGGTCACTTATAAATATATTAAACAAGACGGGTCCCAAAACAGATCCCTTTGCATGAGGTGCCATCATTACAGGCCCTTGCAGTGCTTTCACTCCCTCCCGTCCCCCGAGCACCTCTCACAGCACCCGTTGGTTGGGAGCCATTGGTCTAACCCTTCCTCCCGTCTCTATAGAGGCCAAGTTGATGAAAGCTTCTACCGAATCGACAGCCTCTACACGACTGTGACGAAAGAGCTGTCCCCTGAGGCCAAGGATGTGTGGGAAAAGGTGAAACAGCTGCTGGGCCTCGTGGAGAAGACAGGAGACGTCCTGTGGGAACTCGGGAAGAAGACGGAGCCCTCCATAGACCAGCTGCGGCAGAAGACGCAGGCCCAGCTGGCTCCCTACACCGACCCCCTCTTGGAGCAGTTCGAACAGCGCATTCAGGCCCTGCACCAAAGCCTAAGTGGTGCCGCCCAGGAGCTGAAGGAGGAGACGAAGCAGCAGGTAAAGGCACTGGGGACCCAGTTGGATCTTTACGCCAAGGAGGTGCAGGGCGAGGTGAAGGAGATCCGGAAGGGCCTGAAGGCATATGCCCGGCAGCTGTGGAGCACCTTCATCCAGGGGGTCCAGCAATTCAGCCTCAGACTGAAACCCTACGTCGACAGCCTGTGGAAGGCGGCCAGCCCCTATGGCAGCAGCCTCCAGGATTGGCTCATCTCCCTCCGGACCTCTCCTGCGTGGTGATCTCCATGGCGACGCGCAGGGCAGCAAGAGAGGATGGAAAGAGGGCCCATGTCCCTGCAGAGAGTCCGGTGGGGAGAAGAAGCTGTAGAAAAACTCACTCCTCCCCATCTCTTGTCCCTGGTCTCTCCCTGTGTCTGTAACTCCCACCTAGCAGTACAATAAAGCAGCTGCTGCTAACCTCTCCCTGCCCTGTCACTCTTGTGTCTGTGGGGAAGGGGATGGTTCTGGTTCAGTCTAGCCACTCAGACTCTGTCGAATGGCCAAGCTGGCCAGTGTTGGGCAAAGAAAGTCCTCGCCGATGATGATCTCTGTCATAGGTGTGGGGATCACCTACCCAGGATGGGGGGACCTCTGTGTTTGAATGGCAGGGCAGTTCCAGAAATCCTGGGCCTTAAGAGGGCATCCATTATCCTAGAACCCCATAGTTCCATAGAACAAACACCCACCAAACTCCATAGAACAGATAACTCCTCACCCACCGCAGAGTTCCGTAGAACTTCATAGGACAGACACTCATGCAGAAGGCAGAAGTGAAGCCAAATGGAATCAAATGATCTGCCCAAATGACTGGGGATTTGATCATGGTGTCAATCTGTTTCTCCAGGGCCCCAAGGTGCCATGCAATTCAAGGAGCAATCCCCCAACGCTCAGGCCAAGAACCTTTCCCAAGCTGCTGGGAAGCTCACCTGGCGGCTACTCCGCTTAAGTAGACCCCTCTGCTCTGCCACCGCTGCCTAGACAGCAGAGGCAGGAGGGAAACCATGGAGAAACCCCGCTCATCACAGCTGACGGCCAGGTTGTATTAGGACACCAGGCCACAGTTACCCTCCTCTCCCCACTGACATGAGGTTGCCCCAGGACCAGGCAATTTGTAATGAGGGGGGCATATTTGCTGCTTTGACATTCCAGTGGGGCATTGCTGCCTCCAGTAACCCAGGAATTCTGACTTCCAGGCCCAGCCTCCTGTTCTGCACCCAACACACGTGCAAGTACACACACACTGCTCCTCACACCTGAACTCTATTGGCCTCTCAGGGCTGGCATAGAACATGAAAGTCAGACTCCCTCCGTTCTGTAGTGTCCCTTATCCTACACCTAGCAGCATCCTACCACGCTCTGGGTCAGCACGGATGGAGAAACGGGAGTAGCCCCTACTGAGCCCCTCACTCCACTCTCTGAAGCACAGTGCCCGCTGGCATAGCTCCGAGTTCTGTCATCAGCACCCATGGAGAAGCAAGAGCGCACCCTACTGCGCCCCTTGCCCTACGCCACAGCCCTCCGGACCGGCGCAAAGACTTTTGTCGCTCTAGGCAAACCCCTGTACGTGTGTGCACTCCTTGTGTAACCTGTGCGCGTACCGTGCACCTCACGTGCAACCCATACGCATGTTACGCACAACCCCCATGTGCACACCACTAGTGCACAACACGCCCATGCACAACCTGCTTCTCCAGCACGGAGGGTTGGTAGCCCCGCTCCCTCCTGGCCCCTGCAACCCAGCCTCAGAGTTTACCGGCGGTGGCAGCTGGATTGGGGACAGGAGAGGCACCCACCCCCTTCAACTCGCAGGAGAAGCGGCAGCAACAGCTGGATCAGGAGCAGGAGAGATGGCAGCGGAAGCTGGATCAGAGGGGGAGCCTCTTCCACCCTCAGTCCAGCGCTGAGCATATTGCCAAGGCCACCTAGGGCAGCAAGTTGAAGGGGGGGGGGGGCCCTCTCCTGTGCCATCAAATGCAGAGTTTATCACCGGTGGTGACAGCAGGGCAGCTTGATCAGGAGCAAAAGAGCCCCCCCCCCTTCATATTGGCGCCTTAGCAGCCTAATGGTAGCACCGGCGCTGCTCCCTGGCAGCATCGCACTGTGATTTGAGGTCAATGCACTGGCTGAAGAGAGAGAACCCCCTGCTGAGCCTGCCTGGCATCCTAGTGTGATTTGGGGTCAGCCACTGACTGGCAAGAGACAGGGGAGAGAGCACCCCCTACTGGGCCCCTCACCCTACACAACAGCACTCAGGAGACTTTCAAATGTGACGGTGGCCCACTTTGCCACGGGGGCGACCGTTATGTTTAAAAGCAGCTGGGCAAGGGGCCGCCAGAGGTTCCCACAGGATAGATCCCGACAGTGGGGGGGGGGGGGGGGGCTAACCCAGGCACAGCCCAGGCCAGCCGCCACCACAGTCAGGATCTGGCCGCCAGATCTGAAGTAAAGTGGGCTTTTTAGTCCCTGTGGTCCGGAGTGGTGGTGGTGGTGGTGGGCAGGCGGGCACGATGATGGGTACCATTGACTGCCCGTCAGTCAGGGGGGGGCAAGCCGCTGCATGCATTGCAGGAGCCGGGCTGAGCTCATCCATGAGTCTCCCTGCTGCCTCCCCTCTCTGGCCTGGCCACCATCACGTTAATTCGGCAGCCAGGCTGATTCCTGACTGGAGTGACAGCGCCCACCACCGCCCATTAAAGTCCGTGGTGGCAATGGGAGCCATCACTTTTGAAAGCACCCTTATTTGGGGTCAGCACTGGCTGTCAGCCAGGGACTCTCAGCAAAATTATTATTATAAGCATTTATATAGCACCAGCAATGTACCTGGTGCTTTACAAAGACAGGGGATGGGGAGACAGGGAAAGGGGGTACAGAGGGAGAGACAAGGGATGCGACATTCATGAGGATGCGAGAACTCAGGTACACGCTCTTGGCTTGGTTGCAGTAAGTTGGGAGTTTACAGATAGCAGGCGGGGGTTAATCCTGGGTGGGAATGGTTAGCAGGAGTTAGGCAGGGCGGAGCGAAAGAGGTGGGTTTTGAGGAGTGAATCTCGGTTCTGAGTTTTATCAGTATCAGATTTCTGTCTATCGGTTCTTGGTTCTCCCGGTATCAGAGTTTTAACACTACGGTTTCCCCCACTGACTTCAATGGGAAAACCACAATGTTAAAAATCTGATAAGAAAACCAGTGCAAACGGTCCGATACTGCGAATACCGAGAAAAGAACTGAGATATCGGATTAATCTGATAGAACCTTTATCGGCTACTTTCGGTTCACAGCAATATCGAGAGTCCCATCCCTACTGGCTGGAGAGAGAGTGCCCCCTACTGAGCCCCTCACCCTACACAACAGCACGGTCTAGCAGCGCACTCTGACAAAGAGCGCTGATTAGGGGCAGGGTGTTTGGGGCAGTGCGAGGTCGAGGATCTAGCTGGGGGCAAGAAGGTCTCGGAGGCAGGGTGTTTGGAGCTGAAGAGAGAGCGTCCCACTGAATTCCTGCCTTGTCCTATTCCACGGCACTCCCTGGCACAAGACTGTGATTTGGGGTCAGCACCGACTGAAGAGACAGCACCCCCTACTGGGCCCCGTGCCCTGATCCACAGCACTAATTTGGGAACAGCAAGAGAGAGCGCCCCCTAGTGACTCTCTGCTCCCTCCACTGCCACTTTTTGGGGATGGTCTGCTTCGTTCATGAAATGGCTCTCCGGTTACCCTGCAGGAAAGGAGCCAGGTTGCTGGGGCTCTCAGGGCCAGGCTGTTTTGAGTTCTGAATGACAAACAGGGACGCGTTATTGCTGGGCCCCAGTGGCTGAAAACAGCAGGGGTGGCCTGGGGTGAAGGACTGTTTGTGAACAAAACGTGTCGTGTTTGCAAATAGCCCCGGCGACCTGCTACTCTCCCTGCTCTGCTTATAGGTCTGCCTGCCTGCCATGGGTGGGGTAACTTGAGGGCATTTCCTGGAGGCTGTTTGTCCATCCCCTTTGCAAATCTGGAATGTTGTCAGAGGAGGAGGAACTGCTCGGTGTGTGCCCCCCAGCAGCCCCCCACTGTGTGCAGGTGGGGCAGGGTGAGATTGTAGACAGGTGATGGTTTGGAAACTCCCTCCCTACCCACATCCACCTTGCCCCCTCCCTCCGCTCCTTCAAATCCCTCCTCAAGACCCACTTTTTCCTCGCCGCCTTTCCCAATGCCTGCTAGTCGTTCCCAAATTACTTACTGTCTGCCCTCCTCTGCAGACTGCTGCAACCAACCTGATTGTAACCAAGCCAAGCACACGCACCTGAGACTTCGCATCCGCCTGAATGTTTGTTTGTCTTCTCCCCTGTCTCTCCCCACTGTCCCCTCTCCCTGTCTCCAGCTCCTTGTCTTTTAGATTGTAAGCCACAGGCAGGGGCCGCGTCTATTTCTATGTTCTGTACAGCGCCAGGCACAGGACCGGCGCTATATAAATGTTTATAATAATAATAATAATTAATAATAAATAAGTTTATTTATGATGAGTGCGCGGGACAATTTAAGATGAACACCAGTGAAGGGCGGTTCCCATTTTCCCCAAAGAGCACCCAGCCGAGAAGTACGGTGGCCAGCTACACAATTTGTTTACAGGACACGTATGAGAAATACAGGTTGCAGGGTTGCATTGGCACCACTGCAACCCTGCAACCTGTATTTCTCATAAGTGTCCTGTAAGAAAATTGCGTAGCTGGCCACTGTACAGAGAAGGCTTTCTGGGACTCTAGGGTCTGGCTGAGGGGAGCAGACCTGGATGAGAGGGGAGGTCTGGGATTAGCTGAGGGAGTGGGGGTAGGGCCTGGCTGGTGGAGCAGAAGGACGTGGGTAGGGTGCCTGGCTGGACAAGGGCGGGGGGGGAAGGTTTTAGGATGCTCAGACCTCCCCTTGAAAACAGGACATTTATGATAAATACATGGTTCAGGGCTGTACTGAAACCACTGCAGCCCTGCATCATGTATTTTTCATAAACGTCCTCTTTTAAAGGGGAGGCATGGCCACCCTATTAGGCTCTGGATGGGACAAGAAGGTCTTATTAGGGACAGGGTGTTTGGGGCAGTGGGAGGTCTAGGATCTGGCTGGGGGCAAGAAGGTCTCGTTGGGGGCCAGGGTGTATGGGATGACAGGGGTCTAGGGTCTGGCTGGGGTAAGGAGGCTCACTAGGATCAGGGTATTTGGGGTGAGGGGGTAGGGTTGCCATATATGCAAATTTTTAGACACTTATAAGAAATACAGGCTTCAGGGCTGCATTGGAGCAGCCTGCAACCTGTATTTCTCATAAGCATCCTCTAGATGCGGGGGTCCTGCGATCTGGGTGGGAGTAAGGCGGTCTCATTGGGGGCAGGGCGTTTAGGGTGGCAGGAGCAAACAGGTCTCCTTGTGGGCAGGGTGTTTGAGGCGACAGTGGGTCTAAGATCTGGCTGGGGGGCAAGGACAGGTATCGGGAGTGGCAGGCGTTGGGGCAGGGTGCGTGGGGCCATGGGGACAAGGAGGTCTGGTTGGGGGCAGGGTGTTTTGGGTGGCGAGGGTCTGGCTAGGGGTAGGAGACAATGTGGCTGGAAGGTATAATGTTTCACTGGAGACAGGGCCTCTGTCTGGGAACAGGGTCATCTACGGTCTGGCTGGGAGCGAACAGGGTATGACGTGGGCAGCAGTTTGGCTGGCGCAGCCTGGAAGCTGGTTTTGAGGCGGTCCTCTTGCTACCACCCTGACAGCTACGACTTTTAGCTACTCCTCCCTGGCCAGGTCTGAGAAGCAGGCCCAACTGAAGGAGAGACAGGCTCCCACTGGCTCCGCAGCGGCATCCAGAAAGGGCCCGTGTTTGTCTGTAGCTCAGCCGCACGCCAGGACACTAGGGTCGCCGCCTTTTGCAGTTTGACCGGGAGACTCCCGTTAGGCCCAACTGGGAGTCTCAGGGTCAAATTGCAGTGGCAGTCCTACCGGAGGCTGAAACACCTTGTACACATCAGCCCAAATGGAGGGAGGACAGTGCTGCCCCCTCGTCCTGGGATACAGACAGACACCACTTGTCAGTCAGAGAGCCTGCCCCACAGGACTGAGGTGGAGTGGCAGCCATTTTGGAACCCCAAACTGAGGGACCGGAGCACAAATGAGGTCCTGGGGGAGTGAAATTAAGGAGTCTATCCCCTGCACCCCCAAACTCTGTGTCCCCTTCCCCTCTCCTCTGAAAAAACACCTGCCAATGAAACCTCCCCCTGCCACACTCTAGGTTGTGCGGCAACCACCCGTTCCCACAGAATCTCCATGACCACAAGAGAGGTTGTGGTGATTAGGGTGTAGTTCCTTTATTGACGGGCGGGGCGGTGGTTACAGGCGTGGGTGAGCTCACGGCGCCCTTCACTGGAACCTCTTCAGGAAGGAGCCCCAGAGGGTGCCGAGGCGCCCCTGCAGGTCTTCCGCGTAGGGGCTGAGCTTCTGCTGGAGGTCCTCGGCGTAGGGGTGCAGGTTGTGGCGGACGTTCTGGACCCCCTGGCTCAGGCTGCCCTGCAGCTGCTGGGCGTAGGGCTCTAGGCCCTGCTGGAACTCCTGCACCCGCTGCTGGAGCTTGGCCTTCATCTCCTCGGCGTAGGGCCCCATCTTGGTCCTCAGCTCCTCCACGTTGTGCTGCAGCTTCTCCTTCAGCTCCTCCGTGCCGGTGGCCAGGCTCTGGCGCAGGGCCTGGGTGCGCTGCTCCGCCTGCTCCAGCAGCCCCTCGGCGTAGGGGGCCAGCCCCGCCTGCATCTCGTCCACGCTGCTCTGCACCTTCTGCCGCAGCTCCTCCGCGTACGGCTGCACCTTCTGGTTCAGCCCCTGCATGTCAGCCATGATCCTCTGCACCAGCTGCTCCGTGTCCTTGCCCAGCCTGGTCACCAGCTCCTGGGCTGCCGGCGGCAGCTGGCGGTGCAGCTCCACCCGGTAGCTCTCGGCGCTGTCCAGGCTGCTGGTGATGCGGCCGCTGCAGGGGAGGGAGAGTGTAAGAGAGGGCTCTGCAGGACATCCTTCCTGATCTGGGCCCGGCTCAAGGGACTAGCTGGCTCAGGCGCGTGGGGAACAGGATACGAATGGGTCTCTCTCCCTCTAGGGGGGCTGGCTCCAATCCATTAGGGCGGGGAACCTCAGGCCCTGGGCCAAATATATATGGCCCTTAGCTCGTTTTTATTTGGCCCCCCTCCGGTGCCTGGATGCAGCTCCCACCCCCCAAGCGCTGAGCGCCTGAGCTCAGGGGAAGGGAGCGGAGAGGAGGGCGTGCACGCACACAAGGAGAAGGGACAGGCAGAGCTAGGTCACGGAGCCGTCATCTGGGCTCTCCTCGTGAGCAAACCAGCCCCTTCACCCCCAACGTCTACGCAGCCCTCGGAGCTTGTACGAGTTTTCAAAGTGGCCCCTGGAACACGTATGAAACATACATGTTCCTGTCCCGCCCCGCTAAGGTGCCAGTGCAGGCCCTGCAACATGTATGTCTCATAAGCGTTCCTTAACAATGGGCGTAGGCCACCCTGCCGGGGAGGGGAAAAGCTTCCCCCACCCCTGAATTCGGGTGTGGGAGAACACACACTAGGGGGCACTTTCTGCCCCTCGGCGGCCCTGCCTGCCTTCAATCTCTTGTGTGGGGAGGGAACAGGATCAGCTAGGGCTTTCTTTCCCCTCGACGGGACACTGGCTGCAAACTGTTGGGGCGGAGAATGGGATAGAGGGATTCCCCCTCTGGATGGGAGGGAGGGCTAGGGTTGCCACCTAGGCACATTTTCCCAGGACACTTATGAAAAATACATGTTGCAGGGCCTGCACTGGGGTGCCATTGGCCTTAAGTGCCAAGGCGGGCCCCGCAACGTGTATTTTTCATGAATGTGCATCTACGGCAACCCAGGTGGTCCCATCTCTGGGGTGGAGAATGGGATATAAGGCCCTCTCTTTGGGGTGGGGGGGCACCTGTTCCAGTCTGTCTCTGTCCCCAGGGGGCTGACTACCTCAAGGGGGTGGGTATGGCTTGAAACACTAGGGCTTTCCCCCTAGGGGCGCACTTTTTCCATTCCAGCCCAGCCCAGGAGAGGGGTTGGTTAGGGGATATAGGGCCTAGTCCCTCTAGCGGATGCAGGCTTCATGTCGGGGGGGAGTGACAGTGGAGCGGGCTCCACTCCAGATCCCAGGTGCTGGCTGGCTCTGGGGATTGGGAAAATGAGCTATGGGGCCTTTTCCCTCTAGGGGGTGATGACTCCAAACTCTTCCAGGGTGCCAGGGAATGGGATAGGGGGCCTGTCGCCCGCGAGGAGGCGCTGACTCCAATCTGTTGTGAAGGGGGGGTGGATCATAGGGTATGGCCTTTCCCCCTCTGGCATCACTCTGTACTGGTTGGCGGCTAGTTATCCGGGTTGAGAAGCGGGGGGCTTCAGGGGGCACCTGCTCCTGTCTGGTCCCACCTCAAGGGTGGAGAATGGGGTACAAGGCTCCCTCTCTCTAGAGAGGCCTTGTATCCCACTTAGGGGGCTGACTGGCTCAAGGGGGTGCTGGCTCCAGCCCAGACTCAGAGACTGGTGGGGAAAATAATGCAATATAGGATTTTTCTCCCAGCCTGGCCCGCCCAACCCCACCCCACCGCCCCGTGCTTGGAGTGATCCTCTTCTCACAGGTGCGACGGCTGAAGGCTGGCCAGCCACTCTGCCCCCCTCCGCCTCCCCCTGCTGTGGGTCGCCGTGACCTATGTGGGGCTGCAGTCGGGGAGGGTCCCGGGCCCAGCTGCGCGCTGCGTCGGCACGGCACGGGACAGGTCACTCACTTGATCTCCTGGCCCAGCTCCGACTTCTTGATCTGCTCAATGGTCTCCTCGGCCGTGCTGGTGGCCTTGGTGACGTAGTCCCAGAAGGAATCCCGGATCTGCTCCAGGCGGGGCTTGGGCTCGTCACTGAAGAAAGAGGCCTGAGATCCTGGGGAATGAATTTACGTGTGAGACGCAGTCACTGAGAGAGACAACCCTCCGCCGCCCCCCATAGAACTGGAGAGGCCTGGGGCTCCCAGCCCCCCTGCACTAACCCACTAGACCCCCTCCTCTCAGAGCTGGGCATAAAAACCAGGTATCCTGGCTCCCAGACCTTCTGCTAGACCCCCATGCCCCTCCCGTAGCAAGACAAACAACCCAGGATTCCTGAGCCCCAAGCCAGTGTCCTTAACCCCACACCCACCCCTCTCTCCCCCTGTAACATCACGGAGTCTCTGTAGACTGACTGTCCATCCCAGTTGAGTTGCAACTTGGATCATGGTCTTAAAAATAAGAGACACTAGGAAGCTGTGGGGTGTCCTATGGGGATCTATGGAGCTGTGTGGGGTGTCCTATGGGGATCTATGGAGCTGTGTGGGGTGTCTGTTCTATGGGGATCTATGGAGCTGTGGGGTGTTTGTTCTATGGGGATCTATGGAGCTGTGTGGGGTGTCCTATGGGGATCTATGGAGCTGTGTGGGGTGTCTGTTCTATGGGGATCTATGGAGCTGTGTGGGGTGTCTGTTCTATGGGGATCTATGGAGCTGTGTGGGGTGTCTGTTCTATGGGGATCTATGGAGCTGTGTGGGGTGTCTGTTCTATGGGGATCTATGGAGCTGTGTGGGGTGTCTGTTCTATGGGGATCTATGGAGCTGTGTGGGGTGTCTGTTCTATGGGGATCTATGGAGCTGTGTGGGGTGTCTGTTCTATGGGGATCTATGGAGCTGTGTGGGGTGTCTGTTCTATGGGGATCTATGGAGCTGTGTGGGGTGTCTGTTCTATGGGGATCTATGGAGCTGTGTGGGGTGTCTGTTCTATGGGGATCTATGGAGCTGTGTGGGGTGTCTGTTCTATGGGGATCTATGGAGCTGTGTGGGGTGTCTGTTCTATGGGGATCTATGGAGCTGTGTGGGGTGTCTGTTCTATGGGGATCTATGGAGCTGTGTGGGGTGTCTGTTCTATGGGGATCTATGGAGCTGTGTGGGGTGTCTGTTCTATGGGGATCTATGGAGCTGTGTGGGGTGTCTGTTCTATGGGGATCTATGGAGCTGTGTGGGGTGTCTGTTCTATGGGGATCTATGGAGCTGTGTGGGGTGTCTGTTCTATGGGGATCTATGGAGCTGTGTGGGGTGTCTGTTCTATGGGGATCTATGGAGACTCTGAGCTCTCTGAGACTCAGGCAGTGAGGTAGAGACACCCCCATATCACCCCCCCACCCCATTGGCCTTCCCTATGGAGCCAATTTGGGGGTAATCCAAGCCCTGCTTACCTGCGAGGATGGCCAGGGACAGGAAGACAGCGAGGAACTTCATGTTGGAGGAGTCTTACGAACCTGCCGGGAGAAAGCGAATTGGTGAATCAGGGCTGCGGAGAGGGGGTTTGCATTGCCTGTCACTCATTAACCCCGGGCACCCATCCAAGGGTCACTGGGGTGGGGGCACCCTGCCTTTGCCCTTTCAATGTCATCTTGATTGCTAGGGATACAACTCCCCCGGCCCCCTGGGCTATATACACCCCACCCTCGCAGGAGATCAGAGGGTCTGCCTTGCCAATGAAAAGCACCGCCGGGAGCCTGGGCGAGATTCCTTTCTCCTGCTGGGCTGCGAGGACCTGAGAGAGAAGCCGGGCTGGGTGGCACAGCCAGAGTCCAAGGGGAATGCGACCCAGTCTTGGGAGGAGCCGGGTCTCGGTGCAATCTAAGCAACACGGAGTTAATGATTGAGCGGGCGGAACCCCTGCTGGGGAGGGAATTGGAGGTTTATTGTCATGCACTCTAAAGGCCTGTCCCCACTCGGGCTGCCGCCTATGTCCATTCTTAAGGAACCCTTATGAAAAATACATGTTGCAGGGCCTAAGGCACCAATGCAGACCCTGCAACATGTATTTTTCATAAGGGTTCCTTAAAAATTGGCATAGAAACACGGTTAAACAGAATTAAGGAATGGAATTGAAGTGATGTCATTACTCCACTTCTGTTCCATTCTCCGCACGGCTCCTCCTCACTATCCCCCTCATCCGCACCGCACGGCACGGCACGCCTCCCCCGCCCTCCGAAACCCGGGGCGGGTTCACACTACAGTTCCTTTCGAAACAAGCCAAGGGGAGCGGCGTGTGCCCCGTTTTTTTCAGGAGTACATCCTTCGGGCTCCTGAATCACTTTGGTTTCGTGCCCTTGACGTGTGAACGGCTCAGGGGTAAAAGCGGTGTAGGCCGCAACTCGGTACCGACGCTTCTTTGGTGAGTTGCCCTGAGCCGCTTCCTGAGGGAAGGGTAGGATACAAATTTAAATCGATACAAAATCAATCTGTCAGAGTGTCTGTTCATGGGAACCAGCCCTAGAGGAGGAGGAGGGCGTCGATCCAGCATGGAAAAACGAGGGTGAGGACAGTAAGGATATTACTGCCTGGCTGTGTTTGTGGAGCTGTGGTTACCAAACTTTCCTGAACCCCGACTCCCCCAACACTTGTCAATGGTAGCTGAGACCCACCTCACACAGCTCCCTGTGCTTTCCTCCCCCTTCCCACCCTTTTATTGCTTTCCTTTCTACCCACCCCATTATTTTGGAGATTCCTCCTAGCTCAGTGAGTGTGTGGAGCCAGGGGCCAAATGTGACCCACGGCCCATTTTTATGTGGCCCCTTTCCAATGTGTGGATCTGACCCTCGTTCCTACTCCCAAGCATTGAAAGGGACTTCAGGGAAGGGGACAGAGATGAGGGCAGGCACACACGGACAGATCCATGAGCCAGACCCGCCTCTTCCCGAGCGCACCCCCTTAAACCCACCTGCCTCCAATTTCTATGCAGCCCTTGGATCTGGTGATAATTTTCAGAGTGGCCCCCTAGGAGGGAGAAGGTTCCCTGCCTCTGACCAAGGGTGTAGGAGACAGTCCTTAATGTTGAGTTCCCATTGGATACAGGAGGGCCTTTCCTCTTTAGGGGGCACTGCTGGCACCAATCTGGCCCCACTTCAATGGGGGAATCATAGTGAACACGGATCCCTGTCAAGGGGTGCGAGCAGGGCCGGCCTTAGAATTTTCGGGGTCCAGAGTGAAAATAAAATGTGGGCCCCTCGTGGCCACGCCCCTGTCCCCTTGGCCCCACCCTCTCAGGGGCACCCTCAGCAGGGCCCTAGAGATAGTAATGTTTGGGACCCCGCTGGGAGAAAGTGGGGGCACACACACACCCTGCCCTGGTGAAATTGAGGGCCACTGTGGGGTCCTCTGGAAGTCAAGAACAGGTCCTGGGGTGGCCATCCTAGGTCACCTTGTGGTTAAGGCTGATTCTGGGTTTGAAAGTCAGATTTGCCCTATTGGAGCCAAAATTAAAGAGGGACTGTCCCCTGAACCACAAGGTTGTCCCCCTATTATTTTTTTTAAAGCACTTGGTATTATGAAATCAGCCTTGGTTTTAATTCGCTGCTGTTGTGATTCGGAATCAGGTTGTTTTTTTAAAGGCACAAGGTTAGGTTTTTTCCAACCGAGGATGGATTCCTTTCTCTGATCAAAGAGTTCACCTACATTGCTGGCACCAAACCACCGCACTTGGTTTCACTTGCAGTTTCCTAACCGAAAGTCGGAATCGGAAGCAAACTAGGCCGGTGGCTGAACCGAGTCAATTCAGGTCCGTGTGGGTTTTAAAATAATTGATTTGTCATCAAAAGCTCGAGAGAGAGAGAGAACGTTTCGAGTGGAAGGAGGTTTATGGAATTTTTTCTAGAGAAAAAGAACGGATTGATTTCCCTCCCACTCGCTGTATTCCCTGCGCGATCAATCTGGGGACTGCCATGTAGCAGGGGGGGGAGAAAGGCACCTAGAGTTAGGTTTCACTTTAGGAAGAGTTTTCTGGCTGTAAGGGCAGTTGGGAAGTAGGATGAGTTGCTGAGAGAGGGGGTGACATTCCAGTGCGGGGAGGCTTTTAAGGAGAGGATAAATAAACTTATGTCAGGGATGGGTGAGGTTGAGCGACTACAGCCTCAGTGCAGCAGGTTGGACTAGATGACCTTTGATGGACCCTCCTGCCGTAGAGTTTTATAAAGGAATCTGTTTTCCGAGTTGCCAGTCTGAGCAAACCACAATGGATTCAAAGGACCGGTGGTCAAATGGTCTGTCCTTTTAGATTGTAAGCCACAGGCAGGACCGCATCTATTTCTATGTTCTGTACAGCACCAGGCACAAGGCTGGCGCTATAGAAATGTTTATAATAATAATAATAATAATGAGCCCCAAGACACCATGCAAGGAAAGGACTAACCCCATCCCACCCACCTTTCCCAACCTGCTGGGAGCTTACCTTGCTCTCCTGGCTCCTAGTTTCCAGTCTGGGGGAGTAGATCGCTCTGCTCTGCCACTGCCTGTATTTATATGCCAGTGGCAGAAGATAAGCCCTGGGGAAATCCCTCTTGTCACGGCTGAATGCTGGGCTGTATTAGGGCGTCAGCCCACAGTCACCCTCCTCTCCCCCCCGACTGGCCCAGGGTCACCCCAGGGGCAGGCGATTAGGTAATGGGGTTGGGGGGGGGAAGGGAGGTGAGCTTGCTGGCTTGGCATTCCGGAGCCAGAGGGCACAGCGAGGGCATTGTTCCTGCAAAGTTCACCCGAGGCAGAGTGGGTCCTCGGGCTACAAACGGGGCCTCCGTTTCGGATTGGCTTCCCGGCTCTCAGCGGCCTAACTAAGCACTGCCACGTTTGGGAGTCAAGGCCTGGCCCCTCTAGGCTCGGCTGAGTCCAGGGGCAGCCCACAGGCTTAGCACTGGAGGCGATGATCCCTCCCCTTCAGCCCAAACATCACCCCCACCCTCCAAAGAGCAGTGGGGGGACTGCACTCTCCACAGCCAGACTGTCATGAGAGGAGTTGAAAAGATATAGAAATGTGACTGGGGTGGGTGAGTAGAGGTAGGGTGGCCAACCATACCTCCTCTATAAAAGAAGGCGCTTATGAAAAATACATGTTGCAGGGAGCCCTGAATGCCATCGATCTCTCCCTTTCCACAGGCTCCTTCCCCTCTGCTTTCAAGCACGCCACTGTCTCCCCCATCCTCAAAAAGCCCACCCTGGACCCATCTGACCCCTCTAGTTACTGGCCAGTCTCCCTCCTTCCCTTTGCCTCGAAGCTTCTGGAACGTGTCGTCTACTCCCGCTGCCTGGACCTCCTCTCTGCCAACTCCTCCCTGGACCCTCTCCAATCCGGCTTCCGCCCCCTCCACTCTACTGAAACTGCCCTGGCCAAGATCACCAATGATCTACTTGTCGCTAAATCTAAGCGCCTCTACTCCATTCTTGTCCTCCTTGACCTCTCTGCTGCCTTTGACACTGTCGACCACTTGCTTCTATTGGACTCGCTTTACTCTTTGGGCTTCCATGGCTCTGTCCTTGACTGGTTCTCCTCCTACCTCTCTGACCGCTCCTTTAAAGTCTCGCTCCCCGAGTCAAACTCCTCCTCCCTCCCCCTTTCGGTTGGGGTTCCCCAAGGCTCTGTCCTTGGCCCTCTCCTCTTCTCTATTTACACCCTGTCCCTTGGCAAACTTATTGCCTCCCACGGATTCCAATATCATCTCTACGCTGATGACACCCAACTCTATCTTTCTACCCCCTCTCTCTCCTCTTCTGTCCACTCACGCCTCGTCAACTGCCTCTCTGATATCTCCGCCTGGATGTCCCGACGTCAACTCAAGCTCAACATGGCCAAGACCGAACTCCTCATTTTTCCTCCCTCCTCTTCCTCTCCCTCTAACCTGCCCATCTGCATCGATGGAGTCACCATCCATCCTGTTCTCCAAGCCCGTAGCTTGGGCTTCATCTTTGACACGCACCTCTCTTTTAAACCTTACATTGACTCTGTTGCCAAATCCTGCCGATTCGCCCTCCATAACATTGCTCGGATCCGCCCCTTTCTCTCTACCTCCTCGGCCAAAACCCTTGTTCATGCCATGGTTATCTCTCGCCTCGATTACTGCAACCTCCTCCTTGCTGGCCTCCCTCGCTCTCACCTGTCCCCCCTTATCGCAATCCAAAACTCTGCTGCCAAGGTCATTCACTCTGCCCGTCGCTTCGACCATGTGCAGCCTCTCCTCTTCTCTCTTCACTGGCTCCCCCTTCCTGAACGTATCCTGTTTAAACTCCTGGTATTCACGTTCAAAACACTCCACAACCAAGCTCCCCCTTACCTCTCGGACCTAATCTCCCTACGCACTCCTGCACGCGCTCTCCGCTCTTCCTCTGTCCCCTCCCTCACTCTCCCTCGTTTCTCCTGCTCACCTAACCGCCTTCGACCCTTCTCCCTCGCTGCCCCCCATGCCTGGAACTCCCTCCCTACCCACATCCGCCTTGCCCCCTCCCTCCGCTCCTTCAAATCCCTCCTCAAGACCCACTTTTTCCTCGCCGCCTTTCCCAATGCCTGCTAGTCGTTCCCCATATACTTACTGTCTGCCCTCCTCTGCAGACTGCTGCAACCAACCTGATCATAACCAAGCCAAGCACACGCACCTGAGACTTCGCATCCACTTGAACGTTTGTTTGTCTTCTCCCCTGTCTCTCCCACTGTCCCCTCTCCCTGTCTCCCCCTCCTTGTCTTTTAGATTGTAAGCCACAGGCAGGGGCCGCATCTATTTCTATGTTCTGTACAGCGCCAGGCACCTGACCCGCGCTATATAAATGTTTATAATAATAATAATGGATGGGGTGTGTGTTAGTGGGTAGATGGACAGACAGATGGATGCGTGTAGGGATGGATGGAAGGAGAGGTGGGTTTGGGATGGGTGGGGTGTGTATGGAGGTGGATGTAGAAGTGTGTTTGGGGATGGATGGATGGAGACATGGGTTTGAGATGGATGAAGAAGTTACTTGGCGGGTGGGGGGGCATCTAGGAAGTAGGTGGCCTCTGTGTTGGCTGCCAGGTCACTGCTGCTCTTCTAAGCCCTTAACAGGGGTGTAACGGGTCCATCCCCTGTACAGCAGGCAAAGAACAGTCCCAGTCCAGAGCGCATGGAGTCTTGGCTCCCCTGACCCCTTGCAGCAACGGAGCCCCCCTTCTCTCCCAGCCCCATTGCCTGGGGAGCAGCAGTTGGCTGGGACGCGGAGGACTGTGCAGGGGGCAGGCTCAGGGCCCGTGTCTGGGATGGCCGTTGCGTGTCTGGGAGAAACGCCACAAGGCAGATAAACCCTGGACTGTGAAAGTGGCTGCTGGGGACAGAGACCTTTTCCCAGGGCAGGGAGTAGCATTCCCATCACATCAGCACACAGGGCAGGGAACAAGGCTTACTCAGCGAACCACATGGCACTCGCCAGCCAAAGTTCTCCAGGAGAACCCAGGAGTCCTGACTCCCAGACTCCCCCGCAATGCACACACAGAGCACTAGGCTTCTCATAGATGCAGTTTTCCAGGACACTTATATATAAAAAAAATGCATGTCGCAAGGCCTGCATTGGTGCCTAAGGTGCCAATGCAGGCCCTGCAATATGTATTTTTAATAAGAGTCCTGGAAAATGTTGCATCTATGGCAACCCTGTACTAGACCCCCCTCTCCTCCAAGTACTGGGAATAAGCAGGGCCTCTCTCTCGTGGTCCCACCACCTCCCCCATGCACCTGCCTCCTCAGGGGCGGGGGGAGCCTAGAGGGGTTGTATAATATTTGGGGCCCTACGGGGAGGGAGTGGGGGCATTGCACCCTGCCCTGGGTAAAACAGGGGCCACTGGAAGTATAAAAAATATTGGGGCTCCCAGCGGTCACCCCCGGTCGTCCTGCGGTAAGGCCGGTCCGGCTCAGAGTCTTGGCTCCCAGCCGTAACCCATTAAAGAAAGACCCTACATCTCTCCCAGAGCTGGGAAGAGAACCCAGGAATCCTGGCTCTCAGGCCACCCCCACTCTAACCACCAGACCCCCCTCCCCTCCCCTCCCCGGGGATAGAACCCAATCCTCCTAACTCCAAGCCCTCCCTATTGATTTTAGACACAGAGGCCTAGACAGCCCCCCGCAATCCAGGGATCTAGTCTCTCCCCCAGCTCCTGGTTCCTTTCCTCCCCCTCGTCCCAGGTGTTTATCAGCACTCGAGTGGCCTTTGCATTCCTCTGCCGCAGGCCTCCGCCTGCCCTGCCCTCTCCACCCCTGCTCCGTTCTCCACATCACCCGCCAGCGTGGAGCTGAGGCAGACCATCCCGGCCAGAGTCCATGGGACCAGCGTTGCCACATCACAACAGGGGCGTGCCCAAGGCATGGTACCACAGCAACAGCCGGCAGGGGACAGAGAGCAGGGGGAACAGGGCTCCCGGCTTCTATTCCTGGCTCTGGGAGAGGAGCGGGTTAGACCGAAAGCTAGGAAAAGAGCTGAAATAGGTCCCTGCCCCCCCTTAGCTGCACTAGCCGCAGCACCCCAACCCTTCTCTCACCCTACAGCCCTTTTAGGGGTGCCACCGGTGCACGTTTTAAAGGACCACTTATGAAAAATACATGTTGCAGGGCCTGCATCAGTGCCAATGCAGGCCCTGGAACTAGGGTGGCCATATATGCACATTTGTAGCGGGCACTTATGAGAAATACAGGTTGCAGGCCGGCGTTGACTAACGCAGCCCTGCAACCTGTATTTCTCAGAAGTGCCCTCTTAAAAAGTGCACATGTGGCAACCCTACCTGCAACATGTATTTTTAGAAGTATTCCTTACAAATGGGCACCGGTGGCACCCCTAACCCCAGGGCCAGTGCTGCTCAGGCCCCGCATCCCCCACTCCTTGCATCCTGCCGGCGACAGGCCTTTGTCCTGTGGTAACCTCGCCAAGGCGGCTGAATCAGACGGCTCCCAGCTGGGCTGCTGTTTCCTGGGACGGGCCACAAAGGCGACCTTGGGCCCAGCAGACAGACACGTGGGGAAGCCGATGCCCCTGGCCACTCTCACTTCCCTTCCCAGAGTCTGGAGGAAGGGGCAGCGGTTGCCCAGCTGCTGGCAGAATCACATGCCATGTGTCTGTCATGGAGGGTGGGGGCCTCTCCTGCCAGCACAGCCCCCCCCCCTTATTGGTTTTCTTGTTACCCCTTGTAGCTTGACAAGGCCTGGGGGGGCTGAGGTCTTGTGTCCTGGGCGCACAGGGGGCTAACACACAGGAGTGACTGACCCAAGCTATGGGGGCCCCCATGCGGTGCCTCTCCAGGCCCCTAAGCTTGGCCCCGCTGAGTCATGCCCATCCCACTTACTGCCAGTGACTAGCACAGCAAAGGCCCAGCTAAGGATCCAGAGGGATTTATGCCCAGGCCTGTCCTGGGGCCGGAACGTGACTCAGGTGGTAGAGCGCTTGCTTTGCATGAATAAGGTCCCAAATTCAATCCCCGGGCTCTCTGGTTGCACAACTAGGTGAACCCTCTGCTGGGCGTCCTGGGGGGGTCTGAGGCAGCACGCCCCTCTGGCAGAGAGACGCTGGGGGGGGGGTGATACTAGGCTAAGCGGGACCATTGGTCTGGCTCAATGAGGCAGCCCCTTAATAACTACAAGACAGAAACAGCTGGAGTTTGCTCAGGGCTGGCCCCTTCAGATAGTGCTGCCCTGCCCCAAATTTAATACACTTTGACAAGTCCTGTGGAAGGTGCCCGGTTTGGAGGGTTGAGGGCATCAAGGTTGCCATCTGCCCTTGAGTTCAAAACTGGCCAGTGCATTTGGAGGTGTGGGTATGTGTACCTTCAGTGTTATTATTAATTGATATTATCATAGCAATAAATTTAATATTATATTTATAATGGTAGATTACACATTCATTAGATATTGATGGTATTAATATAATATTAATATGAATAACATTTGTTATTGAGGATTGTTAATTCTTATTGCTGGAGCACCACCAACATACCTGGCACGAAGCAATCATTAGAGACAGGCCCCTGCCCCAAGCGGCTTACAATGGAGGCGGGAGCGGAACCCAGGGAGAGGCAGGGAGACGTGTGTGAAGTTGAGAGGTTGCAGCCGCCCACGCTGAGCTGAGTGACGGGCAGGAGACCCTGAATGAGAGGCAGTAGCGGGAGCATCGTTCACCGGTCTGGCCACAAGAGAGTCCCTTTTGCTCCGAGTGGCCTGGGTCTATTCCCCCCCCGCCCCCTCCCCATTTACCGAAGATACCCTGGCCTGCTCAGATGGACAGAGTTACAATCTCAGGAAAATCTTTCCCCCCAGCTGCTCTCAAGAGTCACGGGGCAGCAAATAAATTTGACTAAACAAATAACTATGCAGCACAGGGGGGCAAGGTTGCTACGCAGACACTAAGCCTCCTCCTACCCCACCCCCGGTAGCAACGGCACCCCATGTCGGGACCCACGGACGCTGCGCAGAACCATGGCCAAGGGACGGGATGAGATCCCCCCTCCTCATTGAGAGAGCTTCGAAAGCGGCTGGACACCAGCCCTTGTAGCTGCGAAAGGGCCAAGTGAGGTAGCGTAGCTGGGGGGTCCCACACTCCCTGGAGCATTTGCATCCCCTGTTCCTGCAAAGCGGGACCCCCATGCCATCTTCTGCACCAGGGCCGATTCCAACCCAGCTGTGCCCCTGGCAAACACTGCTCAGGGTGGTTCAGGGAGAATCAAACAGACGCCCACCCGACGTGCAAGCGAAGCCGTCCGAGGAGCCGGGGGCTGCCCCTGGATGGGTCAAGTCAGGGCACTGAACCGACGGGCACCCACATTGCAAGCCCCCAGGGGAATGAACAGCCAGGTGGCCCTGCCCTCAGCACCCCACCCCACAACAGGCAGCCACGGTGACCAATCCGGCAGGAGATATGGCCACAAACGCACGCCCTGGCCCACTACGACCAATGGTGGCCCTCGGCCTGGAATCATCCAGGGGCCCCCATCCGCACCAGCCGTCTGCCCAGGGTCAGAGCAGCAGCAAGCCCACATTTGGCAGTCTGCAAACCGCTGCCCCAGGGGCGTCTCCGGCCCAGGCGGGGCACAACGGGCCCTCGTTGGGTCTGTTTCCCCTAACATTGCCAGTGAGCCTTGTTTCCTCAGGCTTGGCCGCTCGAGCAGGGAGCTGAGGGTTTGACTGGAGGGGCCTTGTAGCCTCAGGGCTAGGGTCGTTACCTGTGCCAATGTTTAAGGAACACTTATGAAAAATACATGTTGCAGGCCCTGCAACATGTATTGTCATAACTGTTCCTTAAACATTGGCATAGGTAGCGACCCTACTCAGTGCGGGGGGGGGAGGGGCAGATTCTCTCAGCGCTACGATCCTACAAATCGGGGGACTTCGCCAGAGCTAGCAGGGCCCTGCCCCCTAAATCAGGGGGAGGGACCAAATGCAGCCAGTGGCTAGTTTTTATTTGGCCCCTTTTCAAGTTTGTGGCCCTGCTCCCCTGGAAGGGGTGGAGTTCAGGGCAGACACTCGAGGATAAGGGGTGGATCCATGATTTGACCCATCTCCTCTTAGGCCCCCCCCCCCCCCAGGCAATCATACTCATTTTCAAAATGGCCCCTGGGAGGGAAAGAGTTGCCCACCCCAGCCCTAGATCCCAAATGCTTTGTAGGCTCCTTGTACTGCCTGCTTCAGCATCTCCCAGCTCCCACGCTGTTCCTCCCTGAGGAAACAGTGCCTCCTGCTGCCCTAAATCCTTCCCCTAAAAGGAGAGCTTTTCCAGGCTCACTTAGCTCATCCCTCCCTGGAAACTGCAGAACCAGAGGTAGAAACCCATGGCTTGGGGGGGTGGGGGCAGGGAGACAGAATCCCCCTAACTTTGGGGTATAGGGAACAGACACCATCTTAAATTTCCCTCCACCAAAGGTCACAGGGTCCAAAATGAATGTGGGGTTCCAGCACTTCAGACTAAGTAGGGCCTCTGCCCTCCCCCCATTTTTACATATTTATTTATTTTTTATTTTCCAAATTTATACCCCGCCCCTCCTGCAACGTAGCTCGGGGCGGCTTCCAACAATAAAACAATAAAATACACTAAAATTCATTTAAAAACAATCAAATATTAAATATTAAATATAAAACAGGAGTAGACAGGTAAAATAAATGGGATGGGGACTAAAATCCTCCCTCCCCACCCTCCCTCCCAAAGGCCTGGGCAAACAGCCAGGTCTTACAGTTCCGCCGAAATGTTAAAAGGCTTGGGGCCAGGCGAGCTTCCTCCGGAAGGGAGTTCCACAGCC
>QEPC01012618.1:2338342-2354039 GCA_003113815.1 Sphenodon punctatus | reverse complement strand
GAAAGGAGGGGAGGTCCGGGGCCAACAACAAGGTAGCGTCACAGCCGCGGTGCGGCCACCGAGAATGCCCTCTCCTGTGTGGCCCCCCGGCAGACTCGGGGGACATCAAGCCGGGCACCCCTGGACGACCACAGGGGTTGATCCAGAACCCGGGGGTGGGGGGGAGGCAGTGCACCAAATAGGTAGGGCCTAGGCTGTTTAGGGCTTTATAGGGCAAAACCAACACCTTGAATCGGGCCCGGAAAACTACCGGCAGCCAGTGCAGAGAACGGAGCACCGGCGTAATATGCTCCCGGCGACCCATACCCACCAGGAGACGGGCCGCCGCATTCTGCACCAGCTGCAATTTCCGAGCCGTCACCATGTAGAGCGCGTTACAACAGTCCAGCCTAGAGGTGATGAAAGCATGGATGACGGTAACCAGGTCAGAGTCCGAAACATACGGCCGAAGCTGTCGCACCAGAAGTAATTGGCGAAAAGCACCCCTTGCCGTAGCCTCCACCTGGACATCCAGGCGGAGCTGCGCATCGAGGAGCACCCCCAGACTCCGTACGCGGGAGACCAATGGAGGGCAGATTCCATCAATGACGGGGGCCGCCACCTCCATGGTCTTACCTACCAACATCACCTCTGTCTTGTCAGGATTCAGCCTCAGCCGATTAGCCCTCATCCAGTCCCCCACAGCCGTCAGACACCGGGTAAGCACCGAGACTGCCGGGCTTGGGTCAGCTGAAAATGAGAGGTACAGCTGGGTGTCATCAGCATATTGATGACCCCGCACGCCGAACCTCCTAATCACTTCGCCGAGCGGCTGCGTCTACACGTTGAACAGGAGAGAGGACAAAACAGAACCCTGCGGGACTCCACACGAGAGGTCTCGGTGTGATGAAAAGTAATCACCGAGCACCACTCGCTGACTTCGTCCGGCCAGGAAGGAGCGGAACCAGTCCAAGACAGTCCCGCCCACCCCTGCAGAGTCCCGCAGGCGCGTCACCAACATCTCCTGATCAACAGTCTGCGCAGTGCATAGTGCAGGGATGCACAGGGCACCAGTACAGCCCCCAACGTGCACTGGAAAGGACAAAGCAGTGTCACAGTGGTCTCAAAGGGGAGCTAGTTCCATGGGCGGTATCACTCACCTGCTGCACAGAGAGGTTAGGCCAAAGTGGCAGGGATCCCAGGCTTGGGGCGAGGAACAAGGCACAGAATGACTCACCCGAGCAGCCCAGTGTGATGACAGGGGCCACTGGAGCAGACAATCCAGGACTGCACCAATAAGAGAACAGCATCACAAGGATGGGGAGGGACACATCGACAGCCCCACGACAATCACCGCCAACACCTTCTTTCCCCCTGCACTGGCCAAGGAGAGCAGATCACTGTAACCCAGCAACCACCCCTTCCAGTTCTTCTTGTTTTGCCCCTAGCCACTTCCACGTTCTGTTCCAGGATCGCAGGCGTGCTTGCTGCAGATTGAGCCACGGCAGCTGCCATGGTTAACCTGTCCTGCAGGACCCCAATTATAGCCTCCTTCTCTATCAAAGTGGTTTTCAGCTGTGTCAGTTCCATCCTTAGCGATTGGATCCCTGCACGTAGCCACTGCAAAGTAACACCCTTTCTCTTCTTATTCCCTCGGATCTCTCTGATCCTCTCCATCTGGGAGCACACGGCACCCCAATCTTCCAATGCCCCCACCTCGGGCCCCCTTCTCTCAAAATACACTGAGTCACCATGTCCTCATTAAAAGATGCAGATGGCTCAGAGACAGCCCGTGCCCTCTCTGCTTCCTGAAGCTAACTCCCCACTGTAGACAAGGGGTGGGTCTACGTATGAGCTAAGCCCAGCTGGTTGGGGAGTGAGGAGAACACTCACATTCTCCAAAAACCCTACCCAGGAAGAACGTCTCCCCAGGTTGCGACCCTAGTGAGCAGACTCCACCATCTGAGCTCACAACCAAACCACTCACGGAAGCAGGGAACATACTTACCTATCCTGGACGAGCGCCCCTAATATGTCAAACCGGGTTTCCCTTCTTAGGTAGAGGCATGCCCCACACAGCAGTTTAGCACAGAGACAGACTGATGGTTAGCCGTGTACGATTTATTAGCCCCTATACAGAGTCCTGATTTACACCCCAAGCATTGGTGCCCTGTCAGCAGACAGAACAGTTACATTCCATCAAAGCTTTTATACACTTTTCAAAATTAATTACAATATTGATTATAATATTCCAACCCAGGTTGACACCTTTCTGTAATGCCACAGTCCAATCCAAACAAGACCCCCTTTTCCATATGCATTTCCAGCCCGAACGTTCATCCAAATCCTAGTGGCCTTCTTTAGTGCCTCTCCGTCCAGGGGGACGTTTGAGCAGTCACTTATTCATAGATGCCCTTAATTTGCTCCCAATCCTTATCAGACCAGGTAGGGCACCCCGGCTTGTGATGCTGCTTGTCCTTGAACAACACTGCTTCTTGCTGAGTCTGCCTGGTTGGACCATAAGATACCAATTCAGCTGAGTTTGCCCAATTTCCCACATCAGTCCCATGAGCCTATGTTCATGTCAGCTTCATTAGCCTGACTTTCAAGGTGCTTCTAAAAATCATAGCATATACTGTGCTTAATACCATAAACTATTATGTGTGAGTATACAAGACTGTTACTAATCTATGTAAATATATACTGTAGATTTAGATTGTAAGCCACAGGCAGGGACCACGTCTGATTGTATGTTCTGTACAGCGCCAGGTTTTGCAACTGGCGCTTTATAAATGTTTAATAATAATAATAATAATAATAATACAAGTATTACTATATGGATGCCAGCTTGTATGCTGACTGTGTCATTTCCATAACAGATTGGTATTTCACCTCCGACAATCACTCCCTGCAGGAATGAGAACACGGAATGAATCGAGGAATAAGAAACTGAACGCTGTTCAGAACACGCAATATTTTGCTTTTTAATTAAACAACCAGAATCATAAACAAATCATGAAAACAAACTAGGCATGCCTCCCCCGGGCCCTGCTCCACCAAGCACTCTGGGCCCGGGAGAGGTCGTGCAACTGCCGGCGCACGTCCAGGAGGACCTCCATTAATTCTTGCCACTCCTCCGCCCTCTCCTGTATGAGCGCTCGCACTGGAAGAGAGAGAAAGAGAGTTCTCAATGAAGCCTGCCCCCTCAGCACACATCCCCTGTAGCCCACAGCGGGGAAAAGGGTGCCTGATGTGAAAGCATGAAATGGGGTCACTCACGGGCCTCTCCGTAATTCCTGCTGTCCTCCCGAAAACTGGCAGCCACCCGCTGCAGGTCCTGGGCAGTCTCCTCCAGGATCTTCAGGGCTGTAAGAACAGCATCTGTGAAAAGAACAAAATACGTGTCCTTTGGTAGTACACGGGGGTAAATGCACAGAACACGGCTACACGCATCCCCGAACACCGATAGGTAGCTCAATGGAGGCTTTGGGCCGGCTGGTCCATGAGCAGCGCTGCACCTGCCCCATCATGGAGCAAAACACAGGTGTTTGGGGTCATGCCCTAACAGGGACAAGATCAACGTGTGGAATACACTTACTGGGATGGACACCACATTCCTCTGCCATTGCACTGGTGAGCAAAATGAGGGCCCGTGGAGGGGCGTGGCCAAGGCCACGACCAGACCGCGCATGGATCATCGCAGCGAGGCTTGGGCAAGAGAAAGGACCAGGACATGAAAAAACACACCAGAGCCGATACGTGGCCCGCAGGCACACGGAGGGAGAAGTCATTCCCGCATCCCCCACCCGATGCCTCTCCATTGCAGCGATGGAGGATAGGAGGGGTCCAGCAGTACGTGCAGGCCTCTGAGGTGTTGTTCAGAGGCACCTGATCGCAGAAGGCGCAGGGCCTGGGTCGGATGGCAGGCGGAAAGGCAGTTCCACAAGGCCAGTCAGATGCGGCTTCACACCATGCAGAGGGGGATGTCCCGTGCAGCCACTTCAATGGGTAGGGACATAGCAATCCCAATCCATGGCATATGACCAGGGCCCCGAGCCAAACGCAGGTCCGCAATTTGCGGATCTCCTGTAGAATCCGCCTCCAGCCCGTGGAATCTCCTGCCTCGCTTCTCCCCGCGCAGAATTTCTAGTCTGCACTGGGGAGATGCAGGGCAGGAGATTTCATGGGGGGAGGGGGACGAAGAAACCCCCAGGGTTTTGCTTCCCCTTCCCCTGGCTGCATTAGGTGGGAGGGGCTGCCAGGGCTCGACACCCCCCACCCCACCCTTCATAGCCTGGTAAATGAACTGAACTGGCAGCGGCGGCGGCGGCAGCAGCTCCCCTGGCCCCTCCCAACGGGGCTTCCAAGAGCAACACGGTCAGATGACATCATCCAGCTGTGTCACTCTAGGAGGCCCCGTCGGGAGGGGCCAGGAGCTGGATGGGGAGCATGCTGAATGAAGCTGCTGCTGCTGCTGCCATCACCACCACTGCTAGGTCTGTTTATTTGCCAGGCTCTGGAAGGGGGAGTGAGCCCTGGCGCCCTACCCACCCAACACAGCTGGGGGGGAGGGGAAGCCGGCCCTGCACTGCATCTGGGAGGCTGGGGAATCCGGCGTGGTGAGGCACAGAATCGGGCCCCGAGCCACCCAGACTCCCGCAGAACTTTTAAAAACATTCCGTGGGAGAATCAGGGCCCTGCATATGACAGACTGTTCCAATGGAGGGAAGGGTGTGGGCTCCATTATAGGGGCAAGTATTGTTGGGAGACCATCTCAGCCACCTGGGGGTAACAGCAGTGAACCGCAGCATGCCCTGAGGTCTATCGTTCTGCCTTGCTGGTGTTCCACGGTCACAGCTCGAGATGGAAACCAACCCACATGCAGGCCTCATGCCGGTGGGCAGCCATCCACAGGCTAACCCCCCCATTCCTTCAGCTGTGTAGCACAGTGATCCATGGTGGGGTCCTCCACGGTCGCCAGGGTCCTTGAGGAGGCGTGGTGTGGTCAAAGCAAAGTGGTGACTGCTGGTGTCTTCGCAATGGGCTGTCCTCGATGCATCAGGGGACCCACAGTCCTGCCCACAAACAACAAGGAAGACTGTCTGAATGACTTGTGCAGTTCAGTTCCCTGTCTTCCTGGCAGCCATAGTGGACCACAGGGTGCGCTTCCTGGATGCCGCCGCAGGGGTGCCAGGAAGGAGCCATGCCATGATGCAAGGGTCCTCCACATCTCACCCTTCCATATGCTAAGGTCCATGGGGAAATGAGCCCCTAATATAGTCCGGGTTATGGAGGGCGTGGCCCGTGCGTCCATTTGGGAATGTTGATCCCGCCTATCCAAGGACTCGCCATAGCTAATAAAAGCAAAGCTTGTGCCGGGAAACCCTGTGCGGGTGCCCGACAGTAAATGGCTGTGTTCCACCCGCAGTGTCTTGGAATGTGCTTTTGGGTTCCTGAAAACGTGTTGGTGCCTCCTCTGGAACAGGAATGGTGCTGCTCCATGCACATCAGTGTGGCTTGCATGGTCCGATAGATAGATAGATATGTTGGCCTGGACTATCCCCTTCCACCTCAACTGGATGCAGCTGTGTCCCTGTTCCAATAGGCCCAGGGTGGGGCTGAAAGGTGCACAGCATGTGAGAACAGGGATGCCCTTTCTCACCACCTTGCCCGCATGCAGGGAGAGCTGTGAGTATCCAGCTGCCACCCAACAACACTCCCCAGTCTGCACCTCTCGGTGCCTTATGCCCTACATACTAAATGCCACGGGGAAAGGGCAGGTGTGTGCATGTTCCTCATCACATGTCTTGGTAGGTCTACGGCGGGCACCTTTCTTCATTTGCAGGGCTGTCACTGCGTTTCCGGGGGGCCATCCCATAGAGGGAGGACCCCATACCCACTGTTGGATCATTATCCCTGGGGGTGGAGGGAGGACAAAGGGTGGGTGTCTCACATCTTTGGTCTGTCTGCCTTTCCTGGCCATGCTTCCTGACCCTGGCATCCAAGTGGATGGCCCTGGGACACCATGGGTAGCGATGAACTGGCACCATTTCATGGTTTAGTACCAATCCACATGGAGGCTGAAGGGCTTTGATCGAGGTCACTGTTCTTCATTATGGAATCCTATCAGGAGGCAGGGGGTGAGCTCTACTACCCCCTGCCCTTCCCTTTTCGCCGTCCACCACCACGAACTGGCTTGGTGTCCCCTCTTGCGGCTGCTGCCCTTCCGGGCCTATTTCCAACTCGGCCCTGCCACATCCTCCTCGTCCAGTCGTTCCTTCTCAGAAGCTGTTTGTTCCTGCTGAGACATGTCGTGACATGCCATTAGACATGCTACCTGGTGAGCTCATCACTGATTGCGCCTGGCTGTGGCATTTCCCTGTTGCTATGGGTTAAGGCACTGTTGCCTATGTAAAGGGTCTCCTGTGCCCTTCCCTCTCTTCCCATTCCCACTGTTACCATGAAGCATGTCACCTCTACCTACCTACAGAGGCTGGGCTGGCTGCTGGTCATGCTGCTGTGGGAGGCGAGGAGTCTGTGGGGGAGCCAGGGGTCGCTGCTGTGGAGGGACAGGGAGCGGGTCCCTTAATTTAACACCCCATTGCCAACTCCTCTCATGCGGTTGTGCTGCACCTTCTTGTCCCCCATGGACGGATGATGTCCCTGGTCTCCTCTAGGGACCAGGGCCCCCCATCAACAAATGATGTCCCTAGTCTCCTGTAGGGACCCTTTGGGGCAGGGTCTGGGGTGTGTGTGTGTTTGCAGGTTGAGCGGCTGGCACCCACCCGGAGGATGTGGTGGGGTGGCCGCAGAGCTGGTGCTCTCCTGTGAAGAGAAGGCATTATTGTCAGCTGTCAACTTGCTTGCCCTCTGCAGTTGCCCTGTAGGGCACCGTCCTGTGTCCCTCCCCGGGGTCCGGTTGGCTTACCTGGCCGTCAGAGGGGACCGTGGCTGTGTCCCGCCCGAGGTGGTGGTGCTGGAGGCAGCTGTGCTGGTGTGCACCTCTCAAGGGACATGGTGCCTGTCAGCTGCCATGTTGCTCCCCCTCCGCGGCGCCTTGGGGCAGCGTCCCCTGCCTCCGCCCGAACTGTGGTGCGCTTACCTGTCTATCGCCATCTCCATCCACGACACTGGATCTTCTTTTGGGGGGTTGGGGGCATGGTGATGTGGGAACCAACCATCACTTCCGGCGCGTTTCCTGTTCTGGCTGGGAATGTATCGCAAGGGGAGGTGTCGGTTGGTGGCTGGGCATTGTGTATGTCTATCCCTTGCGGTGCCTTTTCTCCTGTCCCATGGGTGGGTGTGCTGCCCTGTGCACATGGGCCGGTGAGAGTTGAACACCCATCCCAACCCATATCCACCCATGCCCCCGCACGGAGCAACCTGGCTTTTTTCCGGTTGCTCCATGCAAGGAGATGGGTGGGTTGCGGGAGCGTGCACCCACTGCTTTTACACGGACGTCTGCACACATGGGGGATGCGTGGGCCTGTGTGTTAGCATCTCATGTAAAAACGGCCATAGTGTATCTGGATTTTCAGAAGGCGTTTAATAAGGTCCTTCATGAGAGGCTCTTGAGGAAATTAAATAGTCATGTGGCAGGAGGCAGCGTCCTATCGTGGATCGGTAACTGGTTAAAGGACGGGAAGCAAAGAGTAGGGCTAAATGGTCAGTTTTCGCAATGGGGAGAAGTAAATAGTGGGGTGCCCCAAGTTTCTCACACGGCCCTTGCTGAGAAACTAAATCAGTGCTTTGGATCTGTTTCTACTGCAGAGGATGTTAGGGTGATACTCACGGAAGAACTGATTTTTTTGTTGGCGAGGGACATAGTAAAGATCAGGAAATCAACATACGTTACATACATGTTCACAAATGGCGACCCGGTTGGCCAGGGGTGTCGTCTTGCAGGGTCAGAGGAACAAGCGCTGAGTTTGGAGGAGGAGAGGTGGGCGATTTCCTCCTCTTTAACTTCAGAAAAAGAAAGGGTGACAGGTGCTAGTGGAAGAGGAGGGACGTTGAGGGGGGTTGACAGAGAACTCTTAAGTGAATCTTTTGAATCTTGTAATAGAAAAAATCAGCCAGAGCCTGGACAGAGAGCGAAGGGGGGAGGGAGGAGGAGGTGGTTTGAGGAGGGAGGTGAGTACAGCAAAGAGACGGCAGGAGTTGGAGGCAAAGGAGTCAGTCAGATGGATGGTTATTTACCCTCTCACATAGTACTAGAACTAGGGGATACTCTATGAAATTAACTGGTAGAAGATTTAAAACAAATAATTCACTCAGCACACAATTAACTTATGGCATTTGTTACCAGAGGATGTGGTCAAGGCCACAAGTCTAGCTGGGTTTGAAAATGGCTTGAATAAGTTCTTTGAGAGTAGGTCCATTGGTGGCTATTAGCCAAGGAGGTTTAGGGGACATAACGTCCTACTGTCGGGAGCTGGGAGTGAACAGCTGGGAACGGATCACCCCATTGTGACCTGTTGGGCACTTCTTCCAAGCGACCGAGATTGGGGGGGGGGGGACCAACGGAAGACAGGGTGAGCAGCACAGGCCAAGGAATCCCATAAGTGGGGAAGGAAGCGGCATTACAGGGTGGAAGGGGGGGCATGGCAGGGGAGCTGAGGCATGAGATGGGAAATCAATGAGGGGTCCCTGGCTTTGGCCCATGACAGGAAAACACCCTCAATTTGGCCTCTCTCTTCTGCTCCCCCTCCCTCAGCAAGACCTCTGCCGCCACAGGTTTGCCGGAAACCACAGCCCCCACCTGGGCAGACAGGCGGTCACGGCGACGCACCAAACTGACAGCGCGGAACGGCTCCTAAACCACAGACACCTGCTGCTGAGACGCTTCTTAGCTGCTGAGTACACAGCACGGCGCCTCCATACGTAGGAGGGAGAGTCCCTCTTTGGGTGCTGAATCCCACTGTCCCTCTTTTAGGAGAGAGAGAGGGACAGACAACAAAAAGGCTGGGATTCAGGTCTCAGGCCCCTCTTTCCTGGTGGCCTCCCAAGAGAAGCCCTTGAGGGGCCCACGGGGGGAGGGTGGAAGAAGAAACTCAGTGGAACGGGAAGCAGGAGAGCGTGCCATGGGGATGTTGGGAGGTACACGTGTGTGTAACTGCGTGAGGGGGCCGAGTTTATTGACTGAGGGAGTCAGGCTTGTCACTGGCTGCTGGAAATTTTGGGAGGTAGGGGTGTGACATAGCTTCCTTAGTGACGGAGAGAGGGAAATGCCCTGTGTCTATCAAGGGAAGGCACTGGTCATAGAGCTCTTGCCAACCTGGCATCCTCTGCCCGCAAAGGGGGCACAGCTACCGTAGAACAAGCAGAATGGGCCCTTCACGAGGCAAACCTGGCCACCACAGCACTTTAAAAGGAGCCTTTTCGATACCAACGCTCCAAGAAGAAGCCAGTGCCCATTCCCAGCTGGTTCCCTCAGTCAGAGGCCTTGAGAGGGGAATGGTCCCATATATCCCATTCCCCACCCCCCAAGTCAGCCAAAACGCCTAACCTGGGACAAGAGACAGCAACCCCTACAAGGAAACGCCCCATACCCCATTCCTGAACCAGCCAGTCCTTCTGACCTGTGGTTGAACTGGAACCAATGTCCCCTTGAGGGAAAGATCCCATAGCCCACCCTCATGGGGTCAGACTCGGAGCCACCGTCCCCTTGAAGCAAAAGGGCCCCATGTCCCATTCTCCAACCAAGTCTCCCAATTACCCTGTCTTGCACAAGCCTCGGGGCCGCTGTGAATCCCGCACGCACCACAGGGAGGATTTCAATATTCCTAGGGAGGCTGGGCTGCATCAGCAGAAGGGGATTTGGTGTTGTCTTGGTAATAAGGCCTCCTCCCTTTGGCAATATCCCCCCCACCACACACACACTCGCCAGGTAATCCAAGGAGACAGCCAGAGGGACGGGTTTCAAGGCGATTTTATTACACACAAAGCAGAGACACAGCCCACTGGGGACAGACTGTATGAAAATAACAACTTTGTGGCTCCCAAAAGCCGGGGTATTTACACTGATTTGGGGGGGGAGGGCGGGGGGGTTGGGGAGACTGCCCTGTAAGGCACAGCATAGGCAGTGGGGGGAGAAGGAGGGAGGTGTCACAGCACAAATGGGGGAAAGGGGCAGGGAGCAGCGTGTGAAATGAGAGGGTGGGACGCACCCCTGTAAAACAGCCCCACGGTGCTGAGCGCACACACAGACACCCCCGCCCCTTCCCCAAAAAGGGGATCCATGCAGCCAAAGGAGGGTGGACAGTGGGACGTAGTATCCCCAGAGACAGACAAACACACCCCTTCCAAGAGAGAACAGGAAAAACATTATTATTTTAATTATTTTTAAAAGTTCTTACAACACATGAGACGTTCAAGCACCTTTTGGGAGGAGACGGGTCGTGACCATACTACCCCTGCCCCCCATTCCTGGGGTGGGTTGCCCTCCAACCTACAGATACACCTCACCAGGAGCTGCCTGCACCCCTAGCTTTAGGTGCCAATGCAGGGCCTTGCAACATGTCTTTTCCCTAAGTGTCCTGGAAAACCGTGCACCTGCAGGCCCATGCTAGGGGGGGTGGGGGGGGGAATGGGCAGTTTCTGAGGGGCCTAGCGGTTCACTGTTCAGCTCTGAAGGCCAAAGTCACAAAGGGGGAGCGGGGCTGGCTTTAGACTATCCCACATCTTTCAGGAAATCCAGCAAGCTGCCCTCTCTCCATCCCCAGTTCATTCCCAACCTTTGCTTGTCTAGTTATGAGCCAAAAATAAAATCCTGTAAGGCAGAAACAAGCCCCTTTCCCCAGAGCCAGCGCTCCTCTGTTCCCTTGCCACACCCCAAGGTCCATCGTTTTACGTTTCCCGGGGTGAGGGCTCCCCACTCCGGCAGGGCCCAGCCACACCGGGTCCATAAATAAAAACGGTGAGTCTCTAGTTCCTTCCAGCCTCCAAGGGGGCCGCTGTTCAGACGTAGACGGCCTTCTTGGAGATGATGGAGCCGTCGTGCTGGGACTCCATGTCCTCAAACTCGTAGCCATGGGGGGAGGAGCCAAGCCGGAGTATGGGCCCCAGCTGGTCGAACTGTTCCTCCTCCTCCTGCTGGCGGGATGAGTAGCTATAGGGCAGGTGTTGGTCTTCGTCTTCCTCCTCCCGGCCATGTCCTGGGGAGGACTTGAGGGGCCGGTCGAGTTCGGCAAAGTCACGGGGTACGGGAGGGGCGGCCCCATTGCCAAAGACACGGGTCTTGGGATCGTAGGAGCCCATGGTGGCTTGGCGGCGGCGGCGGCGGAGGACAATGAAGAAAACCGCGGACCCTGCAAGGGCCACAGCCAGGATCACCCCGACGACGCCCCCGGCCACGGCTCCGGCCTTGCTGCTCTGCTGCCTCGCCGGCTGGTCTGGGTAGAGAAAGGGAGACGGGGGTCACGTAGAGACACACGCATCGGAGAGGGGCAGAGCCGCAGGCGGAGCCGTGGGAGAAGGCAGGAGGGTCGCTGGGACCCTGTCGTCAGCCAGGGGATCCTTCAAGGGGTCGCGAGGACCCCATTCCTCATCCAGTGGGGGCTGGGTTACTAGGATCCCAACAGTTGTTTCCACACGGTCTCCCCCAAAATACTGTGCAATGTGGCCCAGCTCACGCTCTGCTCTCCACAGGCCTCTCCACCTCCCCACCATGCACCTGGCTTAGCATGCCCCCCCACCGCATATCCACAATGCACCTGGCACCCACAATGCACCTGGACATTGGTAGCCCCTCTGTGCTGTTTTACCCATGATGCACTTGGCAATTGCATACCCATCTCCCACAATGGACCTGGCTACTGGCAGCCCTCATGTTGCTCCCCCCCCCAATGATGCACTTGGCTACATGTACACCAGCCCCTCCTTCAACCCAGGATGCCCCTGGCTACCCACAGTGCACCTGACCATTGGCACATCCCATAGACTAGATTCCTAGGTTGCTGCAGCTTCATTCCTGGGAACAAAGGCAAACCTCGCTTTAGGAAAAGTGAATCCAGCAGCCCTCTGACACAATGAACGCTGGTATTGCACTAGTGGAAGAGCTGCTGGTTGGGATTGAGGGTAGAGTGATTAGGGTTATGAGGTGGGACAGAGGGGTGGAGCTCTCTGTGTGCAGGGAGCCCTGGGCTGGGATCGCAGGGGGGAGCCATTTACCATGCAACATTTTTCAAGTGAAAACCCATAAAAGCTGCCAGCAACAAGCAGCAGTCAGTTCAGACATGCACTTGCATTGGGTGGTGAACAGCTCCTCATTAGCCCTGCCTATACCCCCTCAGACGATATCACAGGGTGCACTGTTCTTAGCTAGAAGGCAGTATAGAACATGCCTTTCCCTCCCGTTTCCACCACATCTCTATGGTTGCTGGAGGACCAAACGTTATCTCCTGCCATTCCCATTCACACTTGACAGTGAATCAAGAAGCCTATCTCTCTAGATTATAAAACAGAACCTCTCATTGTAACATACATATTATAGCGCAGATGTGCTTATAAACACAGTCGCCACCATGGCTCTCAATGTGGTTTCTCCCCCCACCCCTTTTCGGAGGGTGTGGGGGGATCGGTTTAAAGCACAATTCAGTATTTATCTGGTTGCAAAAAAAATGAGATTTTGTGCTTTGCATTATAGTGCGATCACAACCACGGCTGTTATAAGGGGGGGAGCAGGGGGTTCCACTCTCAAAGGAGCTGCCAATGGATAGCTCTTTCTTGTCCACAAGAACATAAGGAGTGCCGTCACCAATGGTCCATCAAGGCCGTTCATCTTGTCCCTGACAGTGGCCACACTCGGTCACTTTGGCGAAATACCCAACAGATTATATTGGGGAGATCCATTCCCTGTTGTTCACACCCAGCTCCCGAGGTTACGTTTCCCCAAACCTACTTGACTAACAGCTATTAATGGACCAATCCTCCAAGAACATGGCCAATTCCTGTTTAAACCCAATGACACTACTGGCCTTCGCAACATCCTCTAGCAACAAGGCACCATATAAAAAACACTGCACGGGACACTATCCCAAAAGCATTACACTTAAAAAAGGAGTCTGGGGGAGTCAGTGGTTGGGGAGGAGGGACACTGGCAGAGCTGGGGGGGGGGGGGAAGCCCAACAGGGAACAGAAGCACAGGGCTCTCTTTGATCTAACTAGTCAACAGCACATCCATCGTGTCTACACAGGTCACTACCCGACAGCCGCCTCCCCACTTCCCCATTGTACAGGAATTCTTCCTTCCCACGAATGCGTATCTCTGATCTCAGCGTGGTTTCCAGTGAGAGCAGGAGGAAAGGAACTCTGCGTTTGTGAGGCTCGGGGGTGTGGGGCTTTAGCATGAAAAGAGGAAGCATGGGGGGAGACAGGATCTGTTATATAATGGTCCCGGGTTCGAATGCTGCTGCTCAATAGAAGTCCCTCCCCCTCTCTCACATTTGCCCAGCCTCTCAGCTACCAAAGCAACAAGTCTAGGGTAGCAGCCACTGACTCATCCCCAGAATACAGGACCTGGGGGGAGAGAATACAAGACATGGGGAGGGGAAGGAGAGCACAACTGAGCTGGACGAGGGGTGGGGAAAGGGGAGGCAACAGTACCCGCGAAGTCCCGGCCATGGGTGCGTATTTAAAAAATCCACCCGGATGGGGTTGGGCGGATCAAAAGAGTGGTCATGTTCTGCGAAATCCGGACACTATGGCAATCCTAGCCCTTCCTGCCATTTCCCCCCACCCCCTCCCGGTTCATCCCCGCCAAACCCATATGCTGCCAACGCTGCCGTTCTCCTCCAGAAGTCACGAAATCATGACTGGCAGGGGCAGCGTGTGGAAAATACAGGACAAAAACGCATAAAGGATGGACAGTGGACAAACCCTTCAAAAAACAGGGCCAATGGCCACCCCAAGTAAGGCCCTCCGTCTCTACCATATTTGGGCCCTGCTCTGCTATAGGGCAGCGTGACGGTCCCCGTGCTAGGGGCCTAAGGGCTGAGCCGCTCCCAAGGGGACAAAGGGAGCCTATGGCAAAACAGGGGACTGACCCTTGGGGAGACTTGAATCCCAGCCCAGGGTGTTAGCCGCAAAGTCCAGCGAAAATGGAAACAGCCTTTCTTTGGTGCCACTTAGCTGGGCCTAGGGCTGCCCCCTACTAGTTTAGGGGTGGGGAATTCTCTCCCCGCCCCCCCTCCAGGGGCCACTTTGAAAATCAGTCCAAGCTCCGCAGGCCGGATAGGCGTTTGGGGCGGGGGAAGAAGGGAAGGCTCCAGATCATGGATCCATCCCCGGAGCTCGCTTTCAGTACTTGAAGCTGGGACAGATCCAGGGGGGAAAAAAATCGCCGCAGGTCGGATTTGTCCCCCGTGGGCCAGAAGGTTGGACCAGCGAGTCTCTGTGAGGGATTTTGGGGGGGGGCTGGCTTTGTTGCCATAGCAACACTGCTCCTGACAGGGCCGGGGTGCAGGTCGCCCTCGCCGTCAGCCTTTCGAGGGGGAGGGAGGGGCTGAGAGAGAACAGTCAAGGCAGCGTCCACGTCGAGGCAGCGAGGGGCGGATTTGACGGGGACTTCCTCTTACCAAAGGCGTTTCCGACAAGCCTGGAAAGCTGTTGGGGGTGTGTGTGTGTATGCGGGAGTTCCCCTCGGGGCTCCCGTTTCAATTGCCCAGCAAATCCCGCAGCCCCTGAGTCACGAGACGCAGCAGCCGGGGGATTATTCTTAAGGGGAAAAAAATCACCTCAGGAGAGACACAGAAAGCACCCAGAAATCCCAGGTACGTCAGCAGGATGAACAAGCAGCTGGCTCTGGGGAGGAGCTCTGAGAATCAGGGCAGGAAAGGGGAGTCCCGGCTTTTGGAGGGGCGGAGCGGGGGCTGCGGGAGTGGGGCTGCAATGAAAGACGAGCATGGTGGAGAGACAGTACCAGGCTGGGAGCCAGAGGACACAGACTTTGGGCAAGCCACTGCCCAGTGCTGGGCCTCACTTTCCCTTCTCACTCTTGGCTTATTAGGCTGCAAGGCAGGAACTGCCTCCCTGTGTCTGTGCAGCACTTGGCATGAAAGGGGGCCCCGTGTGTCTGTCTGGCCCCTAGTAGTACAGGCCCCCAATCTCCATTACAGTGGCCTCTGGATTCAGTTCCTCATTGTGCAAAGCACGGATCCAACACATGCTCAGATTCGGAAGCTGGTCTCTCTACCGGCGACCGCCAAACCAATACATAATATCACGGATTCGCTGACTGTGGCAGCTTACAGATCCCATGCTTCAGGGTCTGCGACTCCCCCCCACCCTCCCTTGAAAACTATATTCACGAGGCCCGTTGCAGGCATGGCGCTGGGACCAGAGCCAGGGGCAGAACCCAGGAGTCCTGACTCCCAGACCCCCATCCCCAACCTGCTAGACATCATGCCCTTCCTAGAGTTGGGGACAGAACCCAGGACTCCTGTGTTCCCTGCCCGACATTCCTAACCCACTAGATCCCACTCCCTTCCCAGAACCAGGGACAGAACCCACGACACCTGGCTCCTTATCCCCCCCAATCCCAGCCACTAGACATCATGCCCTTCCCAGAACCAGGAACAGAACCCAGGACTCCTGGCTCCTTATCCCCCCCAATCCCAGCCACTAGACATCATGCCCTTCCCAGAACCAGGGACAGAACCCAGGACTCCTGGCTCCTTATCCCCCCCAATCCCAGCCACTAGACATCATGCCCTTCCCA
>QEPC01012618.1:2320585-2336455 GCA_003113815.1 Sphenodon punctatus | reverse complement strand
CCCCCCCCCCTAGCCCCACTCCCTTCCTAGAGCCTGGAGAGAACCCAGGAGTCCCGGCTCCTTGCCCCCACCCCCCACTAGATCGCACGCCTGGAGTTGGGGACAGAACTCAGGAGTCCCAGCCAAGCGGAGGCTCAGTTCTCCACTGTGGGCAGGCAGTAGAACCAGCCTAACCAGCCGGGCCTCATTCCTTGTGGGCAGGGTCAGGAGTTTGGATCAGGTGTCCCCACCAGGTTGGCCCTGGGGAAGAGCGCTGAGATCAGGGCAGGAAAGGGGAGTCCCGGCTTTGGGAAGGACGGAGCAGGGGCTGAGAGCAGAGGACCAGGGCTTGGGGTAGAGAGTGTGAAAGGGGCAAGGGGAGAGAGTTCAAATCCCTTGCTAGGCTGGGGGTTGCCCCGGCTCTGCTCTCCCAGGGGTCCTGCCTGCTTTGCTCAGTCCCCAAATGGCTGCCTGGCAACAGCCTTGAGCCCCTTCTCCCTTCCTCCTGCCGCTTATAAACCCCACTCCTTGCCAACACCCAGCGTGGCACTAAAAGGCAAAGACCGAACCCAGGACTCCTGGCTTCCACCACCCTCTCACTCCCCCTCCCCAATTCTAAGCTTCTGGAGCCCATTTAGGGTCGCCACCAATGCACATTTTTAAGGAACACTTAATGAAAAATACATGTTCCAGGGCCGGCATTGGCACCTAATAGTCCCCTGATCCACAGTCACCTAGCTACCCAGCCCCACAGGGAAGGCTTTGGGGGCGAGACTCACGTTTTCCAGCTGAACTGACTGGGCGCGGGGTTCCCTTTCGCGACACATTTTAGCACAGCCTCACTGCGGCTCAGATACCAGTTGTCATCGTAGCCCTCGATGGAGACTTGGGGGGGGTCTGTGAGGAGAGAGCAGAGGGGACGCTCAGAGCTTGTCTCGCCGTCTCCGTGGAGAGCGGGGCTCAGCTCTACATCCCTTCTCCTGCAGGGCAACAGCCCCATATCTGTACATAAAGGCACGGCTGCAAGCATCCTGCCCTGGCCCCCAAAGTATGACCCATGAGTCTTGGGTCCCAGATCCTTGTAGGACCCATTAGGATTCACCCAGCCCCCCCAAAAACACTGAGAACAGGAGGACAGAATTCAGGCTCCCAGCCTGCCTCCGTTCTAACCCACTAGATCCCTCCTCTCCAAATAGCTTGGGTAGACCAGGGAACCTGGCTCCTCATCCCTCTAGCCCATTGGAGTGCACTCCTCTCCCAGTTTGGGATAAAACTCAGGAGTCCACTTCCCTCCAAAAGCAGGAGACAGAATCCAAAAGCCTTGCCCCCCAACCTCAACAATTAGATCCTACTTTCCTCCCAGAGCTTGGAGCCTCCTGTCTCCCAGCTCCTTACTCACATAGCACAGACAGCATGACAGGGAGGGCCTCAGCCTGCGTCAGGGTATCGTGCTCAACGATACAGGTGATGCGCTTCTCATTCGCCTCTGCCACAGGCGCCATGTTGTACTGGCTGATGACTGTTATGGTGCCGTCGGGGTTGGTCACCTCTGAGGCGTTGGCATTGCCAGAGAGTCCTGGTGTCTGCCACGTGATACTGGCAGGCGGTTTCCCATGGGCTGAGGTGCAGACAGCCACAGGGGTCACTGGGCCACCGGCCATCACTTCCCGGGCCTCGGCTGTGTTGGTGGGCTTGGCTGGAAGAGACAGGGGAGGCAAGGCAGGGTTAGGCTGAGGTGAAGAGTGTCAATCAATGGGATTTTCTGGTTACACAAGGGGCCATATCTCCTCTCCAGGTGCACCAATTGTTACCAAATTTGGAAAGCCCATTTATTTTGAAGCCTTCTACTCGCGTGTCATATCTGGATGAAATAGGCCTGTCGGTTCAAGAGTAAAAGGGACACAAACAAAACCCATAAGCCTTCTGTGCTATACGTTTTTGCAAGATTAGGGCCCCAAACAAGCACTCCACTCTGGTTCTTCCTACCACCAGTGCGTTCACACCAAGTTCACTCATTACTCAAAACCTTCCTCGCTATCCAGTCTCCAATTAACTTGTTTCTCAGGAGCTCCTTTGGCTCCCAGCTTCAGATTCGTTTGCTTGCAGTTTCCCCGATATGCTCAACTGGCCATTCCCCTACTGGCTTTCTTAAAGGGGCCACTGCTTGCTGCTTCCTGGCTGGCTCCCTAACGGGCTTGCTCCGCACAATGACTTGCCCAACCCCTTGGACCTGATCCTGTAGACACTTAGGGGCTATCCCATGACACCTTCTTTCCATAGGAAAACCAGTTTTAGTTTGGTTATTTTCCAGCACATCTCAGTCGTCAAAGAGATATCTGACTAGCACTAACCAGATGATCGGCGTTCAACCAGATGATGGGTGGGCTGTGGTTCAGGTGGTAGAGCACATGTATTTGCATGAATAAGGTCCCAAGTTCAATCCCTGGCATTTCTGAATCAGGATCTGTGGTACCACATCTAGGTGAGGCCTCTGCTAGGGATCCTGGCGGGTCTCAGCATGCCTGGGCGAGGCCTCTGCTGGAGAGCTGGATTTGAAACCCTACTGCTGTGTCAGGTTGTGACAATACTGGGCCAAGATGGACCACTGGTCTGACTCAGTTAGGTGGCTCCTTACAGTCTGGACCCTGCAGGAGTGGCTGTTTTGCACCGACACGAAGCTTTCCATTACAGGGAGCTATTGTTCGGGACAGGTTTCACTAACTATTTTAAAAAAATTAAAAATCAGTAATATCTGGCCTGGAAAGCTGGCCTGACTCGAGCAGCCGACACAGAATCCCCTCCCAGGAAACTGGGCTGGGGGTTCCCCATGCTGCTTCATGCAGTCGGTTTTGCTGTTAGGTCACTAACATAAAATATTCATATAATACTAAATGAGACAGGCTGAGGTGCCACCAGGATTATACTGGGTGTGTGTTTTTGTGATATTTCCTAACATCCCCCCCTGCCGAGGCGTGGGTAGGGTGGGCAGATAGGCAACTTTTAGAGGACACTTATGAGAAATACAGGCTGCAGGGTGGCATTGGCTCCAATGCCACCCTGCAACCTGTATTTCTCATA
The DNA here is from genome assembly GCA_003113815.1 of Sphenodon punctatus. Classification (NCBI taxonomy): domain Eukaryota; kingdom Metazoa; phylum Chordata; class Lepidosauria; order Sphenodontia; family Sphenodontidae; genus Sphenodon; species Sphenodon punctatus. Next base: position 2,333,398 of record QEPC01012618.1, on the reverse strand, counting down.
AGTGCCCTCTAAAAGTTGCCTATCTGGCCACCCTAGGGGCGGGGTTTCTGATACCCTTATTGCAGCCTCTCCTTCCCAAGCGCAAAAGGCTGCTCCCCCCTCTCTTGTCGCTGCCCCCACTTCATGGCCACCACGTGCCAGGTTCCTGTGGCAGAAGGGTCCCTCATCCACAACCAGGGTCTCAACTGTTTCTCTCACCCCACGACCCTGTGCCCAGCCAGGGTACCTCCTGCCACTTTCTCCACCTCCTCTGGCACCACCCGGCACTGCAGGGGAGGCAGGGGTTGCAGTAGCACAGCGCTAACAACTGCTGGACGAGGACTAAAAGACCCCAAACAGAGGGCAAGAAGTGTCTGACATTGGGGCGAGAGAGAGAGAGAGCATGTATTGTTGGGGGCCCAAGACCAGGCTAGGGGTGCCCAGGGACAACAGACCCCATACACCCCATTACTGCATCCATAATATTCAACAATCCATGCATTCAGATACCGCGTGCACTCTGCTAGAGGGACCCCAACTTCACTCCCATGTCCAGGGGACCATCGCCCCCTGATCTCTGCACAACCCCCCAACTCCTGCCGCCCCCCAAGAGAAACACGGTAAAGCATGGACATCTCCTTCCCTAGAACGTCCCCCCAGCATATGGCAGAGAGACCCTCTGCCAAAACGGGGCCCACGCCCCTCCCCACACGTTCACAGACAGCAGTATGGTCAGAGCCAGTGTGAGCTAGTAGAGAAGGTGCTGGACCTGGGAAACCAGGGTTCGAAACCTGACTTAGGTGTGGGGAGAAAAAAGGAATTGTCCCAAAAGCCACACCCCTTCGTCGAGATGTCAGAAGAGGGAAGTGAACCCTAGTCACTGGCTAGCAACCCAGCCACTGGCCCATCCTACCTCTCTACAGCTGAGTATAAAGCAGGAATTCTTGCGATTTAACCTTATACGAGTGGCAGGACAGCTGTTAATGAAAACCCAGGGTTTTTCTTGCTTCATTTCCAGTTCTGAAATGGCTAATGGTCTTTTCCTAGTCTGTCACATTTTGGGGGGAATCAGTCCTATTGAGAACATTTCCTGGAGCTCCAACCCCACCCCCCTGATTTTAATTGCCAGGGCTGAGCCTTGATAAGCTCTCCCCTCCATCCCAAAGACATCAAGCTGCACTGTTCTCTTTCAAAATTACTAATAGGCCAAGCAGCTGAGTCTTCTTTTTAAGGTTCAAAACCTGCTCCCAGCCCTGGATCTCACTGTTTGCACAACCGAGAACCCCACTGTTCTCAGATGGCTTTCCCTCACCGTAGCCAACCTCCAGCCAAAGAGAGAGGAGCTTCTGTGCTGTGAGCCAGAGCAGAATTCACGTGGCGATGAGAGTCCTCTGACAAGCCTGACTCAGGGGTGGGAATTCCCATCTCAGTCCTACTGGAGCATGAACTGGGCATTAACTATTCCCCCACTGATAAGGAGGAAAGATCAAATCAGAGGCCATCACAGTGTAAGGTCTCATGGGTCCTTGCACTGCTGACCCCCCCAGTTTTTGAGAGCACTGTCTCAGCCTCTGGTGCCACACCCTAGGCCTGATGTCAACTCTCTGTCCGCCCAATGGCTCCTTCAGCCTTGCTCCAGCCCTTGCCTGAACCACACCCTTCCCAGGTGTTTCCCCCGCCTCCCAACTGCCTGATTGGGTACCAGCTAGCATAAAAGGCATGCTGGTGCCAGTAGCAAGTTGGGTAAAGCTGCTCCAGTTCACGGACCAAATGCTTTAAGTCCATTATATCTGATCTTGTCTCTCTGTTCCTTTCCTCCCTTGTGTTCCAGACACTGTGTTCTAGCTCCCCCGGCCCCCCCTGCTCCCTTGTTTGGTTTCCCGTCTGCCACGTCCCTTTATCCTTGGCTCCCCTATTCCCTGTATCCTTGGTGTGCTTCCCATTTCCCCTTTGATCCTTGATGATGAGTTGTATTCTCTCCTGGCAATCACACAGCTATGAGGGGGGGGGTTGCTCCCCTTGACCTTGAGAAAGGGCTGAGGAGTTTTCCTCCCTTCCTCTGTTCCTAGGCCCTTTGCTGCCTCCCCCAGACCCCTCCCCTTATCTACACCCTTGTGGCTCTCTAGTTCCCTGGATGCCCTGCAGGCCCTCGACATACATGAAGCAAGAATTGCTGCAGGGGAGAGAAGATTTAGGGGGGCCCCCTTTCTCAGTTTGACTCTGAGATTCCCATTTTGGCCTATGGGAGTCTTGAGGTCAAACTGCAAAAGGTGGCCACCCAAGGTAGATGACATTCACACAATCTCTTACACCTCCCCAGGGGCAGCCACCAATCCCTTCTGCTGCCAGGGCAACCTACTCCGTGGGTCTGGTAGCTTATTGTGTGAAGTGGGAGCTAAGGTATCAAATGACAGCACTTGGATTGAACACGGACCATTCGCACACAGGGCGGGCCAGACTTAGGATGTGCGGGGCCCAGGATGGGGGAAAAATGTGGGGCCCTATTCACCCGCTGGTGGCGAAGCGGCCAGCAGGCCTAGGGGCGCTCCCCGGCTCAGTCTGGGGGCATGGCCTGGGCTCGGGGACGGGCGGAGGGGGCACTCCCCTCTGCCCATCCTCAAGCCCAGCCATTTTTCAGGGCACTTACCCCATCTGCCGCCACCGGCTTGGGTCCCGCAATGGGCCCGCTCATCGGCCCCCTGGGTCGGGCGGGTGCCTCTCCCACACTCCCTGGCCCCCTCCGCTGCCTGTCTCGGACTCGGCCAGGGGGTGAGGGAGAAGCAGAGGCCGTGAGAGAGAGGCGGAGGTCTCTGCTTCTCCCTCACTCCCTGGCTGAGACAGACAGTAGCTGGGGGCCCCGAGCACAGAGCCCCCCCCCAGGAGCAGGGCCCAGGGCGGCCGCCCCAAACCACCCTGCGGGAAGACCGGCCCTGTTCCCGCAGTTACTGCCAGAGTAGCTGCCCGTGAGGGTGGTGGTTTGTATGGTGTCAGCAATGCAGCTGGCACTGGATGGGCATGATTAGTGAGACAGGTCCCTGCTCCGAGGGGGATACAATCTAGAATGGACATGGGGAGTGGGGTGCATAGGGCAACTCTGTGCCCCCGTTGTCCATTCTCAGCCTTGACTGGGAGACATTCATGAAGCGGAGAAGTTGCAGGCACCCGGGCTGAGATTCATTACAGAGGAGGACAGGACAGGACAGCTGAAGAAGCAATCTATTGGGGGCTGGGGCGGAAGAGGTCGTTTTTTAGGAGGAGGATTTTAAAGGGGATGAGGGAAGCATGGAGGAAGGGGTGAACAGGGACTGTAACAGGGTGTAGCCAGGGGGGCTGCTGGGCCCTTTCAGAGGGTTAGCGGTGGCCTGAGGTAGCACGTGCAGGCGCTGGATCGGTGCAGGACAGCGCCTAAGGGCGAGGTGAGGTAATGGAGAACAGCGGGGGGGGGGAGGCGGGAGAGCGCTGCCCTGAAAGCTGGTTCCAGGAGCGACTGTGCTTGGGCCAGCAGAGCCTGGAGCAGCAGGGGCTTTGCAGGAGCAGCAGCCCTGGAGTGGTTGTTGCAGGGGGCTGCCTGGCTACAGGACGGTGGCCACTTATGCACATTTTGAAGGAACACTTATGAGAAATGCACGTTGCGGGCCCTTTTCATAAGCGTTCCGTTAAAAATGGCACAAGTGGCCGCCCTAAGGGACACCGCGTGAGCAGACAGTCTGCGAGACCATGTGAGAGGTCAGAAGGTGGGGCCTAGCCTGGCCTCGGGTGGCTGTACCTCCCCCTTAAAAGAGGACGCTTATGAAAAATACACATTGCAGGGCTGCATTGTTTCCAGTGCAGCCCTGCACTATGTATTTTTCATAAGTGTCCTCTTTTAAAGGGGTGGTATGGCCACCCTACTCGGGACGAAGGGACTGTGTGTGTATGGGTGGGAGGGGGAGAACTATGAATAAAGAGTGAATGGGGGACAGCTAATCCCCATGCGGACTGACCTGATTGAGGCAGGAACCCTGAAGGGACTGACCCGGGCAAGGTCCACACTACTACACGGGCACTCAGGGGAGGGCAAGAGCGGCAACAGAGGAGGAACCAAGTTCTGGGAACATAGCGGGAAATGAGGACGTAGGAGTGAAGCCACAAGGCACCTTGAAGGCGAGGCTGGGGAGTCTGCATGCCAGATTCAAAGGGGGAGAGTGAGGGAGCTGAACTAGGGTGACCAGATAAGTGTCCACTAAATTGCGCCTATGAGAAATGCAGGTTGCAGAGCAGCACTGGCTCCAATGACACCCTGCAACCTGTATTTCTCATAAGTGTCCGCTAAAACGTGCCTCTCTGGCCACCCTAAGTTGAACATGATGAAAGCAGCGGGGGTGGTGGATGACCCGCCTCTGTTAACGACTGTGCTTTGCGGCAAAGGTTCCCGTTCCAGATTGAGGGGGCGGGTGTCACCATTTTGAGCGATATTTCAGATCCTTTGCAGACTGGCTACTGTCTGGGGTCAACATGGGATCAGACAGAGAACCGCTGCTTTAGAACGAAAAGAAAGACTCAAAGAGAGAGACAGGGACGTGTGCAGAATATGGGAGGGGTTGCTAAGGAAGTCAACAGGGGACTAGGATTTATTTATTATTACTAAATTGAAGGCAGGGGACTAGAGGGCACACAACGAAATCTGCCCTTTCCCATAATACAGGATCCAGGAAGCCAAACCGGGGAGGGGGCTGGGAAGAGGGGGGGGGGCATCACAGTTCATGTCACTGGGGGTTGCAGGATTAAAGATCTCAAAATAGAGTCTCACTTAAGAGGAGAGTCTGGGAGCCGCTGAGCTAAGGGGCACTCAATTGGATTCTAAGGCAGCCGATCGAAACCCAGGAGGCTGCTGCGTTCTCATGTGAGGCAGGACGAGAGAGCAGGACTGTCCTCAGTGCAAGCAGCAACGAGACACCTCGCAAAGAGTCCCAACAATCCAAGAGGCCTAGTTCCCGCCCACAGGCCGTATCCACCCACTGACACCGGGTGAGAAATCTGCACTGCTGAACTCACTGGGTCAGAGGCATTCCTGAATTTGTTCAGCCTGCTTCACCCACCCCGAGAACCGCAGCATTCCCTGCCCTGTTTGTTTTGATGATTTATCCAGTGCTGGCAAAGGACCTGGTGATAGTTGAGCAATCGTGACGGGAGAGAGGAGTGCCTGCCCTGAGGGGCTTAGGATGGAAATAAAGCAGGTGCCATTGGTTCCTGGTCGGTGCAAGAAGCGGTCCGTTGAGGGTTGGCAACCGGGCACATTTTTAAGGAACACTTATGAAAAATACATGTTGCAGGCCCTGCACGGATGCCTAAGGCAGGCCCTGCAACATGTATTTATCATAAGTGTTCCTTAAAACGTGCATAGGTGGCAACCCTAGGTCCTTTCAAATGGCAGCAAGATGAACAAGATAAAACTGAATGAATAAATAAGTCCAAGCGGCCAAACCGGTTGCTAATAACCGTGTGGGACTCTGATGGATTTATAACCATGGCAACCGCGCTCACCATCATGTCCTGCAGAATACACACAGTCTAAAGCTTGGGGGAAAGGAGGGGCTACACTCTCTTTGACCTGCCCTCTCCCCCCCCCTGCTGCCAACTACCCAAAATGAGGCAGTAGCTCCACAAAATCCGTCAGATGCTGGGAAATCCTGGTGGTGAACAGTGGGGCAGCCTGCCCCCCCCACCCCCGCCCCTGCTTGTACTTACAAGCACATTTCGGGAGGCAATTACCCCATTCACTTGAGCCTGCTGTGTTCACATGAGCAAAAATTGACTACTCTTTATTTCTACGGCGCCCCCAGGCAGACACAGTGCTTTACGGTCACAGATTTTCAGAGACAGGTCCCTGCCCCAGTGGGATTACACTCTAAGGTAGACAAGGGTGCAGGGAACACAGGGAGAGACACACACACACCCCTCTTGTATGGATGGGGAACAAAGGTTGAGAGGTTGGGACGTGCGCAGTGAGTTCATGGCTAAAGCAGAATTTGAACCCTGACTTCCCAGGACTAAGTCCAGCACCTTATCCACTACACCATACTGGCTCTCAGGATTATGCCCCTCTCCAAACAAGTGAAAAGGGTGGTTTCTACCCTGGGTTCAGACTCGTGTGTACTGTTCAGAACTGGCCTCCTTCGCCTAGCCCCCTGCTGTCCCAGCCACCCGCAGCACGTCACCCATTCCCCCCCCAAAAAACATCTTTGCCTTCTTGATTGCTGGTTCTCCCAAGCAGCTCTGTACTGGCTGTTCCCAAGCAGGGAGATCAGGGCAGAGAGTTCTTTAATCCCTGTCTGGAGGGAGGAGGAGGGGGGGGGGACAGAAGGGAACTGCTATGTATACTCACCAAGCAAGCCCTTTCTATCAGTCCTCCCACAGAAGGCTGAAGTTAAGGGACAGGGCTCACGCTCTTTCTGCTGTGGGTTGGAGGTGGGCTTTGCCAGCTGGGGCATGAATGGAGCCCCATCCGTGGGGCAGACCCCCAATGCAGTATTGGCAAACAGGCAAATGTACATAGCGGGAGGATTGTTTTTACAGCCCCAGGGAAAGGCACAACCTGGGTGGTTGTGGGTGTGTGTGTTAGGAATCAATAGGAGTTGCCAGATCAAACATACAGGGATGCTCCAGAGCTGAGGGATTCTGAGATAAGGGATGTCTGTTCTGTTTCATGGAGCCATAGGGTTCAGAGTAAGGGACAGCCATTGTATAAATAAACGGGGGGTGGGGGGGGTGTCCATTAAGGTCTGTGGAGCTGGAGAGCACTTGCGTTTGCTTCCTAACCAGCATCCCCTCTGCTCCACTTCCTCGGGGCTCCCCCTTGCTCTCTTGTGACTGGGATAAACCCCCAAATTCTGGCCCCGTGAGCATCCAACACAAAAGCTTCTCCCAAATAAGCAAAGACACACAACAACCGAGCAGGAAGCGTTTCCTGGGGTTCGACCGCCGACGAGGTCTCCCGAAAAGGAACCGCCTGAGCTCGGCTTGCAAGCAGGAATCGGTGGGTGAGCTCATCGGGTTGTGTGCTGCGGTCCCAAAGGGGAATGCGGCCCTAATGCTTCGTAAAAGGACAGGCCGACACAGAGTCGCAAACAGGATTTGGCTGCGCTCCTCCCTCAGCGGGAGCTCTGCCCCGTGGCAAACCATCCCGCTTTCCCCCCCCCCCCCCAATTTTCTCTCCTAGCTCTCCTCCCCTCCCGATCATAGATTCCCCCCGAGCTCACTCCTTCAGTACTTGAGGGTGGGAACTCGATTCCTAGGCCAGAGTCAGGAAAGGGGTCAAATAAAGAAAGGGGTCCGCTGGCTGCACTTGGCCCACGAGCCGGCGATACGCCACCCCTGAGGTAACGGGATGAAGGGTGTGGGGGCTAATGGGGCACCGAGCGTGGGAACAGCCCGTCCGCACACTTGGAATGGAACTAGGGCAGCCACCGAGGCACATTTTTGAGGAACGCTTCTGAAAAATACACGCTGCGGCCCTGCATCGATGCCGAAGACAGGCCCTGCAACATGTATTTATCATAAGCGTTCCTTAAAAACGGGCCTCGGTGGCCGCCCTAATCGGAACCTACGTCTCCTTGCTGAATGCCGGCCTGGTGGCCTGACTGACGGGCCACCTCAAAAGAGCCCCATTAGCTTGAGCATTAAAGCCCCATTAGATTTCATGGCCTCCGGTTCTTTCCCCCCTCGCAGCTGCCGCTGAAGAAGAGGGTGATCGTTAGCGCAATTATTCTGCTCCCCGGTAGCAGCCTGCTCACAACGAGCTGCTGCTAATTAATTCAAGGAACTAGGCCGTGCGGTTACCTTGCAGCCGTCCGCGCGCCGGAGGAAACCGATTAAGCTGCTTGGTTCAGACTAGCCCGGAGGGCTGCGATTCAGAGCGCTGCTCCCGCTGCCAGAACGGAGCCGGGCTCTGTTCCCAACAAGACTCCTCGAGGAAACCGGGGCTGCACGCCAGTCTCCCCAAGGTTTTTAGGTGAATGGGTCATTTGCCCCCCCTCAAAATGTCTCCGAGACCTAGAGGCCGAGGGTCTGACAGAACCTAACCCACCCCGCTGCCAGGTATTCCGTGTGCCCAAACCTCCAGCAGAGTGAGGCGGGGGGGCTGCCCTTTATGGGATGTCAGGACATTACAGCACTCCATGGGGCGAGGGACGGAGGCACAAGCACCTTCATTCTGTCTGCCCCCTTTGTGACTTTCCCCTTATACATCCAGGGAGCCCTGCATCCTCCCCCTACACCTCCCCCAGTCTAGTGGCATCACAGAGCTCCACGAGGGGCAGAGCTATGTCAAAAAGGGTCATGGCTAAGGTAGGCCCCACCCGTCAGAATACTGACATATCACTGGGGGGGGGGGCATCCTGCAACTGGGGAGCAGGAGCTTGGAGCCCCCCCAGTTTATTTCTATACTAGGGTTGCCACCTATGTACATTTTTAAGGAACCCTTATGAAAAAAACGTTGCAGGGTCTGCATTGGTGCCTTAGGCCCTGCAACATGTATTTTTCATAAGGGTGCCTTACAAATATGCATAGGTGGCCACCCTATTCTACACAGACCCCTGCATAGCCACCTGAGAGAACCACAGGGGGAAGTGCATGCTGGGGGGCACATGTGCTGCAGGGAAACAGGTGGGAGCCAAAATGTACTTTTCGGCGGCCCCGTAGGCCGCAGCCACTGATTTGCAGAGTAACCCCCTGTCCTAGGGGAGCCCACAGCCAGACGGCCCTATAGCCTCTATCCCAGTCCAGCTAACCCCCCCCTGATCTGGGACAAGATTGGCTCTGGCACCCCCCAGAGCGGAGAGGCCTACGATCTCCATCCCCCCCCCCGGGGACTCTTACCCAGCATGATCAGCCTGGTGACCCCATCCTCGTTGCCCAAGGGGTACGTGGCGAACTCGCAGGTGTAGGTCCCTTCATCGTCCATGCGCAGGGGCCCAATGATCAGCGTGGCGTCCGCCAGGGACGGAGTGAGGAAGTGGATCCTCCCGCTGGATTGCTCCGTGGGGTAGCTGGGCCCATGGTCCGGATGGTACACGGCCACACTCTGCTTCCTGGCTCCCATCTCCTTCACCCAGGTGACCTGGCTGACCTTGATGTCGGTGCTGGTGGTGGCAAATTTACAGGGCAAGGTGACCTCCTCCCCGACGTAGCCCGTGACCGCATCCCGAACCTTCACCCTCTGGGCGAGCACGACTGGGGAAGGAAGGGAGAGCAGGTTAGAGAATGAGGCCTGACTCTCCTGGGACCCCAAACCCTACAGGCCTCCCCTTTCCAGGACCCGGGAGCCGCCACACTGGGCTCTTGTTCAGGATGGAACGGGGCAGTAATAAGGAACAACAGATGGCACCTCTAGTGCCCAGGGCAGGCAGTCAAATCTGGAAGGACTTCATGCTACTGGGCAGAAAGTGATTGCAGGGGGAGTACAGTTGCCACCATGTCGGATTTCAGCCCAGAAGCTCTGGGGGGAAACCACTGGGACTTTCCCACTCCCTTGGCCAACAAACTCCACCACTCAGTGAATCCGCTCCACCCCCTCACAGACACCCCTCCCAACATTCCCGGTGCATAAATATGGACAGACGCACTCCTGCTTAACATTCAAGTGCTGTTAAACTGGAGTCAGCATCCTGTCTGTTTTCACCCTTACTTTCTTGTCATTCCATTCTCTTCCCATCACTCTCTCAAATGCTTTCCATGAGAGGCTACCAGGAAAGAGTTGCCCAAGGCTTGAAAGAGGGACTTTGACACCTCCCCAAAGAGGTACCGTGGGATTCAGCCCCCAAAGAAGGCCTGTTCCTCCTAAACAGGACCTGTTGGGCTATGGTAAGAGACCAGAAGAGATTGGGGACTGTGTCAGGGAGCAGAAAACAGCCCCAGGAGGACAGACTGCTGGGCCACTGTGTACAATGAGGGTGGGGAACCTCAGCTCGGGGGGGGCCAAGATGTTTTTATGTGGCCGCTTCCCCGTTCCTGGATCTGACCCCTGGATCCAGTTCCTTCCGGCAAGTGCTGACTGAGCTCAGAGTGAGGCAGCAGAGATGAGGGCACGCACACAAGGACAGGGGACATAGCTACGATGTGGACTTCCCTCTTTCTGAGCGTATCCTTTAAACGCTCCTGCGTTTAACTTCAGTGGAGCCTGTACTCATTTCTAAAGGGCTGCTGGGAGGGATAAGGTTCCCCCACCCCTGGCGTGCGAGGATGCAGCCTCAGAGGGAGGGGATGAGGTGCTCAGACACCAGGCGTGGACGGCTGCAAGTCACCATTACCATCTGAAAACTCAGGCAAAATACATACATTCGTTTCTATTTTTATCATTGAGGTATCCTCCTACCTACCTGTCATCGGTCCTTTCCTTTCCTCTTCCTGTGACCGTTATGTTCTTGTCATAACTACTTGGGTTTTTTCCCCTGTGGTGTGTTAATGTCCCTGGGTTGGGAACCCCCTGGGGTTGATGGGAAAATTCAGCTCCGATACCCTTTGGCATCTAGCATCTAACTCAGTGTTCAGACAGGATAACATTCCTGTGACTGGCCTAGAAGAGGTCCATTGCACTGACAAGATGGAGAGACCAAGGCTTCCCCCATGGGGCCCAGGCTGCTAGGGAAAAGAGAGTCCTTTCTAGGAGATGGGCACAGAGAGGAGCAGCAGGGACTGAGCTGCAAGGCACTCTGGGATGCTGGTTTGGAGGCGTGGCCAAAACACATGAGTGTTCACATGTAGCTACTCAGAGGTTAATACCACTCATAAATACTTAGACCAGCAAGTGATAATGACCAACATTACCACTCATTTAAGAGCCACCACAACGCTACTCCTCTCTTCCCTCTTGCAAGCTACCCACTCCTTAATCTGTGTTTGCCTTGCTCTGTAGTAATACATTCATACCGCTGTCCGTTTTCCTGACCCCACCTCCCTCCCTGTATTTCCCATAATGCAACAGGCATGGAGGAATGCCCTGAATGCAGTGCTCCAGAACTAGCATGGAGCAGAGGAGTGAGGGACTTTCTAGCCACACCTCTATGGTCACTGGGAGGTAGGAAGCGATAAACAGTACACATGTGACTTGATTAACCCAGAGTACACATGAATACTGTCGCTATTTGGGAGAGACAGATCCTTGCAAGCAAGCCCTTTGCATCCAGTGACAGAAAACAAGGGATCACGGTGCACAGGAAGAGTACAAGAAATAGGACATGTACAGAGTGATCTATCCCATCATTCACTCGCAGCTTCCAGAAGTCTCAGTTACGCTGGGGAGGGTTCCTGAACTACTGCCATCTTGGCTAATGCGAGACCTGGTTAACTGGATCTCCGCCATCTGGAGTAACCGCTTGTCCCCTGGGTGAGGGAAGCATCTGGATGAATCGAAGTGGCTGCAGGGGGGCAGAGTGGGGGTAGCTGCCAGGGCTGCTCTGCTCCAACCAGTTCAGCCTTGGGGCTCATCCACCTCAGGCTCACCAGCCTTATAGCTAGCTCTAAGATTTTCTTTTTTTGGGGGGGACATATGCAGAGTGGGAGACTTCTCTCTCTCTCACACACACACCCCCCTGGATGAGCCTGTCTCTGCTGTAGCCACGAATAAACGTATCCTTCTGAAGTTTATTATTAGATATTTACATCCTCCTCCATTCCAAAAGTGGCTCACTTCCTCCATATAAAATAAATTCCACCCCTCCCCCCACTCTTCCATCTCTCACTTGGAGGGAGTCCCTTCTCCACCCCCATCCCTAAGACTAGCGCCCGCCCCCCCCCTCCCCAAAGTGGCTATGGCTAACTCCCCACCCACGTCTCCCACTCAGGGGAGTCAATGCAATTAAATACAAGCGTTCATTTCTTGGGGAGGCTACAGTTCTAATTAGTCCAACCCTTTTAAAAAAAACAACAACCCAGTTACACAACATTTCACGGCAAGCGGAGTCCCACCAGCTCACGGTGCGTGGGGCAGAAAAGCGTGTTTTGTGGCAAGGCTTACGATATGTCCCAGTTTTGCCAAGCAGCCTCTGCCCCTTCTGCTACAAGGCAGAGAACACAGAAGCTCAATCCTGCCTCCCCAGAACCACTTGCTGTTTTATACACTCCTCTCACGTCCCCCCCTCCAAGGGGAAAACAATCCCAGCATTTTCAAGTCTCTTTGTAGGAGAATTTCTCCCGGCCCTTAATCACCCTCTCCAGCAAGGGGACAATGGTATCTCTCTGCAGCCGGCCTTGGGGAAGAAGCTCCGCTTGAAGTGGTCTATGAAATTCTAGGCACCTCTTTCCCAGGGAGCAGATCAGAGAAGTTGCCCCCAAGTCAGTGGGGGTTCAGCTATTTGCATTCCTGGAATATTGTGCCGTGGAAGGCTGAAATCTGTATGCGCTGGGTAACGAGGAGATGCTCACAGCCCACAAATACTGATGTAGGGAGGTACCAATAGGAGTAAGCAAGGTCCAGTTAAATTTTAAGCCAGTAGTTCCTAAGTTTTGGGGAGCCAACAGTGGCATGTAGGAAGGGGCAGTGCCCTGCTTCTCTCCCCTGGGCTCTCTAGCCCCTGCTGCTGATGCTAGGGTTGCCACCTATGTATATTTTCCCAGGCCATTTATGAAAAATACATGCTGCAGGGCCTGCATTGGCACCAGTGCAGGCTCTGCAACATGTATTTTTCATAAGTGGCCTGGAAAAATATACATAGGTGGCAACCCTAACTGATGCCCTACATGCCTTAATGAGAGTGGGTGCATGCAGAGATGTGGGTGCTCTGTGCTTTTGCTCATGGGCCTGCTTGCATGGCTAAGGAGACGGCAGCAGCAGTGGGAGAGAGAAGCCTCCCCTGGGCT